>CM052799.1:189827492-189898091 GCA_028533885.1 Nasua narica
TGATACTTTCAATAGATCCTGAAAAAGCATTTGATAAAGTGTAGCATCCTTTCTTGATCAAAACTCTTCACAGTGTAGGCATGGAGGCATAGACATACCCCAATATCATCAAAGCCATCTATGAAAAACCCACAGTGAATGATATTCACTGGGGAAAAACTGAGAGCTTTTACCCTAAGATCAGGAACACGGCAGGGATGTCCACATCTCCACTGCTATTCAACATAGTACTAGAAGTCCTTCCTAGCATCAGCAATCAGACAACAAAAAGAAATAAAAGGCATCCAAATTGGCAAAGAAGTCAAACTCTCACTCTTTGCAGATGATATACTTTATGTGGAAAATCCAAAAGACCACTCAAAAACTCCTAGAACTCATACAGGAATTCAGTAAAATGTCAGGATATAAAATCAATGCACAGAAATCACTTGCATTTCTATACACCAATAGCAAGACAGAAGAAAGAGAAATTAAGGAGTCAATTCCATTTACAATTGCACCCAAAACCATAAGATACCTAGGAATAAATCTAACCAAAGAGGCAAAGAATATGTACTCAGAAAACTATAAAGTACTCATGAAAGAGGGGTGCCTGGGTGGCTCAGTGGTTTAAAGCCTCTGTCTTTGGCTCAGGTCATGATCTCAGTGTCCTGGGATCAAGCCCCACATTGTGCTCTCTGCTCAGCAAGGAGCTTGGTTCCCCCCCTCTCTGCCTACTTGTCTGCCTACTTGTGAACTCTTTCTCTCTCTGTCAAATAAATGAATAAAATCTTAAAAAAAAGTACTCATGAAACAAATTGAGGAAGACACAAAGAAATGGAAAAACGTTCCATGCTCATGGATTGGAAGAACAAATATTGTGAAAATGTGTATGCTACCTAAAGCAATCTACACATTTAATGCAATCCCTATCAAAATACTATCAATTTTTTTCAAAGAAATGGAACAAATAATGCTAAAATTTATATGGAACCAGAAAAGACCCCAAATAGCCAGAGGAATGTTGAAAAAGAAAACCAAAATTGGTGGCATCACAATTCTAGACTTCAAGTTCTATTACAAAGCTGTAATCATCAAGACAGTATGGTAATGGCACAAAAACAGACACATAGATCAATGGAACAGAATAGAGAGCCCAGAAATGGACGCCCAACTGTATGGTCAACTAATCTTCGACAAAGCAGGAAAGAAAAGGAAAAATGGAAAATGGAAAAAAGATGGAAATGGAAAAATGGAAATGGAAAAAAGATAGTCTCTAACAAATGGTGTTTGGGGAATTGGATAGCCACATGCAGAAGAATGAAACTGGACCATTTCTTTACACCACACGTGCAGAAGAATGACACTGGACCATTTCCTTACATGATACCAAAGTATACTCAAAATGTATGAAAGACTTCAATGTGAGACAGGAATCCATCAAAATCCTTGAGGAAAACACAGACAGCAACCTCTTCAACCTCAGCTGCAGCAATTTCTTCCTAGAAACATCTCCAAAGGCCAGGGAATCAAGGGCAAAAATGAATGATCGGGACTTCATCAAGTTCAAAATCTTTTGCACAGCAAAGGAAACAGTCAACAAAACCAAAAGACAACTGACAGAATAGGAGAAGATATTTGCAAATGACATATCAGATAAAGGGCTAGTATCCAAAATCTATAAAGAACTTATACTCAACACCCAAAGAACAAATAATCCAATCAAGAAATGGGCAGAAGAAATGAGCAGACATTTCTGCAAAGAAGACATCCAAATGGCCAACAGACACATGAAAAAGTGCTCAACATCACTCGGCATCGGGGAAATACAAATCAAAACCACAGTGAGATACAACCTCACACCCGTCAGAATGGCTAAAATGAACAAGTCAGGAAACGACAGGTGTTGGTGAGGATGTGGAGAAAGGGGAACCCTCCTACACTGTTGGTGGGAATGCAAGCTGGTGCAGCCGCTCTGGAAAACAGTATGGAGGTCCCTCAAAAAGTTGAAATTAGAGTTACCCTATGCCCCAGCAACTGCACTATTGGGTATTTACCCTAAAGATACAAATGTAGTGATCCAAAAGGGCATATGCACATGAATGTTTATAGCAGCAATGTCCACAATAGCCAAACTATGGAAAGAAACTAGATGTCCATCAACAGATGAATGGATAAAGAAGATGTGGTGTATATATATATATATACACAATGGAATAGTATGCAGCCATCACGAGAAATGAAATCTTGCCATTTACAGCGACATGGATGGAACTAGAGGGTATTATGCTAAGAGAAATAAATAAATCAGAGAAAGACAATTATCATATGATCTCTCTGATATGAAGAATTTGAGAGGCAGGGTGCGGGGTCGTGGGGGTAGGAGGGAGAAAAAGGAAACAAGATGGCATAGGGAGGGAGACAAACCATAAGAGACTCTCAATCTCATGAAACAAACTGAGGGTTGCTAGGGGATAGTGGTGTAGGAACAGGGTGGCTGGGTTATGGACATTGGGGAGGGTATGTGCTATGGTAAGTGCTGCGAAATGTGTAAGCCTGATGATTCACAAACCTGTACTCCTGGGGCAAATAATACATTATATGTTAATAAAAAATGCAATGAAAAAAAATTTTCCTTAAGAACTATCTTTCCTCTGGGAGGCAAGAGTTTTGATATTTGAGATAATCAACAGGTTTATCCCTTGTAAAGTTAAAAGAAAACCAGAAATACAGGAATCTTACCATTTCTGAAGCGAAGAACTTACTGTGGCCTGAAAATTTATTGTTCTTATTTACTCTGTCCTGTTTATTGTGTCTGGGACAGTGCAAGCAAATGGGAAATACAGAGGATGGGGAGTCTAGGAAAGAGTTTAAGTCTAGAAAGGTGTTCGACTTGGCTTTGTCATTTTTTAGCCAGTTACTGTGACCCTCTGGGAGCTCCAGTTTGCTCATCTCTAAGGTGGAACAGGTAGTATCTATCTGTGTTTCCTCCTTCACAGGCCGGTTGTGAGTAATAAATGAGAAAATGTGTGTTAATCCACTCAAGGGTTATATGCCTGTGTGTGAGTATCTGTGTGTGTCATTATTCCCTTTGGCTGCCACGTGAGGACTGAAGGTCCTATTTGAGCATGAATAGTGACCTCTGGCATGCGTGCCAAAAATAACAAAGCAATTTTCCCTGAGGCTAAGAAGTTGCTAGGCTGACTGCCTCCGGGGACTACTCATCATGTCAATGGCTTGTGGCCACACACCTCACATCCCTATTTCCAGAACCCTCCACCAGAATACGAGGTTCCTCTTAGAAGAGCTGAAATCTTTTGCTTTAGAAGCCACTCCACTGACAGTTGCGTGGTCATACATTTAATGGAATAACAACCATTTAACATTCCATTAAAGGGAATCATGACGACATGTTTGAGCAAAACATGCCCACAGACCCTGGAAGAAATTCTATGCGGTTGTTAAAATCATACCAAACTCCTCAGGTAGAATATAGACCCTCAGGGACAGTGGGTATTTTATTTTCTTATTATTTGACTGTGTTCTTTCTACACCTGGGAATGTAAATAAAAGCTCAACAATTTGCTTTGTGTGTGTGTGTGTGTGTGTGTGTGTGTGTGTGTGTGAGAGAGAGAGAGAGAGAGAGAGAGAGAGAGAGGGAGATATTTATACCCACACTTCTGTTTCAGCTAAGAAGTGTGTGGCTTTCTACTGGGACCATGCCAGAGATATATTTTTCTCTGTCTGAAATGACAAAGAGGTTTTTAATGAGGGCAATTATAACTGATTCTGACTGTAGCTCTAAGCTAGGACAAAGAAGTGTGTGTGTGCGTGTGTGTGTTTATGGAGGTGTGGGGGGAGGGAGAGAGAGAGTCATGAATGCAAAGTTTTTGGGGAAGGTAGAGGGTGTGCTCTTCTGCCAATGCCAAGGGCTCCCTTGCACAGAGGGCAGAGACTGGCAGGGCCGACTGCGGTCTGCATAATAGCAGCACTATTGCCTTGCTTTCTGCTACCCAGGGCTTTTATGGATGATGGGAAAACTCATCATAGTTGATATATTTCAAACCAGTCATATTTACATCTAGGATATTTTTATCTCTCTAAAATATGTCCTTATATTCGTCAGAAAACTGTGGTTTTTTTCAAGTTGCAACTGTTTAAAGGAACATTTATATCAAGTGGGAAATGGTAATGCTATTTTATGAATTTGTATCCTCAACTGGACCTCGTCTCCCAGTTAAAGCTGTCTCTCCAGTCTCTCCCTCTGTTCTTAGGGTTCTCAATAAATGTGCCAGCTGTGGTCTCCAGCTTCAACGTCCCTCTTCCTCTTTCCTGACATGATGCCATTGCAGGTCACCCAAGGACTGATTTAAAAAGGAAAATGCCACATCCTCAAAGAGCCAATCAGATTAAGTGTTCTTATAAATGGTACCGTATATATTGCCTCGAGTTGCTGCTGAAAAATAAAGGGCAGAGGATTTAAGAATCACACGTCAGCTTTTTGTCAGCATGCAGGTATGGTTTGGGGCAATAAAAATAGTAATCCCTGATTTTTATTTCACATTTAGTATATAGCCTGGCACCATGGTTAAGTGCATTACTGGACTGTCTATCTCATTTAAATCTCACGGTGGCCCTATGAAATAGGTACTGTCATTCCCAATTTGCTGATGGAGAAATTGAAGCACAGAGAGGTTAAGCAAACTGCCCCAGGCCATAAAGCTGAGAAAGGACCAGAGTTGGGTGTCAAGCATAAGAAGTCTTCCTTTAGCACCTGTGTTTTTCACAGTGGGGCCTCCTGCAATCCTAAGAACTAGTGACAGGCTGGAAAAGAAGGCTGCTAGAGCAGGAGGCAGTATGGTAAGGACCCAGGTCCAAGATTCTTCCTAGACTCACCCATTGCTTAAAAATTTATTGATTTACACAAGGTGGGAACTAAATATAACAGGAGGGAGATGTAGATAAGGAAGTCTCTATACCTGCTTTCAGGGAGCTTCCAGCGTAGTCAGGGAGATCAGATGGACACATACATAGCTGTAATACATGGTATTGAGGGGAAGCTACAAAGATAGTTCCATAGGATATCAAAGGGAAGAGGGCAGAGGAAGAGAAAGGAGGGGGAGGGGGAGAGAACAGAGAGGAGAGAGAGGAAAGAGAGAGAACCGAGATAGAAGAGAAGGAAGTTCTAACTCATAGAACCAGAGCACCCTTACAGAAGAAGAGCTTCAATGTGTCAAGAAGGAAGGAAGAATAATGAGGGAAAGGTAAACACAAGGCAGAGTATTTCAGGTGGAGAAACAGCATGAATAAAGATGGAGAACTTTGGTGTCTGAGGAATGGCAGGTAGCAAGTGAACTGCAGTCAAGTATGAGAAGTACGGTAGGGGACTGACTCTGAAAATTACAGTGTACACTGTGAAGGGCCATGGAGTGAGGCCGAGTTGCTCAGGAGGGAGACTGTGACTGTGGCTGGGGTGGTGTCTGAAGCTGTGGAAGGAGGATGGGGGCTAAGGTCTGAACACCCATGAATACCTTGGGGAGACAGTGCATACTCTTTCCTGGAAGCCAAGGCACAGAGGGATTCGAAGAATTAAGAACTCACCCATCAGAGTGTGATACAATTTCACATAGGAAGTTAGTATTTATCCTTGATTTACTCAGTGGAAGGCTCCTACAGTAATCTAAAGTTTTCATGGTTTGGGGTAAAAAGTCTGGAGGGGACTGTTTGAAGGAGGGCCATGCAGGATGCCCTTGGTGATATAGCCTCCTTTGCAAAAGGTGGGGCGCCCCTGCCTCACCCAGAGACCCTTTCCAAGATCTGTATAGGTTGTCCTGCTGGGTTCCTTATGATGACAACACTGGCCATCTTGACCAGACTAAGGAGGACTCTAATGCACTGAGGTATTAGGATATCTTATGGAAATAAATTAAATCAAATTCAATGTTGTGCTTATACTAAATTACTTCAATTCACCAGGGCTTTCTGGATGAGCTCTTAGGTGGGAAGAAGGGGTTTAGAGCACCTCCCTCAGTGCCTTCTTGGAAGTATGTTGAGCAGATGAACTTCTCGTGCCAAGAGTAACAGGTTGAGGGCTAACAACTGGAAAACTGCTGGACTGTATGGTTACAGAACTCCCTCAATCCCACCTCTGTGTGTGTCCTTCCCTGCTTGAAATTCTGTAGGCTAACCTCTAGATTCTTAGCACCAACATCCCGGCAATATTTCATGAATGCCCAGTGTGGTTGGTTTCTTTGAATAGGATGAGTGACTCATTCCTCCTTTCCTAGAGCTCCTGGAAATATCATAAAATGTAGGACAAGCATTATCACCAAAGTCCTATCAAGAAATTTATTTTAAAGAAGATACTGAGCCAGGCTGCAGAAGGTCATGGAGGATTTCTAGGCAGCTGAAGTAGGCAGAGTCTGTTCATCATCAGCGGACTTGTTCCTAGGCAGGCACCCCTGCTCCCAAGACATATCTGCACTGGGTTTGGCCCCAGCCTCCCCAGAACTGAACTGCAAAGTGCTGAATCTTGGAAGCAGCAGGGATTCCTCTGTTTGTCTCATGTCACTCAATCTTTTGGTTCCCTTCTGGGCCAGCAGCTCTTTGAGGGTTCATTTTGCCTCCAGGGCTATCTTGTAGGAATCCTAAACCTACACAGTCGTCAATGCTTTTCTCACCTACCTTCATCTGAGGCACAAGCTTTGCTAAATCCTCTCTGTTCACCAGAAAGGGAACAGATACCATATTGTTTCCTTGCTTTTTCCTTTATTCTCCTACTTTGTACACAATCCACGGTCTGGGCATGCTAAGTCTCTATTAGCTGCTCTGCACTCCAGCTCTGCCTCATTCCATTGTAAGTCAGGACCTCAGCTTCAAGACCTGGCTTCCACTTACCTCTCCAGGCCCATTTCCCACCCCTCCTCTCTTCTGAACTCTGCTCCAGTCAAACAAGCCTCTTTAGGTACACACTGAGTTCCCTCATCCCTCTTCCTGCTTTCTCTGCCTACACATAATTGTGTACTACTTGTCACTGTTGTGCCACTACTTGTCTTAGTGGACTCGGTTCGTATTTTTTGGACATTGTCTTGACGTTGTCCCTGGCTATCCATTTCCTGGTGACCACTCTGTACCTCAGCATCTGGGCATACTTCTGCATAGGACTGCTCATTCTGTAACCATGACTGCCAAAACAGAACAAATCAGAGGCAATAGTCATGACTTCAGGAACAGCAAGAAACTGAAAGAGAATTGACCCCTTTGTTGCCAAAGAAGAAAAAACAAAAGAGAAAAAAAAAAAAGAAAAAAAAAAAAGAAAAAACAAAATCTGCCAAGAAAACTAAAGTATGAGTAGGATGAATAAGGTTTCCCCTAGTAGTCATGAGTTCTTGGACATGGATTGCTGATTGATCATTTATATAGAGCATTTTGGAAGGACTTCTGCTCCAGAAAGTGGTGCAAAGTAAGAATCTATAAGAGTCCTTCTAAAATTGTTTCAGAAATGTGGTCATTATTCAAGGATAAAAAGAAATCTTTGATTCCTTTAATTTTGTTTGTATGGAGATGTTTCCTTTATTTAATCAGATAGGGGTGAGGGAGATAGTGGTGAAGGTGAAGCAGAGCTATGTTTGGGACAGGCCAGTGAAATACCAGTAACTAGTTAGTTACATATGAGGGATATTTAGAAAATAATGACGTGACCCATCAGGTTGACCCTGTCTTAAGGAGTCATTCAAGTCAAATGGTGGGGCTGACATGGTCACTAGAATACCTTATGTTTGTCTAATCATGCAACATTGTATTGGAAAGCCTAGTGCAAGGGTACTGTGGCAGGATCTTGGTTACACAGAGAAAGCAATTGCTCAGTGCCCAAGACTTTTTTGCCTTTTAATGTCTTCCTATAGTTTCCATTGGCAGGAATGAGCCAACTTCCTCCTCTGGGGCTGTGCTGTACTGTGCTGTATGAGACCATTTGTTATGTTTCCCCTCAAGAACTGGCTGGGTTTTAATGAAAAGGAAGTGATTCATTTCATCATTCATGGCCCACCCTTGTAAGGCTATGATATTGCAGAGATTTGGGGAGGGTTGTGATCAAGCTTTTTGGCTAGGAGATTAATCCAATTGTGTAATTTAAGACTAAGCTGTCTGATATTGGATAAAACCCATGTGGAAATCCCCCAATCATATGGGTGACAAGTGGAGCACAGTGATACCAACTGCCCAGGCCAGGCAACTCTTGGGCACTGTCGGCATCCAGGGAAGTGGTGGGGATGCTTGTTCTTATAACTGTGTTACAATGGAGCCAAAAGGACAACTGAGAATCCGTTATTGTAATCACTCAGGAAGTCAGCCTGTTACTTATGCACCTGAGAAAGTGTATAGGGGACATGGGATTTGATTCTTCAATCTCTTATCTGTGTCAATAGTTATGAAAGACACTAAGTTGGAGGAATATTTTTAAAATGTTACTTTGCAAAGTTCAATTTCATAACCAAATGTGACATTTACTGGGGTAGAGAATGTGGAACATTTATTGATAGACATCATATCATTTTCTTGTGCTCCTTGCCACATATTTTCAACTTGAACTTCTGTTTGGGCAGAGGAGGGAAGAGAGAGAAAGTGACTCTTTATTAGGTACCTTGAAACTGATTCTCAGCAGCACAGATCTGAGAAGAAAAGAAAATAAGAAAACACCATCCCAATCTTCTTTTTTGTTGTTATTTTGTTTTTTATTTCTTTCTATCTACAATTATTTTCCTGACTTGAGCTTCTGGGAAGATGGAGTAGATGCAGTTTTCCCTATGCATCCCACTAAATACAACTAAAAATTCTCGAACATTACATTTTATATTTTGTAACAAACATAAGGAGACTCAAAAAGGTGGAGAGAAGACAGACGAGCCAGAGATCTTGGAGTGTTAGGAACAAAATGCTATTGAGTTTCCTGGTTTTTGTTTTGTCTTGTTTTTGCTTCTTATATCTCAGAGTGGATACTGGAGAAAACAGCAACTCAAAATTGTCAGTGGGTAACAGACAAAAAATGTCCCAAGAGAAGTCTGCCATCTCTAGTGAAAGGATAAAGAAAGAGGCAGCTTAGAAAGAAAACTTTAAGACCTTAACTGTTCTACTCTAGCCAAACTCCACAGAAAAAATTGCAACCCTTCTCCCTGCCCCTGCCTCCCTACCCTGAGTAGAGGATGAGTGGTGAGGCTAGACTTTCGCCCTCACCAGGCTGTAACAAGTCATCCCAAACTACCTGCCAGGATGGTGTCAGAGAAGATGGAGAAAGAAGCCCAGATTTGCATCCTTGCTGAGGGGTAATGGATCCCCCAGAGACTACATGAGAATCCTGGTCTTATCTTCAAATTCAGCAGTAATGAGGCAGCTTCCTCATTTCCACTGAGGTAGTATTAAAAGAATCCTGGTTTAGAATCAGGACTTCCTTTAGTACTCAGCAGTAACAATGCAACTCCCCCGAAGTACGGTGGAGACCACATGGGAAGCATAATGAGCTGCCTTTCTTATTGCAACCAGGGTGGTATCATTGGAGGTCCAGTGTGTGTGTGGGGGATCCTGAACTCTAATTCCAGCCCATTAGTAACAAGGATCCTCCTCTACCCTATTAGTGGAGACTGACATCCCAATAAGCAGTTATGAGGTGGTATCCTCCTTAACCCACCCAAGTGGTGTCAGAAGGGTCCTGCCATAATACAAGTTTTAAATAAAATCCAGAGTCTTAAAATGTAACACCCAAATGTCTAGGTTTCAATTAAAAAATCACTTGTCACAGAATCAAAAGGAGATCAAACTGAATGAGAAAAGACAAACCCTGATTTTGAAATTATCTGGGAAGGATTTTAAAGCAGGCATCACTAAAAAGTCTCAGCAAAGAAATAGCATGCATCGGCAAAAAAATTTTTTGGAAGGTATACAGAAGAACCAAATGGAAATTTTAGAACTAATAATTTAATAACTGAAATGAAAAACTCAATAAGTAGGCCTGGCAATTGAGTGGAGGGGACAGAGGAAAGAAACAGTGAACTTGAAGGTAGAATAATAGAAACAACCCAATCTGAAAAATAGAAGAAAATAAGCTTGAAAAAAATGAGTAGAGCCTTAAGAACATGTGGGTCTATAACAAAATATGTAATATTCATGTCATAGACTATCAGAAAGAGAAGGGAATGAGGGTGGGACCGAAAAAGTATTCAAGGGGAAAATGGCTGAAATATTCCCCAATATTACCAAAAAGAAAATAACCTACAGACTGAATTCTCTGTAGGGTAAATCCAAAGACACATCATAATCAAACTTCTGGGAACTAGAGAAAATCTTGAGAGCATCTAGAGACATGACACATTACCTCTAGGGAAAGAGGAATTCAAATGACAGTGGATTTCCCATCTGAAACCATGGAGGCCAGAAGGTAGTAATAATTTTTTTTTTAATTTACTGGAAGATAAGAGCCATCAACTTAGAATCCTGTATCAGTAAAAATATCTTTCATTAATTAAGGGGAAATCAATATATTCTCAGATGAAGGAAAAGACAGAACTTATCAGAACCACCCTAAAGGAATGGTGAAGGGAACTTAGCTAAACAAGAAAGAAATAATAAAATAAGGATTTTGGAATATCATAAGGGGAGAAAGGATATAGGAAGAGCACACACATAGATCAATAGAGTAGATTTCCCTTTTCCTCTTGAGTTTTCCAAATTATATTGATGGTTGAAACAAAAATTATAGCATAGTGCAACATGATTCTCAATGTATATAGAGGAAATATTTA
This sequence comes from Nasua narica, assembly GCA_028533885.1. Lineage (NCBI taxonomy): Eukaryota > Metazoa > Chordata > Mammalia > Carnivora > Procyonidae > Nasua > Nasua narica. The sequence goes on from CM052799.1 coordinate 189,838,265, forward strand.
AGATAATTGTAAAGTGGGGAATATAAATGGTCAATAAATTGGGGAAGTAAGGTTTCTACACTTTCCTGGAACTGGTAAATGTTAGCCCTAGTAGATAAGTGTTATACATATAATGTAATGCTTAGAACAACCACTGAAAAAGCCAAACAAAGAGATAAACTAAAAACCCCTCCAGATAAATCAAAGTCGAATTCTAAAAAATATTTGAGTAAGCTGTAGAAATTCAAGTAAAAGTGAACAGAAACTCAAAAAACAGAGAACAAACGGAAAACAAAGAATAAAATTGCAGGCTTAAGCCTTAACATACTAATAATTACACTAAATATAAATGGTCTAGATGCACAAATTAAAAGACAGAGTTTATAAAGAGAAAACGCCCACAATTATATGTTGTCTAAAAAAAAAATGGTATTGTCACCAATAGATCTATACTAAAAAAATGATTAAAGGGAGCAGTCTAAACAAAAAGGAAATGAAAAAGAATTTTTGAATACCATAAGGGGGAAAGACATAGAAACAGAAAATATATAGGTAAATTTTATATTTCCTATTATGGTATAAGTAGTTGAAAGTGAAAGGATGGAAAAAGATTTACCACACAAATATTAATCAAAAGAAGGCAGGTGTAGCTATATTATATACAGTGGACTTCAGAACAAAGGAAATACCAGGGATGGAGAGAAACAGTACATAGCGATAAGGGATCAACTGATTAAGAATGCATAGCAATCCTAAATGTACATATGCCAAACAACAGAAATACAAAATATGTGGCACAAAAACTGATAGAACTGAAATGATGAATAAACAAACCCACAAACAGAGTTGAAAACTTCAACCCATCTCTTAACGATTGCTGAGACAATTCACGAGAAAATCAGTGAGGATATAGAGGAACTCAAGCATACCATCAACCAGTAGGATTGGTCGACATTCATAGAAAACTCCACCCAATAACAGCAGAATACACATTCTTTTTGGGTGTCCACAGAATACATACCAAGATAAACTATATCCCGGACTAAAACAAACTTAAAATAATTGAAATCACACAGATTATGTTCTCTGACCACAATGGAATCAAACTAAAAGTAAAAAAAATGCTTTTTTTTTTGGTTTCTTTTTTTCTATCCTTATAATCTTTTCCTTTTTTTCTACTTTGTGCCACTCCTTCTTCAGACACTCTGGTACTTAGATGCCCTCATTCTAAGTGTTGCAGGGAGGAAGCAGTTTTGGAGTGGAATGTGGTTTTCATACTCCAGGTTTATAAAGGAAAGAAAGGAATGGACTTTTTATTCTCATAAACCTTTCTACTAGAACCCTCTCTCTCCTTCCTCTTGCAGAATTATGATGATTCTCACCTTGTTCTGTTTAGACTCTCCCTGGGACCTTCCTATATAAAATGAGGGGAGAGAGGAGGATGGTTGAGATTCTGAGTCTATATCAGTATAAAATGAGCTTGCATCATTTGTGCAGTTTAAGTGGTTTTGTGACAAAAAAAATTAAATAGAGCAGAAAAAATAGCTTTCCTTATGCCTTATGAGACCTAAAAATTCAACCATAAACTTCCAATTCAAAAGGCAGAAACTGAGAGTGACAGCATCTGCTTGGGACCCTCTTTCCCTGTGGACTAGTTATTGCATAACCATGTGCTGTGTTCATATGGCTCTCTCATGCTGCTGAGCCATGAAACCCAGTTCTGCTCAAACATAGTGAATCTTTCTCAAAACTGTGTATTCCCAATAACGAGCTGCTCACTGACAAGTCAGTGGTTCCTAATTGTTTGACATTTATCCAAAGGAAAGGGAAAATGACTTCTGCCATCATAATTACAAGGTAGGCTATTGGCCAAGCATGGCCAGGAGCCTTGGTCTCTGACAGGCAGCAGCTGTTCAGGCTCCCTGTCCCAGAGGACAGCAGAAGGCAAGGGGGAGGGAGTGGAGGTAGGATTCAGGGAACTCAAGGCAAAAATTCTTTCCTAAGACTGGGCTCTGGGGCAGATGGTGTTTGCTTTTTCCATCAGTCAGGGAGCCATGGCCAGAAGCTTGGGCGATGGGGGTGTCCAAACATCATTTTTTGAAGTTCTTCAGGCTCCTTGCATTTTAAAATCACATAATTCTTCTTTCAAATATCACAGAGGCAATTCTATCCAATGTTGTGGCATTCACTGGGCCATATTCCCTAGTGTGAGGGTGGGGACAAAATTACTCTGCTTAAGGCAGCAACCAGCTTAAGCATTTTTATTTTCTACTTGTGACCTGAAGTCTTTCCTCTGGAGATGCTCTAATCTTTCTTGCCCTCTCCCTACTCCCTGCTTTTACTTTCTCAACTCAGGGTCATTTTGTGCTTCTGGAAGCCAGATTCTCCTGGCTTTCTATTTCCACCTAGATGAGCAAGTCAGCCTGTGCACCAGGCGGAGAGAGTCCTTGTTCTCAGGAGACACATGCTCATTTATTTAGGGGTGAACTACCCTGACATCTACACCTAGTTCTCAAATGGTTCAAGAGAGAGACTACACAAATAAGGTAAATGTTAACAGTTGAGGAATCTAGGTGAAGTGTATAAACATGGATGCTGCATTAGTCTTTTCTGTTGATTTGAAATTTTCAAAATTAAAAAAAAATTTTGAAAAACCAGCACAGTGAGGATAAGCCTCTTTTCTTCAGGTTCACATCTCAACAGTAGTCTCTGCATTGCAGGAGGTATGTGGCTAGGGTGCTGACATGGATAAGTACAATCATTACTCGATTTCTTTCCATTCCAAGATCCTCTTACATGGTTCATCAGTCAATACCCTGGATAGAAATAGCCCTGGGTGGCACCCTAAATGCTTCCCTAAATGCACTTTAAATATATATTGCTGGTGGCCTCTTCTTAAGCCTAGAGATGCCTATGCTCCACCGAAGATGTACTAAATTGAAATCTCTGGGTGTAGAAAAAAAGAATAGATATTTATTTAAATCATTCTCTGTGGAGATACCTAATTTTAAGGTGATGAGATAAGGACTTCTCCACCTCCACTAGAAAATAGTAAAGAGAGCAAGAAACAGAAAAAGGAATCATTATTTTTGATGAAACAAAGAAATGTCTATAGGGATATGCAATATATACAGCAGAAATTGGGCCAGGATGAAGGTGGTGAGTGAGCAAGGAGGACTGATGCTGGAGATCTACAGTAGACCTGAGACAGCATTGCCTTCTCCATCCTGCGGGCACATCCAAGGTATAACTGATGTTTAGAACAACACAATAAAGGTGTAAGATGGGCTTTGGGAGCCTCCTGGAGAGTGTGTGACACCACAGAGGGGCTAGAAGAAGCAGAAGAAAATTAGAAAATGTTTATATCTGTAAGAAGTCATTTCTCTGTATGGCTGAATAAAGGAGAAACTGTGATGGCTAGCATTTCTGTGGCTGTCAATCTTTGTTAGTTCTAATGATGTAAACATTAAACTCTCTGACAAAACCCACTATTAGACTTCACATGGAGACAGAGAGACTCCCTGTTAACTTGCAGTGCTCTTTTGCCTGCTCTCAAGACCATCCTTTTAAAGTTAGCTGATCCAGGTAATGAACTCCCCTCATTCATTAGGAATGAACAGAGAATCAATCCAAAATATTGCCAGAAACAAACAAACCAGAAGCTGTCAAGGAAACATTTTAGAACACAGTAGGTGAAAATACAACAAAATGATTCTCCATAAACTCAGATAACTAGTGAAAAACTAACCTCAATATTTCAAGAGGAGTTGGAGGAGGAAATGATAAGACAATAGAATGAAAATAAAAATGATCTAGAAGAGGAAAGTAAAGTGATTGTGTTAATAGAGGCAACATTGGATTTGGCCAAAAGAGAAAAGATATCATTGTAAATACAATTAAGGACATGAAGCACAGACTTGAGAAAATAGAGAAAAATGAAAAGAAAATGAACAAACAAAAAGTTTAAAAAAAGATGGACTAGAACATGATGGACACACATTACAGACAAAAATGACTCAACATATAATTTATGTCCATGGAAAAGAAAACAGAATAAATCAATAGAAAAACTACCAAGCATATCATTTAAGAAAATTTTCTGATAAAGCTAAATTCATCACATTGATAGGACATACTATGTCTAGGAGGAGGAAGGATTCATGGACATTGTTATATATCCTGATATAGTTACTCGACTTTAGAGAAAAAGAAATAATTCTATAGGCATCAAAGCACACACTGAGAAGGGATAAAACCAGATTGTAATGAGATTTCTGTCTGGAAACATTCAATGGTAGAAGACACAGAACATGGTCTAATGTTCTTAGGGAAAGAAAGTGAGACAAAACTATTTTGTTGTTCAAACAAAATATACCCAAGAGACATCTTTTAAAGATGCAAGCACTCAAGGAATATAGTTCTCCCTGAGCCTTCTTGAACACATCATGAAGACAAATCTCAGCTGCCAAAAAGAAGAATGGAGAAACAGTGACAAAAGTTTGCAGAAAATGATGAATTCATTTACATATAGATCTAAGGATAAAGCATGGAAATTATGATTATAGAAAAGAACAGAGAGGTGAAAACCAAGACAATAGTATAACTAATAAAATCAAGGTAGTCGAGAAAAAGAGAATACAGTAGTAAAAGAGAGTTCAGTTCCTTACCTTCCAGAGACAGGAAGATCAAATATGCTTAAAACTAAATAAATCACATAAGAAACTATAAGAATGTTATTGAAAGGAATGATGGTACACCCTAGATGAAGTAGGACTAAGAATATTGACAATAATAACAATATTGACATTGTTGTAAAGAAGAAAACAGTGAAATAGAATTAGGAAAGGTAGATGAAAATCACAGAACCTGAATTTGAATAAAGTTTATGGTGGGGAGTCAATAGATTCTGTCAATAGTATATATTATAAAAGAACAAAATGAGACCATTGATCTTCAAAATTTGCAAATTTCAGAAAAACACACAGAACAAAACAAAATGAACACAGAACATAAAATGAAAGGCAAAAAACAATAAAAATATTTGTATAATTTTAAGGCTTAATGTAAGTAACAGCTCTAAGAAATAAAAAAATATAGCTTTAGGTAATTGTTATGGAAAAATCTCCAAGATATGTGGTTAAGTGGAAAAAGCTATTTATAAAAGAAAGTGTATGGGTAGTCTTCTACTTGTGTTTAAGACAATATATATACTCTATATTTTTATACTGTATAAAACTAAGTGCATCTAAACACACACATACACACATATGTGTGTACATATGAACAGACTATCTCTGGAAAGATACACAAAAAACTCTTAACAGGAGTTGTCTCTGGGACAGAAGGCTGGGAACTGGTGGCTATGGAAGGTTTTTCACTTCCATGATTTTATACTTTTTAACGATGGATTTTTATTACTTTTTTCAAAATATATATAATACTTCCAAATCTCCACAGGCAACCTGCATCAGAGGCTGAGCAGCCCTGGTTTTTCATTTTAGGGTTTCTGACAACCTGATGTCTGTTTCATTGTATCTCAGTGGTAGGGATAAAGATGATGATTGTTATCTCTGTTTCATGTAGGGTTTTGGCAGACCAGCAAATGGTCTTATTGATTTACTTGTGTCTGAAACTTTCTGGTTTCAATAGATTATAGTCAACTTAAAAAAGGTAAAAACAAAATCTCAGTTATGATGTTATAACATACTAGGGCTTTAGAGTCTATGTTACTATTTATATTTGTCTCTTAATGTTAGAGTATCTTCATTTAAATTCCCCTGAATGAACAGAATGGACTCTTAGCTTACGTCCTAGGCTCTGGTCTCTGTCTTTTAATTCCCATTCTTTCCCATTTTTCATCCTGCAGTCCCTTCCGCCATGGCTCCCTGTAGGCACTCTATCAAACACAATCTGCTGTCGGGCTTTGAACACCTAGGGCAACATCGCCAGTCTACCTACCATGCTGTCTAGGTGGACCATTCACCACATGCATGACGTTTATTTCTATCTTTGTTCCTGTTGCCTCCCCAGTTGGGAATAATCCCAAACCCAGACCCACATAGATTCTTTTCTTTCCTGAATCTTATTACACTCACAGTCACTATCTCACGAGTTAGCCTTTACCTGTTTTTCCATGACCTCATCCGTGATCACTTTTCTACAAGTTTAACTCCTTCAGAGGCAAATCATGGTGCTCTACATTCTAAGGAAATCCCAGAACTGATCCTTTCCGACCATCTTCATAGATCTGACCTTAATTGACCTTAACTGGAGCCACTGGCCTTTTTTGCCTGTTCTGCTCCTAACTGGTGTCCTTGCTATCCTTCTTGTGCCTCCTGTAGTTCATTCTCTACACAATGGCTAGAGTGATTGTTGGCTTTGAGCATAAATCACATGGTCTTACTCTCTGGCTTAAAAGCCTCTGAGGGCTTCCCAGCACACCTGTGACAAGATTTAAGCTTTAGGTGATTCACCAGCCCCAGTAGGATCTCCAAGCACACTCCGCATAACACACTCCCTCATTCTCTGGTTTCCTTCATATACCAACCTCTGTTTACCAATCTCATTTCCTCCTGGCGCCATTGTACTTGTCGGGGAACCTCTTCTCCTGTGTCCCTGCCTGTCTCTCTCCATCACCTCCCCCAAGTCTTTCCTGACACCTGACCCAGTGCAGAGATCCTCTCTACCCCCATCACTTTCTGGCCCTTTTTTCTGCTTTGTTCATCTTGGCAATTTTCATCTTCACTATAGAGTAGAACAGAAAATGTAACCTGGGGTCAGACGGCCCGGGTTTAAATCTCAGCTCCATCACATAAGCTGTGTGACACAGTGCAGGTTCTTCACCTCCCTCTGTCTGACTCACTTTTCTCATCTGCAAAATGGGGGTGATATGATACCCAGCCTATGGGAACATCATGAGGAATGAAAAACATTTAGAAAGCTGGCAGGCCGAAGATGAAGATGACATAGGTTTTGTTATTATTATAAAATTGGTATGTATTTACTCACTATTACCTGACTCCACACCTGGGACTGTCACTCTAGTGTTTTATGTTGCTAGGGCTCTGGTGACAAAGCACCACAGACTGAGCGGCCTTAAGCAACAGTAACTTATTTCCTCAGAGTCCTGGAGGGTAGAAGTTTCAAGATCAAGGTGTCGCCAGGGTTGGTTTCCTCTGAGGCCTCCCTCCTTGGCTTGTAGATGGCTGTCTTCTCCCTGTGTCTTCACCTGGTCTTCCCTCTGTGCCCATCTGTGTCCCAATCACCTCTTCTTAGAGTCACATTGGAGTAGGGCCTGCCAAAATGACTTCATTTTAACTTAACTTCCTCTGTGAAGGCCCCATCTCCAAATACTGTCATATCTTGAGATACTGGGGGGTTCAGACTTCAGAATATTAATTTTGGGGACACAGAATTCATAATATCTGCAAGACGAGGTTATGAGCTAGTGAACTCCATATCTCAGCAGTTAGAAGTGTGGTTAGTACACTTCAGTGTCTTAGTAACTATCTCTCGAAGGGATAGGAGAGTCTCCTACCCCCTCCCTCTTACTACACCCAGTGTATTCAGTTTCTTACTACCTCTTGAAAGCATGACAACACCTCCTACCCATCCTTGCTCCATCCTGTAACCACAAAGTACAGAACAGCTGAGTGCTGCAGAGAGGAGGCATTTGATGAACGTGCTGAGTCCTTGAGAAGTACCAAACAGGGGAATACTTTCCACCTTGGTTTTTATTCCCTAAAATTTAAATGATCCCTTTTAGAGTCCAGAGGCAAGTAGGGGGCCACCAGCTTCACTGAGGAGCTGATGTTGGACTCTGGTGACTCAGGGACTGGGAAGGAAAGGGAGGCAGAATTCCCAGGGCTTTTGGTAGCAGATGGTTTAAGCCTTGCAGAAGGACAGATCTCCATTCTAATTAAACAACCAGCGTCCGGTCTTTGGCCCTGTTCCTCAACACCTTGACCGAGGTTTGGAAGATAGCCTTTCTTGGAATAGGCTTCGATCTTACATAAGGTGTCAGAATTGCCAATAGTTGGCATTTCTCCTGTGAGTGCTGTAGGAAAGGGCTATATTTTGCTTATTTAGAATCAGGTAAACCTCACTCTGTACTACAGTTGAATTGCCCAGATATTGATTGTGAACTTTAAATTCTGGTCTAGCCTACATGTACAATGGGCAGAGTGGGAGTGGTCATTCTTTAAAGTAAATGGCTAGTGTGCTTCTTTTGGCAAACAAGGAGGCTTTGTAATTTATCTTTTCTGTTTTGTAAATGTGACTTTTACACACACACACACACACACACACATTATTTTGCCCTTAGACTGGTGAGGAAGGACAGGTATCTAACTCAGATCTAACACTAAAGGGGATGGTAGTGTTAAGTAACTGCAGCTGCAGAGAAAATTATGAGCCCTCTTCCCACTCCAGGTTAAGCTAAAAATCATCCGTCAGCTTTGGGGACCCTGCTTTCCTCTGGGCACTAACCTGGTAAACTCTGACTTTGCTGTAGAGACAAGTGATTACCAGGTGTGGCTTGTCAGAGAAATGTGAAGAAATTGGGTTTTCTCCTCTTACATTTGCGCTGTCTGGTAGGCTGATTTAGTTGAGCACATTTTGTTGGTTTTGTGAAAGAGTATAATGCCTTAAAAAGGTTAAATTGCTGCGTCATCCCTCCAGACAGCCCCAGGGTTTAATTGGAAAGAGCTAGGGTGGATGTCTTGACTGGCATGTGACATCATGTGTTGCTACTGTAAAAAAGCAGCAGAGTTGAGTCAAGGACGAAGGGGTCAGATTTACACAATAACCACGGCTGGGGAATTTTCTAGAAGGTAGGAAAGAGATTCCTAAAAAGGCAAAAAACATTATAAGGAGAATTCAAGATACCTAATCGCAGAGCAATATCCATGAGGAATTTAGGCACTCAACAGTAACAGCTTAGAAAAAACCCTTGTGAAAGATCAATCCTGTAAAATCGAGGGGTAGGGTTAAACAGGTTTTGTATTCTTTGAAATTTTCGCTTTATTTTGGAGAAGCCTGGATCGCGCAGTTAGTTGAACATCCAACTCTTGAGTCGTGGTCTAGGGGTCATGAGATTCAGCCCTGAGCGGAGTCTACCTGGGATTCTCTCTGCCAATTCCTCTGTCCCTCCCACTAGTGTGTGTGTGTGTGTGTGTGTGTGTGTGTGTGTGTGTGGTTTGTCTGTGTGTGCATATGCATGTGAGAGCTTTCTCTCTCTCAAATAGTTAAAAAAATTAAAAAAATTTATTAATTAAATTAAATTTTGTTATTAATTAAAATAAAATTTTTTATTTTTTAAACTATTTGAAAAAGAGAAAGCCCTCACATGCATGGAGCACTGGGTGTGGTGCATGAACAATGAATCTTGGAACACTGATAAAATAAAATAAAATTAAAAAAATAAATAAGGTTTTGGAGGAGAGGGGGTGGGGGTTGGGCGAGCCTGGTGGTGGGTATTGAGGAGGGCACATACTGCATGGAGCACTGGGTGTGGTGCATGAACAATCAATCTTGTAACACTGGAAAAATAAAATAAACATTTGGGGGAAAAATAAATAAAAATAAATAAATAAATAAAAAGAAAAATTTTGCTTTATTTTATATTATTTTATTCGCTAATATTTTAGAGGAGTAACTCCTGATCTGTTAGTTTGTGTTCGTTCAAATTAGTAAGAACAGGAATTAATAATCTTTTAGGCTCAAAGCTTTTGAAATTCAGCAATTATTAATACCTGGACTCCGCCCTCCAAAAGTAAGTGTGGAAGTTACCTCTGATGATGAGAAGAAATTCCATGGCTCTTCGACCACATGGAATACCCTCACCTACTTACTTTTGATGGCTACTGGCAAGTTCCAATTTAGATGTTTTATAGATCTGTTTTGGAGATCTGGTTTAGACTTGAATGAAGCCTTGTCTATTTTATCATTTAGTCCTTAAGAATTTACTTTTTAGGAAGTACATCTTGTGTCAGACATTCATATTTTTAATGTTTTGGACTCTGTTTTGCTTTATTCAGAGTGTGCGGTTCACATCTAAAATTGATTTTTGTGCATAAGGAAACTGTATTATTAAAATAGGTTTTTGCGGGGCGCCAGGGTGGGTTCTGTCGTTAAGCGTCTGCCTTTGGCTCAGGTCATGACCTCACGGTCCAGGGATCACCCCACATCGGGCTCCCTGCTCAGCAGGAAGCCCGCTTTTCCCAAGCACTCCTCCTGCTTGTGTTCCCTCTCTCTCTGTCTCTGTCAGATAAATAAATAAAAATCCTAAATAAATAAATAAATAAATAAATAAATAGGTTTTGGGGGTGCTTTGGGTGGCTCAGTAGGTTCAGCGTCCAACTCTTGTTTTTGGCTCAGGTCATGATCTCAGGGTCATGGGATTGAGCATCAGGCTCTATCTGCTCATTGCAGAGTCTGCTTGTCCCTCTCCCTCTGCTCCTCCCCCCCCTTATCTATCTATCTATCTATCTATCTATCTATCTATCTATCATCTATCTACCTATTTATTTATTTTTAAAATTTGATTTTATTTTTTCAGTGTTCAAGATTCATTGTTCATGCACCACACCCAGTGCTCCAGGCAGTACGTGCCCTCCTCGATGCCCACCACCAGGTTCACCCAACCCTCCACCCTCCTCCCCTCCAAAATCCTCAGTTTGTTGCTCAGAGTGCACAGTCTCTCATGCTTCAAATAAACAAATAAATCTTTAAAAAAATAAAATAGGTTTTCACAGGTACTTTGCTATGTGTGACAAAACACATAATTAGCAGGAATTAAGAGCTAATGAGTTTATCAAGCCATTCTACATAAGGGCTCCCCTTCTAGAATATGTTCCACTGATACAGGTATTGCTGGGACTTATTTAAGAAACAAATTGTTCCATGATTTATAAAAGTCTTACTGCCTTAGTATTATTTCTTTAAGCAATTAAAAAATATGGATTTGTTATTGTTGTTGTTTTTTTGTTATCTTTTTGGCAGGGGAGTGGGAACTTAGACAACAATATTGACAGTCTGGAGGTTGAGCTTAAACTGCCTGAAATGTTGGGAGCCCCAGAGACGCGCTCTGAGTCACAGAGTCACTTGTCACAGCCAGTGTGTCACTAGCAGCACTGGCCGTGTTGGAGGGCTGGGGCTGGTGGGACAGCAGTCTGTAGCCATGCATCCGTCTGCACCTGACGTTTGACAGAGACGCGGGAAAGGGATGTCCAATTCATTAATTGCTTTTTTTTTTTCAGTGTCAGCAGTTGATTGAAAGATTTGTTTGCCACTGTTCAGTGCATTGCAAAACAACCCAGGGAGGACATGTAGCCTCCAGAGAAGTAAGACAACTTACCCAGACACGCAAGTTCTGTTTTTGATCACGTGTCTTCAAAGACAAAGACTTGAAAAATAATAGGGCCCAGGTGCGGCAGAGAGTCAGACCCTTCTGCTGAGGTCACGTGATTAAATTTGAACTGTTACAGGAGAGGTCTCTTCAAAGGTACCTGCTTCCTGGAGACATATGCCTTGTCAACGCCCCCTCTCATAATGCAGGCGATGATATTTTATCTCCCTTTAACCAAGAGTGCTTTTGGAGTCCTTAGCATCTCATGATTCCATGAAGGCTCAAGGACCCTGGTTTCCTTGCTTTCACTGCTTCGAGCTAGACCCTCAACGGGTCCTAAATAGAGCCCTAGCCTTAACCCCAAACCTGACTCATAACACAGAATATCTCTATAGGAGTGTTAGAAAAGCTAGAGTAATCATTATATATAATTTGAACATTTGAATTTGAATACACACTGTTTATTGTTGTTGGAGACTGTTGGAGAGTGTGTGTTAAGTGAGAGAGACCTGTGTTTTCAAAGTGATATTGAAAGGCATACTCTACTTTAGTTCACATGAAAACCAGAAATGACCACTATACAGAAAAACGTAGAACAGGCAAGGCACAAACATTTTTAGGTAACTGTGGATATTCTTCTTTGAAGCTCAGGTGCCATCCACATCTGTGTCCAGTTCTTGGCCATTTTTCAGGGTGCAAGAAGAGAAGAGGAAAGACAGAGGCCCAGGGTAGAGGAGGAGGGATGTATCTGACCTTTCAGAACTCACTTGTTCTTCAGGTTAAAGCTCTAAGCATCTCTCTTGGGAGCCAGAGGTAGAACCAGCAACCCCGTCTTATGGAATTAATCACTCTAGAAATGGAGGAGCCAGCTTAGAAGGAATTCGTACACATTATCGTATAGACAGTTTCATGCAAATCCCTTTTAATGGGCTTTAAGAAGCTATGTTCTTGCTGACACGGTAACATGTGAAAACTCAGGATCTTGTCCCTTTGATGTTTATGGTGTGTCCTGGAATTTAGTGGCTGAGTAAAAAACCAAGGGCCTGTGTTGGAGGGAGTGATTTTTTTTATATAAAAAAATTAAGAATAAGTATATTTTGTCAAACTAGGGAGTATTTCAACAATGAATTCTCTCAGTACCTTAGAGATCAATGAATAAATATCCCCCCAAACGATCAAGGTCCAGTTCCTCCTCAGGGCCGTCTGATGAGGTTAATAGAACTGTACACTGGAAGTGTCAGCTGTGATTTTTCATGATTAAATAAATGGAAGAAAAAATGAAATCTGTCATCCTCCCTGTGTGAAAGCCAAATTTTGTTAACATGCAAATTCTCCAAAGTGAGAGTCTATTATTTCCCAGTCTTAGAGGGCATAGCCTCACAGCCTTTGAGTTTCAGAACAGGGGACACGGGAAGTAAGCTTCTTCCTGTGTTTGGTTGGCATTTCCATGACATGGGATTGAAACGAGCTTCCACATCTTGCATTTAAACTTTTCCTCATAATCCCATGCAGCACTGTTTTCACCCTGAACATATCAGAGGACAAAGGAATAACATGCACCTGCTGTTGAACTTCCTATCCTTGCCTTCCCCTCCCAGGGTCTTCTCTGCTAGTTTACTTCGACTCTGTGACAGGCTACGCTAAAGTAATTTGTTAAAACCTGAAGATGTTTTCTTAAGAGTAAACTGGAAGACACATACCAGTTTCCAGTTAGTTGCCAAAATACACATCAGTAGCAACTCCTCACAAATACAAAACAACACAATCTGATGAGTTCAGCAGATCAGGTATCTTACCCAGACTAGAGATCTCATGTTACAAATGAAGGATGTACGTGGAAGCTGAGTGGCTCCAGCGATAGTGCCAGGTCTGGAACCCAGGGTTTGTGATGACTACAAATCAAGTGGTTTTTCTTTATACCACTACAGCATAACCTGATTTGTGTCATTAACTCAACTGTCTGTTTTCCAGATCATGTGTTGATCTGGCTAGGCTACTGTGCCCAGTTATTCAGTCAAATGCTAATTGAAGTATTGTTGTGAAAGTATTTTGTAGATGTGATTAAAGTCTTTAATCAGTTGATTTTCTTCTAGATTACTTGGGTGGGCCTGACTAAATAAGGTAACGGGCCCTAAATGTAGAGTTGAGACTTCTCTGAGAAAAAAAAAATTCCACCTGTGGACTCCACAGATGGACTCCAGCTCATGCTGGAGAATTCCGGTCTCCCCTTCTTGACAGCCTGCCTGGTGGATTTCTGACATGCCTTGTCGGAAATCATGAATTTCATGATTTTCAATCAATTTCAATCAATTCAATTTCATGAATTTCAATCATAAAAGCCAACAGCTTGCCATAAGTCTCCTCATATATACCTTTTACTGGTTCTGCTTCTCTGGTTGAACCTTGACTGATACCCAAGGGAGAAGTTGTAATTAAGTGGATCTGAAATCAGGTTATATCCTGAGGTTTCCATATATGGATGGCAAGAGAAGGTAAGGCTTTGTGTGGCTTCATGGAACCAGGAGCCTGATCTTTCAAATACTTTTGTGCAGCTCTTGTTGAAGGAGCAGAGCCGGTCTTAGCTGGATATTGAGGTCAGGGGGCATTCTGATGTAATGGCTGACTGGACGTTGGCTCACTACCCAGCAGTGACTGGGTAGAAGAGGGAGGATGGGTAAATGAAGTGTAGATCAGAGACACAGTCTAGAAAGGAGCCAAGCAGTTGACGGGGGACTCCTGGATAAACAAAGCAGCGACAGATTCATCTGCTGTCAGGCCGTGGTCAAGGTGGGAGGTCACAGGATGAGTGGGGACAGCTAATGGCTGCCAGAAGAGAATGGAGGGTGGAGAATAGGCAGCCAGGCTTTGTGTGTGAACATTTAGGAATAAACAATGAAGAATACTGGATGTTTTCAATGGAAAACTATGCATTATTTAGAGCACACGCTTCTAGGTTTCCTGCTTAGCTGTTTTTTGCCATGGAGCTATTTTTATAATTTGTAAATTGTGGAGAACCGATGGCCATGCAATCATAATTACCCATGCAAAATAATTCTTGCTCATAGACCCACAAATAAATTCTGTCTGCAGAGGTTTAGTCGATCCCCCTCCCTATAGAAAAACCATTTCAACATTCTTGTTCTTTGTATAAATTTGTGGTTCTTTGACTTCTTTGAACCTGTTGTAACAACTGTACAATTTCCTTTTTTAACAAATCAGTTCAATAAAATCTTTGGCACATGTTCATTTTATGTTTGTACGAGAGTCATAATTTTACCTTTTTTTTTTTTTTTTAAATTATCCTTCAACAACACCTGAAGTGCTTGGGTATACACAGGGAAGAATAGTACAGGCTGCCTTGGCTTCAGATCAAAGGGAAAAGAATTTGTCTTATGAGGGTAGCTGAGGGATCTCCAGCCCCTGGAAGACCCAGGCTGTGTGCTTGCAGCTGGGACAGCATGAATACAAGTAAACTCTTCTCTTTCTCCTTTTTTAATCTGGGTAACATACAGATCCCTTTTCTTGCCCTTCGAGATTGATATCAGAGATGCTTTTATAGTTTTTTGAAGAAGAGTTAAATGCACTCTCATCTTTTATATTTCTACACACATTTGTTTATGCACGTGTGCTTATATCTTACTTGCTTCCAAAAACTACATTTGAAGTGAATCAGAGAGTAAAAGGGGGGAGAATAATAGATTGAAGAGCAGGCCAGACCTTACCTTGCAAGGAGCAATGTCACTTGTAGAGCCACACAGCAGATGGTGAAAAACCATATGATAAAAATAACAGAAGGCTGCATGGTAAATATATTACAATAACAAGCAGGCAGCTAATGAGACTGAGGAACAGGGAGGAAAGCCAGGGGAAGGGGATCATTCAAGGTCACCAGCTCTGAGATATTAATAGTACCTTGCACTTTGGATTTATGTGCCAATAGTCGTCAAAGAGCAAAGGGAGGAGGTCACTTTCACTAGCACTTGGCCTTCCGGTGGAGGGTGGGTGGGGCAGGAAGTGTGGACTCCAGGCAGCAGACACTGCTAACTTTCTCGTGTGGCTGGAAACACTGGGGCAGGGGCAGGGACTGTCCCTTCCCTAGGAAGGAACTCATTGCCAGCAGAAGGAAGATGGAAGCCCAAGTCTCCCCCCAGTACGGTGACCTGGCTAAGTTGTCTCCAGCGCCGTGGTGATGGTGGGGGTGACAGTGTCAAGGGTCAGTGAGCACTCTGTAAACAGCACAATACATGGAGCAGAGGGGGGCACATTCTACCTTTTCTTAACCTACATGTCTATGTAGAGAAAGAAATCTGCAAATTTGGGAGTGAGTTGTATGGGATCTGTGATTAGAGATTTATGCTGTCCAGAACACAATTCTAAAAAATTTCCCTAAAGGGCTTTTTAAGGCAAATATCACAGAATTATTATTATTTTTTAATTTAATTTAATTTTTTCAGTGCTCCAAGATTCATTGTTCATGCACCACACCCAGTGCTCCACGCAGTCAGTGTCCTCCTCAATACCCACCATTGGGGTCGCCCACTCCTCCACCCCCTCCCCTCCCAAACCCTCCGTTTGTTTCTCAGAGTCCACAGTCTCTCATGTTTCGTCTCCCCCTCTGATTTCCCCAATTATCATATGGTTTCACTTACGTGTGGAGCATAAGTAAAAACAAGGAGGACATTGGGAGAAGGAAAAGAAGGGTGAATTGGGGGAAATATCACAGAATTAAATTGAATATGTGTGTGCTGTGTTGGCAATAGCTTTCGTGAAGTAAATTGCACATATTATCAAGAAAAGCATTTGGGAAAGTGAGATAGAGTATTGACTCTCTTACTCTCTAGGGACTGCTGTTAAGAGAAGGACCAGACTGAAGCTGAGCTCCAGACCAAGGAAGAACATCTGTCTGGGACGTGTGGGGGCAATATGGAACTCATACAGCTCAAAACCTGTCTAAGCAGAATGACAGTGGGCTCCCATGATGGGCAGAGAACAGTGGGGAGGAAAGAGGAGCTGGCAGTTTTCACATAAACCAAAAATGTTCTTGAGAATTCACAGTACAGAAAATTCTTGGAAGTTGTTTATGAGGGTGACAGTTTTAAAACATGGTTCTCAAGCTGTGTGTTTGCTGTCTCTCTCAGAGTTTAGGGGAGGGAAAATGGAAGGAGGGAATGATGATGGGGTGAACTTTGCATGCGCTGCTAGAAATCCAGAGTGGCCCTAAAATGGGGGGGAGGGGACATGAAGTTTTGTGGGTCCCTGAGCAGAACTCTAGGCAGTGAATTATTTCTTGGGATTATCTAACCAGCCTGTGAGTCAATAATCTGGAGGATTTGGGAGTAAATAATGAATCACATGCTGTGGGGGCCTGGAAGGAACCAGGGTTCCTGTTTGTGATGAACTACTTTTGGTATAGGGTTGCTATGAACATTTCCATGGACTTCAAGTCACATTTTTCATATGGGACCCCTCTTCTGATCTTAAGAATGGCTAACATTAAGCACCTACTATACGCCAGGCATCGCTTTCTACGCTTTTCATGTATGAATTCATAGAAATATTCCAAGAGAAGTTTTTTATAAACTTGGTTGGAGAAACTCATCAGGTACGTAGGCTGGAGCTTGTGTGTGTGTGCTTTTTTTTAAGATTTTATTTATTTATTTGACAGAGAGAGAGATCACAAGTAGGCAGAGAGGCAGGCAGAGAGAGGGGGAAGCAGACTCCCCGCCAAGCAGAGAGCTGGATGAGGGGCTCGATGCCAGGACCCCAAGACCATGACCCAAGCCGAAGGCAGAGGCCTCAACCCACTGAGCCACCCAGGTGCCCCTGGAGCTTGTGTTTTAAATGTATAACCATTTTCCTAAGTTGTCCATTTCAATAATTCTTGGAGCCGGTTAAGCTCGATTCTGATAGGAACATTTGCCTTAGGCCTTCTCCTGTTTGTATAACTTGGGTTTAGCTCACTCGGCTCATTGCAAACCCTACCAAGAGCTGAAACAATGTGTAAGTATGATGCGTGGTTGATGACTGATCATGATTGGAAAGAAGTAAATAAGTTCTATCTGTGGTTTGTAGTACCATGCCGCCCTTCAGGTAACATGGAATCTTCGTCCTTCTTTGTGCTTTAAACCTCCTGTGTCATTCATACTTCCAACAAGGTAGCAAAGTCCTATTTCAGACCCACTAAGGGGTGAGTCTGGAAAGCCAATACATCTTCCGTTAAGAAGCTGGTGTGGGTTGAGCAGATGGCTGTGGCCCCTTTAGTAAAGACTAAGTAGTGAAGGTGGGGCTTAGGAAATGACAGTGTAGATGAGGGACAGTGTTCTTTCGAGGGCAGGCCTGCGGGATGAGGTGCTGTGGACAGTCGGAGATCTGCACCAGCAGAGACAAGTCAAAACGGAGAATGACATAGGTCCTGGGGAGGATGTAGGGAATTCAAAAAGGAGACCACAGGTCTCCAAAGGGGGCACCTTGCATAGTAACTTCTTACACCCTGGAAGTGTGGGAGGCAGGAGCCGTTGCTACATGCTGAGTTATCCGTTTCCTGTGACTCCTGTGTGTTGCAGTACCTAGGAGGGCACACAATTCGTGAGTCTCCTTGGCCTGCGGAAAAGCAGACGGACAAGTACCTTTATGCGTCTGCTTAGATAAATTAAAGATTTGAAAGCAATAATGTCAACAACAGCTACCATTAAACAGAGATCGCAGGAGTGGAACAGACCTTTGAAGCATTTGTTTTACTTGAAGCCCAGTATTTATCGCTTTGGCTCAAGCCCAAGTACCTAGCTGGCAGGGACCCAAACTCACCCCTCCCCCGCCCCCGCCCCGAGCTGCCTCTTGGGAACCTAAAAAACACAATCTGCCACTAATGAAAACTGTCTCTCTGGATTTCAGAGCTCTGTTAGAATCATTCTGGGATATTCCACCTAGTGCATTAAAATAGTGAAACTATTCAATAATGTTCTGTTTTATTTTGTCTTCAAGGGCCACTCTTGGGGAGGGGTTAAAAACAGTTGTAAATCATTTGAGGGAGAGTGTACACAGTACAATGTACATCTGAACGTTTTGGTTTCTTTATTATCAAATGAAGATTTGGTTTATATTTGATGAAAAAGTTTATACATTTTTGAGTGACTTTTTGAAGGTGTCATCCCACCGAAATCAAAGGGTGATCTGACGATGCCCTCATTCATCATGGTTTTCTTGTTCCTAACATCCACCACACCTGCTGCTCAGCTGGGTCATTGGACATTGCAGCCTGGACCGGACGCTTGCGTGAGTCTCGTCGTGGGATCGGGGGAACTCTTCTGTTCTCTATTCACAGACTGAGACCAAGTCCTGGGAGATGCACTGTTACCTCCGTCTCCTGGATTTCCTTGTTGTGTCACGGCTTCTTCCTACTATCTTGAATCTTCTTTCCCATTCACTACCTTCCACTTCCCACTATCATGGTCCCCTTCTGATATTGAGGGCTCCTAAGACAGTTACTGGCATTCCACTGGTGTAAGAGTTGAATAACAACACAGGAGACGGTTGAGTTGACAAGAACTAATGTGGGGAATGACAGGACAGATGGAGCCAGGCCGGCTGTGGGTTCTGGACTGAGCATACGGCTTGGGGGATGTCACAGCCATAGCTGTCAGGGAATGGGAGTTGTGTCCACCCCTCTGATCCTGGTGTTCTTCTCTGCCTTGCACCATATTCGCGGATGAAGGCTAGAGCTCAAACCAAAGTCTGGGCTGGGTGTTCTAGGTGTGTGGGAATCAAGGTGTGTAGTGTAAGGCCGATGTAGGCCCTGTGTCCCTCTCGCCCACCTTCCCAGCAGGACATTCAGGTGGAAGGGCTGGAAGAGAGCCAGATGAAGCCCCGAGGCCAACTCTACCCTCGACAAGAGGACAGAAGTCTGGGCGCAACAGCCGGGGCGCTGAGACTTTTTCCTGAATAACACCTGCAGAATTTGCACTCTTGGGTATTCTTTATACATGACTCCTGCTCCCTCTTCAATTCTAGAAGTCACTCAAAGAACAATGTGCTTTTGTAGACACATGAGTAAATGGACAAGTGGGGAAGCTGCTGCATCAGTGGTGATGCGGAGGTGAGTCTATAGCATGAAATGCATCCAAAGCAGCCGAAATTTGGTGTTTGGATATATTTCCCATTCACAAAGTATAACCACCTGTTTCTTCTTTTATTTTATTTTATTTTTTTAAGAAAAAGCTTTTAAAAACCTAGTAAGAAACATCAAAATGTTTCTTGGGCATGAGGAAGCTGTTAAATGTTTTGATAGACTTAGGATAAGTGAAGTCAGAAACAGACGGATTTCATTTTTCTTAAATTAAATGTGTGGATTTTTACATAAAAGGTGAATACCCCATGAAGATATAGTTCAGCTTTTTTTTTAAGGGGGAGGGGGTGTTTAATTATTAAACAAACAAATGTTTACATGCAAATGAAAATAAATATGTGTAAGGCACGAATACCCTAGGGCTGCTCTAAACAGTCAGTAAAGGGCAAGGCAGCTGCCTCAGGCTGTCCTTTGAGAGCGAAGCTGGTTAATTCACTTGTTATCTAACATGTGAAGTAAGATCTGCAGGAAGCGTTGAGAAAGAATACATCTTCCAGGTTTAGTGGCACGAACCAGGCCCAGAATCGAATCAAAGCTGCTGGGACATGATAGGAGCCATGACCAAGAACTTCGCAGACAGAATTCGTGGATGAACCTGAGCAGTCTGGCCACCTGCAGTGCGGATCTGGGAAGCCCAAAGGCCAAGTCTTCTTTTGTGTCTCTGCCATCAGTGGGGGAGCACGGCACCAGGGCCACCCACGGGAGGTGTGGGTCTACCCCGGGGACCTGGCCCATCTCCACCGGGGGTTCTAGAAACGCATATGCGGGGTTTGTGGAGCTCTCTGCTACATGGTCACCCCTCCAAAGTGAACCCCAGCTCTCCCCAGTGAGCAGGCCTTGTTTCTGTAAAAGGAAGAAGAACCTAGAAGCAGAAGCCTGCTGTCCAAGAGCGGGACTGCTGTCTCCCTTGCTCTCAGAGAGGGGTGGGGCAGAGCACCATCTTTCCTGCGCGTTCGGGATGCCAAGCTCTCTCGTTTCCTTGTCTCCTTCCGGCCTGTGCTTGCATCCCCCACTCGCCAGCAGAGCCCAGGCTGCAGGGTGGAGGGTAGAGCCTCTCCAGGCCCCCGGCTTCTGCCCTGAGCTTCCTCGGATTTAGCGGCTGGTGCTTCTCTGCTTCTGAAGTTGCTGCTGGTTATATGGCAGCTCGCAGTTGACTGTTTGGGTCTTCCCTTATCACTGGCCTCACACTCCCATGCTTAGGAGAGGTTAAAGCTGAGTAATTTTCTCTTTGAACCAGACTCGAAGATAGAAGGACAACCTTGGCCGTTTTCATAGCAGCCCCTCAGGATATGCAGACGGCAGGTGCTCGTCTTGTGCGATGCTCGCAGCCCTAACTTATTTTTTTCTATTACTGATTAATTCAGAGCCCTAATGGTGTTGCTGGGTGAGTCTCCAGTAATAGGATAAGAGCAAAGATCATAAGTTTTGACTGTGTGTTGAGCTTGGAAATAATAAAGAACGCACGGGGGTGATCGATAATATCAGCTAACATTTACTGGGTTCTGGACTGGCTACATAATTTGAGGGGCCCAGTGCAGAATGAAAATGCAAGACCCCTTGTTCAACATCGTAAGAATTTCAACACGATGACCGCTGAGCGTTAAACCAAGTGTGGGGCCCTTCAGGGCCTGGACCTGTCTGCAAACGTGTGGGACCACAGCCCTCAACTGGGCCCAGACTGTGACGCTCTGAGGCACACACTTTACACGCACGCTCTCATTTCATTCCTACCAAAAGCTCTCTGAGATAGAAATTCTTATTTCCATCTTACAGACGAGTAAACTGAGACTTTCAGGGGTTAAGTTGCCTGGATCAAAGTCACCTCACAAGGAGTGCCAAGATTTGAACCGAGGCAGTGACCTCAGAGCTACAACCTTCAGAGAAGCATCTGTGTATCTCCACGAGAGCTGAACACCAGTCACAGTCGTCCGTGCGTGTGGGTTGGTGAACAAGCAAGCACACGCTCTGAAATGTACACGGGCAGGCTTGTGTGTACACAGCCCGGATACCCCAACAGAAAATAGGGAAGTTGGCCAAGTCCAAGCTCAAAGCAATGTTTTGGATGATTTAAGCCACGAAATCATACATTTTGGGAAGACCGTGCCAAAGCCCAAACACAGCAGATCTGGGGCAGCCTCTTTTCAACTGCTCAAGAAACCACTTCCTGCAAGGGCTCGAGGCGTGACCAGTGCACCTGCAGCACCAATAGCTTCACTGTTTAATCGATCTTGAATGGTTCAAGTCCGAGCAAACTGAACATTGTTATGCTTACCAGTCATGTTCCAAAGCGCTCAGCCCCTGAACTGATACTGAATGGTTTAATGGAAAATGTTCTGCACCTGTGTTCCACGCGGACACTATTTGCACGTGCTACACCTCTGTGGCAGTGAACTCACAGTGGCAGGACGGGGTAAGAAGGGGGAACATATCGAAGCCTGGTTTGAAAACGATCAACGGCACTTTTCCTCCCCAGGTCTAGCCCAAAGACTGTGAGAGTCTAAAGCAGGTCCCCTGGGATTATCTGCAGTTTTCACCAGTCAACAGTTGATAGGAGAACTGACCACATAAGAATATTCTTGTGATTTTTAACTAATAGCGTCCAAATGACTCTCTGAGGAACGTGCTTAGGAAAAGCATCACTGATCCGTGAGATGCCTCTTCCCCCAAACGTGAAAACTTGAGGAACAAGTATGAAAGTCATGAAAAGAGCTAGGATATTTTGTTAATACATGAAACCTAATGTGGAGTGAGTGGCATTCAATTCTCCTTAGGCTAACAGACCCCTGAGACTTAAACCTGCAGGTTGGTTTGCTCTTCCTTACTGAAGATGGAACAGGAGTGTTGCTGGATCCCCCCGTGTTGCTTCCCATCCAGGCTCACTGACCAGAGATGGCTCCGAGGCTGCTTTCCTCCCTCACCTCCCTCTCCAGAGCCTTGTTTCCTGGCGCTGTGGATTTGGCCACTGTTGTTTTAGTTTGAACTTAATAGAATACCAGCTTTCAGAACAAAAGTGGGTGTATATTGTCTGTCTCTTTCTCGGGAGCGCACCAGAAATTCATACACTTAATTTGTTTGACATTTTGCAAGATAAAACACCAGTCAGAGAAGAGAAAATTAAAGAGCAAGAAAAGGGATTACGAGATTTTCTTAAAGAAGGCGTAAGTCAAAAAGAAAAAAGAAAATGACAAGTCTGAATCTATCCTTGATAGGAGTACATGGCTAAATGGTTTCTTTTAGGAACTGAGCTCTTTTTGTGATTTTCTGCCCGTCGTCAGTCTGCATTGTGAGAATTTACGCATTCAGCTTTGAATAACTGAGGCTAGAAGGAGAAAACACAACAAAATGCTAGTTTCAACTTAAATAAACTTGAAGGATAATTAAATTATTTCTGGGCACGGAGTTAAAATATCACATCCCATTGTGACTATTGTGTTGATGGGGATTTTTTTAAAAATAATTATCTTCTTTAGAGAGAAATAGAGCTAGTATTTCACACACACACACACACACACACTCACACACACACACACACACACACGCTCATATTCTCTTTCCTTACGCTGTGACTTGAAATTCCAAGCAGATAGCTTTGTGAGATTGCAGTGATTTATTTAGCAGCATTTTAAATCAGCAAGTGATGAAACAAGCTCAGTGCACAGCTCTCTAGACATCCCTGAATGGGTTGGGCTGCCTGCCAGCAGGCTTGCTGGTCAACCAGCCTCCTCTTACCAAGTACAGAGCAGGCAGGAGGCCAGAACTGGCCAGGACGGTGGTAAGTGCATCGACCCCTCCCCAGGGGCTATGCCCAGCATCGGAAACCGGGGAACCTGTTTGTTCCAGTCGTGTCTGTTTGTATTTTTACTCAGCTGAGATCCTGTCAGGGCAGTTAGTGTGTTTTGTAAACTGTACCCGCCACTGAACCACAAAGGGCTAAATAAAGGTGGGGCAGGGTGGGGGTATTTGAGTAGGGAAGAAAAGGAAGGCAGAAGAGGCAAGTGGAAGGAGGTTAAGGGCATACTGAGTACCAGCGCTGACTCCGTGGTAGTGGGGCGGGGGGAGCTGTCGTCCCTCTCACATGCCCGGGCTGAAAATGGCGGTCCTCCGTGACACTCCCGATAATGTTCACTTGTTGCTCATACAACCTAGTTTTATAGCTGCTTGTGTATATGCCTGAATCTAGTACTAGACGGGGAACTTCTGGAGGACATACACTGTGTATTAATCATCTTTCTCGCTCATAGGAGGCTCTTCAGTAAAGACCGTAGAAGGAATGATTGAGAAAGGCAAAAGGAATCCAACTTTCAGCGACAAAGCGATTCAATATATGCTGGTTGCCTCCTGCCAGGCACCCACTATTGGTAATCAGCACCGAGTGATGGGAGGCGAGGCAGAACAAAATACTGTCCCTTCCCTCGGGGCCCACAATCTAGATAAGGCCACGGCAGATATATGAACAGCTCTAAAGAAAATTTACCAAAGTTCGGGTGCCAGCCACAGTTTACTCTGAGGACAGGGGAGCATGAAGTGTCTCCAGAACAAAGCTGGGTTTCATTATTGGACCGAAGTGTCACTTATATTCCTAATGGCTTCCCAGGAATGCTTTGTTTAATACTAAGCTCTTAATTACGAGGCTTCCCTGTACTGGAGCAAGGCAGCCAAAGGGGAAGTGGACAGGGGATCAGCCATGACAAACGCTGGCTGCTCCCGACTCCACTACTTGGTCGCTTAAGTACAGGACAGCTCACTGGGCCATGGTTCACCTGAGGTTATTTCCAGGTACAAGGAAGGCCTGTTACCCTGAGGCACCTCACCTTCTCCCTTCGCTACACTGTGGGCTCTGTGTATTAGCATTATGGACAAAGTAAAATCATAGAGCTTGACACAGATGCCCAGCTGTTAGAAAAAAAAAAAATCAATGCCTGCTTTGTAAAAAGGTGTGTGTGTGTGTGTGTGCACGCGTGCGTGTGTGTGTATGCACATGTATGCAAGCTGGGTTGGGAACAAAGATAAGCCGTAGTTCCAGGTTGGATGATCCCATGTTCAGAAAAAAGCAGAACTCTTGCAAGATTGGATGGTCTGGTCTTTGGAGAGCCCAAGCAGCAGTAGGAGAATGATGTTTTGACCCATTTATACAGGCTTCTTGGATCCTAAAATTTGTATCTCATTTCCTATCATAAAAGGACAAAATGCAGGCATTGTCTAGGAAAAAGGAGTCGTACGAGCTTTGGTGAAGCACCTGTACACTAGCTCCCGCTTCTAGAGAGACTCAATGAAAGTACCTCTTGGTTTGGGGAAAACCCAGACTCTCCTGTACATACAGGCAGAGCTCAGACCACTCCAGGGCTAGGAGCCAAGTCACTATCTTTTGCCCACTCAAGGGAGGTGGCGAGGGTGGCGAGGATGCTCCACTGGACTTTAAGTCACCCACCCCAAAGTAGGCATGGTGGGGACCTCGTGGAATGTAGTGCTGTCATCTGGGGGTATCAATAGTGAGGAGGACGAAGGAAGCAGACAGTTAAGCAAGACTAACCAGCCTATCCCAGATTCCATGCTATACCAGTTCTTCAAATGCTAATAGATTGCTCACAACAATGAAGTTCCTTGGGCAAATACATTTAGAAAATTCTGGGTCCCACAGAATATGTGTTTTCACCTCGGCCTCTCCATTCGTAGAGTGTTTCCCAAGCTGGTTCCAAACCTGAAGTCTTTTGGTGGGAAATGTATTGATAGCTCACTGACCTTGTGCTTGGAGGAAAGCAAGAACTTGGCTCTAAGTTTTTAGAAGGTAAACTCCAGAGGATTTCAGAGAATGTGTGGATAAGAACGGCAGAGACGGCTCAGGAGGAAAAGAGGGTTCTGACAAACAACATTTAAATGATACCAACAAAGAGGATTTAAAGTCCAGACTGCTGGTGAAAACTTGAGTTTACTTAGCGTCTGCGGGTAAGATAGGTCATCTTCCTGCTGTAGTTTTTCTTTCATGGATGCTTTAAATATTTATTAAGTGCTTTCCCTGTAGCGAGTACTGAGCCTGGCACTTGAGATGCATTAGAAATAAGACAATTTTGTGTTTATGTGTATTTGGATGCAAGCGTGTGTCTGTACGTGTGCTCGAGGAGCTCCTAGTTCAGTTGGGGGGACAGAGTAGGAAACAAGGAACTAACGAAGTAGGTGTCATTTCTGGGTAGAGAAGTGTGTGTGTATCATTGACACGCTGGAGCCCATCCAAAGGAAGGCAGCTGAGAGCTGAAAAGTCTGGGATCCTGATGTAGAGAAAGGTTGTAGAAAGTAAGTCTGTTTAATCTGTGTCTTAGCTCCAGCTGTCATCACAAAATCCCACAGACTGGAAGGCTTACACAACAGACATTTATGCCTCACAGTTCTGGAGGTGGGAAGTCTAAGATCGAGGCCCTGGCAGGGTTCTGT
Organism: Nasua narica; assembly: GCA_028533885.1. NCBI lineage: Eukaryota > Metazoa > Chordata > Mammalia > Carnivora > Procyonidae > Nasua > Nasua narica. The sequence goes on from CM052799.1 coordinate 189,864,139, forward strand.
TTCTGGTGAGATCTCTGTGCCCAGCCTGTGGACAGTCAGAATCTCGTGTGCTCTCATATGGCTTTCACTTGATGTGTGTGCACAGACTGTGAGATCTCTCTTTTCCTTTTTTTGTAAGGCCACTAATCCCATCGGGGAGCCCTACTCTCCTGACCACATCCAGCCCCAATCACCAAAGACCCACCTCCAAACACCATCACATCGGGGTTAGGGCTTCACCATGAGTTTGGGAGGGACACATCCCTCACTGCATAGTGAGTGAGAAGACAGCTGGATCCTGAGACTTGCTTCAGGTGCAGAGTGATAGTGTGGTGCTAAGACAAATAGGGAGTTTTCCGAAATGTGCTCTGGGGAATCTCACAAGTAAAGCTCCTTAAAAATAACAAGGCTTCCTTGTGGGGTAGCAAGCCTCCCGTCTTTGGAAGCATCCAAATAGAAGCTGGAGGTTTTTCCTTGTGATTTTTGCAGGAGGGTTTCTTATATAAACATAATTCACTAAGAGGCTCCCAGACCTTCCGTTCCTAAAATTTTATCTGGCTTCACGTCACAAGATTTTTCTTCCTTTTCTATCCTCCATGGTGTGTCCAGGATGGTTTTCTACCCTGTTCCCATAGGGGAGGGGGCAGTGGGTGGACAGAGCGTGCTGAGTAAGCAGTATGTGTGCTGGGAAAATGGGGCTGTCCTGTCAGAGTCTAGTTTGATAAAACCTGTCCATGATGGGTGCCGGAAGCTACAGCGCATGCGTACCAGAAGCTAAGGCGCACGCGTACCAGAAGCTACGGCGCATGCGTACCAGAAGCTACGGCGCATGCGTACACGGTGTCTCAAAGCCACTGCTCTCGGCTATGCCTTTTATTGCGCGCTTCAGTGCTCCGTTCACCGTATTGCTGCCTGTGCCACTCACACTCAGCGAGGCCCCATCCCTTTCTCTCCTGGATCTCCCCGGAAACAGGTGTCCCCAGCCTTCTCCCTTGCGAAGGCACTCATTAATGGAAGTGTGCAGTGTGGCCCTGCTCTTCCTCACTTTGGCCAAGTGCCTCATGGTTTGCAGAAAACAGCAAGAGGCCACCTTATGAGGATCGACAAGCTGCTACTGATGAAGGGATCTGTCGTGCGGCTGTCACCGGGGCACTTCCAGTCCATACTCCATGGCCGACACCATTGGACTGTACTGTTGAGGTCCGACTCTAATAAAAGCAGCCTCTGCCTTGAGGGCACTTTTGTTTGCAAACTGCTCTCATATTAGAATGTTTTACAGGCTACAAAGAAAAATCAGTGTCATTAGTTCGCGATCATAGGTCCTGATGTCAAGTCCTCCTGAGGTCTGTGGGGCCTGTGTGTGCATGTGCGTTGTGTGTATGTGTGTGATCATGTGTGTATGTGCACACGTGTGTGTATGTTTATGCATATGTGTGAGCACTCATGGGTGAGTGTGCAAGTGTCTGTGTGTGTGTGTCTGCATGGGCCCGAGAGTGTGTGTGTGCTCACATGGTTTTTCACTGTGATGGCCCTTACTCTAGAGAGTAGAGTAAAAGACTGGGGTCCTAGTTTCCAGCTCTATCTCCAAATAGCTGCGTGATATTCTAGAAGTCTCCACTTCCACTGGCCTTTGGCAATTCTTTGAAAATATAGGCTTACCCTGGAATCCAGGGGTTGGCAAGCTTTTTCTTAAACAAATAACTTAATAGTACTTTACTCACTGCAAATCACATGTTGTCTCTCTTGAATATTGCTTTTCCCCTCAACCTTTAAAAAAATGTAAAGCCATTCTTAGCTCAGGCATTATAAAAATAGGTGGCACTGTGGTCCCCGCATAGCTCCAGACCCCGCAGCTCTGGCAGGATCTGGTCTCGGGGAGGTGAACCAGCTGCCACCAACATGGACAGGGGGCTTATCCCCTGATGGTCCCACGTGACCAAGCAGCCACCACAGGGGTGATGGGGCCAGGGCTCTGATTCCAGGGCTGGGAAGCTGGCACTGTCTTTGCTTCCATTCCAAGAGGAGGAGTTTGGATCCTCCTCCTTGGGCTTCCCAGTGGTGTGGCCTCAGGCACTTCTCTGGCTGCTTGGCCAATTGTGTTCAAAGCTGTTCAGATTATTTCTAGATTTGAAATTGTATGATGTACCCTTAGGGATGCTTGATAGCGGAGAGTTTGGACGTCCTTTGTAGGTAAACATTCAGCTCCTCCAGTCGCTCTGACTTGGCAGCCTACGTGAGCCCCGTGGCTGCCCGGGCCCATGACCTCAGACACCTGGCCCTGGAGGAAGCTGACTTTTTACCAGAAGTCAAGCTGCAGTGGACAGAGGTGAAGATGCTCCTTGGTTCACCTGTTCTTTGTCTTTGAGACTCATGGGATGTCTGTGGGAGGAAGACTTCCCAGAAAGTTGGCATCTTTTTAAAATGCCTAAAGCAATGGAGCTACATTGCTGCTTTGCTGGAGTCGAACCCTCCTACTCCAGAAACTGCTCATCTGGGTTCTTGATCCCCAGCGGGTCTGGGCAGAGCCGGATGCACTAGGCGCACTGCCAGGACTCTGTCAATGAATGTCCACACTTCGACATCCCTCTCTCTTAGGAAAGCACTAGAAGTCAGTGATATCACAAATTACCTTTACTGATGCAAGTTGGTGCAGCCACTTTGGAAAACAGTGTGGAGATTCCTCAAGAAATTAAAAATAGAGCTACCCTATGACCCTGCAATTGCACTACTGGGTATTTATCCCAAAGAAGCAGATGCAGTACAAAGAAGGGCCACAAGTACCCCAATGTTCATAGCCACAATGGCCACAATAGCCAAACTGTGGAAAGAACCAAAATGCCCTTCAACAGATGAATGGATGAAGAAGATATGGTCCATCTATACAATGGAATATTATGCCTCCATCAGAAAGGATGAATACCCAACTTTTGTATCAACATGGACGGGACTGGAAGAGATTATGTGGAGTGAAATAAGTCCAGCGGAGAGAGTCAGTTATCATATGGTCTCACGTGTGGAGCATAAAGAAAATCATGGAGGGCATTGTGAGAAGGAAGGGAAGGGTGAATGGGGGGAAATTGGAGGGAGCGATGAACCATGAGAGACTGTGGACTCTGAGCAACAAACTGAGGGTTTTGGAGGGGAGCGGGAGGAGGTTGGGCGAGCCTGGTGGTGAGTATCGAGGGGGGCGCGTATTGCATGGAGCACTGGGTGTGGTGCATGAACAATGAATCTTGGAACACTGAAAAAATAAAATAAACATATTTAGGAAAAAAAATAACTGCAAACAAAACAAAACAAAAAACAAATTACCTTTACTCAGAAAGCTTTGGCGACTACTCAAAGCCTAAAGCAAAACCCAATCTCAGACTTCCACAGTCTTCTCCCTACTGTCTCCTCAGCATATTGTCATAAGCAGACCTCAGGGGCTCACCTGCCGGGACCTGGGTTCAGTCGGTCCAGGCTGGGCTGGCCTTGGGCTGGGAACCACAGCCTGCTCAACCCCTGCCAATCTGCTCACCGGTCCTTGAACTTCTAAATGACAGCATGTGTCACCTCTAGTCAGGATAAAACAGTGAAGGTCATCAGTGATCAATCACCAGAACCCTGCCACGCACCGTTCTGCCTCTCAGCCTTCTGCTACACGGTCCTCCACCTGCCTGTTCTCCATTATTGTTTGGCTGGTCTAGAGTTTCTCGCCTTCAGAGAAACCTTCCAGTTCTCCCTACCTGTGGACCTCACTCACTCTGTCCTGCTTGCGGAGCACAGCGGATGACACCATGTGTTAGATCCTGTCTATGCCGCATTCCCATACCCTCCCCAGCCTGACTGCACCCGGAGAGCTTGGCACAGGGATGGAGGAGAATTCACGCTGAGCTGAACACTGGTCCCTAGAAAAGGCTCCCTTAACACACAGCAGGGCTCGCTGGTTCTCCAGGGTAGGACTTGAGGGGCAGCAGAGAGGGGCAAGAAAGTTTCAAACCAGCTGTTGTTCGATAGCCTGAACCCTTGAAGAGATGAGCAAAGGTGCTTGTATCTCATGGCTGGCAAAATTCCAAGGTGCTCTCCAAGATCCCTATCCCCAGTGTACACATACCTTCTCCCAGGAACCCGCTTGGATGCTAAACTTTTGCATCTGATGCTAAAAGATGCTTTTGTAAAGGGAATTTGCAGATATAATTAAGGTTGAAAAATCCGTTGACTTTAAGAGGGATTGGAGATGATCCTGGGTGGGCCTGACCCAATCAGGTGAGCACTTAAAGGCCACTGGGCTTTTCTCTGCAGGAGAGATCTGAAGCAAGAGAAGGATTCAAGTGTGAGAGGGAGATACATGGTAAGGGACTGTGCGCAGCCTCTAGGAGCAGAACTCAGTCCTGGGCTTGAGTTAATGAAAGAATGGGAACCCCCATTCAGCCCTACCACTGCAGGGGACTGAATTCTGCCAACGGCCACATGCATTTGTGAGAGGACCCAGGAAGGAATGCAGCCCCACCAGCAACTTGACTGCAGCCTAGTGAGACCTAAGCAGAGACCTAGCTTAGCTCCGGCTGGCTTCCAACCCACAGAGACCACGGGGTAATAAGTGGGTGGCCGTGTACACCGCGTGGTTTGTGGTGATGTGTCACAGAGCAGATGTGGTAGTAGGTGACTACTGCATTCTCCCTCCTCTCCAAACTATCCTTTCTTGAGATTGTCTTCCATTTGATTTATAAATCAAAGCTTTTGAAGCAGGGCTGTCCCCTCCCAGCAGATGTCCCCTCCCAACATGACACAGGGGACCATGGCTTGCGATGGCTCCCAGAGCACAGTGGGGCAGAAGAAAAGCGGATCCTAGGTACATTCCAAAGATTCCACGACCTGCCGCCAAAATTTCTAACCTGCTGGCTGTAGCCCTCCAAAAAATTGGAAAAAAAAAAAGTTATATATATATAATAAGTCCCTTTATCTTTTATTATCAAGCTCCAAGGTAACATAACTCTACATCAGAGTCTGGGTCATGCTTTTAATGGTGGACTAGGGGTACGCAGTTGTCACCGTCGCACCGTGAAACCTGTTGCTCCCAGCCCTTCACGGTGACACCCAGGACACGGCATTGTCTCTAGTGTCCCCCACTGCTGACCAGTGGCTTCTCCATGGCAGCAAGAGCAGAGGGTCAGCCACAATGTGGGTTTGGGGGTGGGTCACCTGGGTCTTTGCAAGCTTCTTAAAGAATCTCATGTAATTAGACCTAACCTGTCCCAATCTCAAATCAGAAGGTAGCATGATTAATATCCTCTAAAAATAGTCAGCCAAAGGCACTTTTAATAAGGCATCGTGTATGGAAGCTCCTTTTAAATATAACCTGTGATTAAGTCTGTGAATGTGCCCACTGGAGGAAGCCCTCCCAGCAGAGGAAGTGCTGCTGGCTGCCTCGCCGCGTTCACCGCCACACGCCAGCTTCCTTCAAAGTCTAGCGATCGCTCCGGTTTCACAGCCATTTCCAGAACCTCTGGCTCATGCTTCTGGGGGGCTGGAATTGTGACTTTTGGGTGTGCTATCCCAAGCTCCTAACACTGTGCTGACACCAGAAGACACTCGGGCTATGTTGTTTTAATTAGTCAAAATTCACTCATTTTTTTTCCTGCCTGGTTCAACCTTGGCGTGTCCCCACCAACTCACCCGCAGACAGTTTCTTCCAACTTCCGCAGCGCCCTCATGGTCTGAGGCTTGTTTAGGCTCAGCCACGGGCCCCTCATGATCAAGTGTTGACCAAGACCTCTGGCGAAGTTCTGTGTGCGGAGAGCTCCGAAGTGAAATGACATTTATGCCAACTTTGTAGGATTAAGGTGGGATTATTCTGTTCTACAATCATGCCTCACCCCAGACTCAGCACAGGTTTCTGTGTTTACTAAGATACCCTCCCCACCTCAGTTATTAACCACAGATCGACACATCACAAAAACAAGCCCCATTCGAATTTGGATATAATTTTCAGCGGTTGCTGTCGCCATTTACTCAACAAATCTTTACTAAGTGTCTACTCTAGTCACTGTTCCAGGTCCTGGGAACCCAGCGATGAACAAGGCAAAGTCCTTACCCTCATGGACGGTTTACGCTTTGGTGGCAGATAAAAACAAGAAATAATAGCTGCATATTATAAATGCAATGTAAGTTTCAGGATATGGTATGTGAATTATTGTTAAAGGAAGGAGAGAGAGAAGATGGGCAGTGATGGGGAGGTGGCTATTTTAGGGCGAGATCACCCTTCTGACGAGATGACATTTGAGAAGAACTAGAATGCACGTTTCCTGGGGGGGAGGAAGTGATGTGGGCAGAGGGAACAGTAAGTGCAAAGGTCCTGAGGTTAGCAGTAGCTTGACTTCAAGCACTCCACCGCAATAAATGCCTTGTTGTTTTGGACACAGCTTCTCTTTTCTTTCCCCCTGGAGATGTGGAGGGAAAGTCAGGCAAACTAGGATAAAACAAAGGAAAGCAGGGTCTGAGGAAGGTTAGAGTATCTCACTTATTTGGCCTTAAGTGGCAAATACGCCTGAGCAGTCAGCATTCAGGAGTTGGGTGAGGCTGAGGCAACTGGCTGGGCCAGCCGGACTGAATGTCTTCTTGGTACTGTGCCTGAGTAGAAACTGGAAACTGAGGTAGGCCATTCCAGATGGAGCTGGCTCTCCAGGCCCAACTGGGTTAGCGGGGGGAAGGACAGCGAAGGTATTATAGGCAGCCTTTTTACAGGGTGCGATTTTGGGGTGCTGGCGATCCTTAGTGATTCCTCCAACCCCCTCCCTCCTGCGCCTGATGTTTCCACGGCATTCCCAGTGTCTCCTCCTCGCCCTTTACCCTGCCGCCATTCAAACCACAAGTGGAAGCAACTCGCCCCTGGGAAGGGTGGCACAAAAGACCACCGTCAGAACAAATGGCAGCATTCTTGGCTTTGACATCCAAACAGTCTGGGGAGCCAGGGCTTGGGAATGTGAGAGCCAGATGGATTTTGCTTTTTCCTAAGTTCTCCAAAGTCTGGCTTCAGATATGAGCCATAAAGCCTGGGGGGACTCAGAGGAGCATAAAACTTATAAATTCCAGATTTGGAAAGCAGATATGATGGCAGAGCAGCTGTTTTCTCACCAGATAAGAGATAAGAGCCCCTATCTGGGGTGGGAGAGAGGTGGAGAGGCTTGATAGGGAGAGAAGAAAAGCCAGTTCCTTGACAGTGGAAACCTGGAGAGGGTGAAAGGCAAGCATGGGGATTTCAGTGGAGAGGAGTTTTGCACCTGGTTTGCTCAGGTTGGGCCCAGGGAAGGAGCAAACCTGCCAGAAAGCCCAACACCTTGATCTAGACTGGCCTTGGGAGTCGGAGGGCCAGGAGGGCTGTGGGCTGGCAGAGACCCTGAGGTTAGGACGAGCAGCCAGTCCTGCTGGGGACCAGGTGACAGGTGCCGCAGAGACAGAGATCATCACTGTGTCGGTCTCCCCCAAACCCACCTGCATCTATCAGCAAGAAGGGAGGAGTCATCTGTGGCGTGGCCCCAAGGACACATGCAAGCCATACATGACTGGGTCTACCTTAAGATTTTATTTTATTTATTTTAACAGAGAGAGAACACAAGCAGGCAGAGAGGCAGGCAGAGGCAGAGAGAGGAGCAGGCTCCCTGCCGAGCAAGGAGCCCGATGTGGGACTCGATCCCAGGACGCCAGGATCATGACCCGAGCCGAAGGCAGCTGCTTAACCAACTGAGCCACCCAGGCGTCCCTGGGTCTACCTTAAATTGGCAAGAGTTTCTCTGCTGCTTCCCAGAAATGGGGGCCTGTACGGGGGTCAGGTCTAGGGAAACGATGCCTGACCTCCGAACACTCTCAGTTTTGCGACTGAGATTCCTATCTGTGGTTCCTAACATCCATTTCTCAGTGAGAAATAAGGCTCAGTGTGCGGTAAGCTCGCTAGAACAGTACTGGGGTCCATGGGAAAGGCTTCCCCGGGAGGAGGTAGGCTTCTGCAGAAGGGGCCGTGGGGAGGGAGGTGCAGGCTTGTGCCTCACGGTTTTCCTCAGGGCAGCTGACCCTGACAGAAGGTTCTTGGATAGCGTGTCTGCTTCCTAAGGAGTTGCTATAACAAAGTACCACAGCCTGAGTGGCTTAAAACAACAGAAATGGGTCTCTGACAGTTTGGGGGGCTTCAAAAATCCCAAATCAAGATGGAGGCAGAACTACCTGAGGGCTGCAAGGAAACATCTATTCTGTGCCTCTCTCCGCATCTGGTGTTGCCAGCTGTCCTTGGCATTCCTTGGATTGTAGGCGCATCCCTCCCATCTCAGAGGGCCTCCTCCCGCCCCGTCGGCACGCCATTTCCCTCTTCGTGTAACGACATCAGTCTTACCGGGTCAGGGCCCACCCTAATGGCCTCATTTTGACTCGATTACATCTGCAAAAGCTCTATTTATTTGGGAGAGAGAGAAAGAGAGCGAGCACGAGCAAGCAGAGGGGCAGGAGGAGAGGGAGAAGCAGGCTCCCCGCTGAACCGAGAGCCTGACGCTGGGCTTGATCCCAGGACTCCGGGATCGTGACCTGAGCTGAAGGCAGACACTTCACCGACTGAGCCCCCAGGAGCCCCCCGGAAAGCTCTATTTCTACATAAGGCCACCTTCATAGGTATGGGTTAGGACTTCTGCATATCTTTGGGAGGACCTAATTCCACTCACATCAGGGAGTTAGTTTGCAGCAATTCATTTGTCTTGCTTGCTTCCTGGCTCTGGATGCCAGGTTCAGAGAAATCAGGCCGCAGAACTTGCATCTCTCTCAAACAGATTTGACAACCCATTCACCTTTCTAAGGCAAAGAACTTGAGCCCTATAAATCTGTTCATAATCTGAAAGGCCCATTTCTTCCTGAGAGTATTTAACTGACCTCCTACAATCCTTCTGCCTGCAAGCCCCCCCCTCCCTCCCCGAGGCTCTAGAAGACACAGCTCCGGGAACTCTGACCTGGTGAGATGTGCCTGTCTACGCAGCAGGCAGACTCCTGGTAAGACTCAGACCTCCTGTATGTGAAACGGACCCCGAGACTTCTGATTCCTGGGGTTGAAAGGAACCAGGCAAATGTAAATCACATATTGAGGAATAAAACTCGGTAACTCTGGGTGTCAAAAGGTCTTTCCTTGCACGTCCCACAGCCACGGGAAGCATACCATGTGCGTACGGTTCAGGAGAATGCAGAATATAATTCTACCCACCTCGCCCCCATCCAAGCAAGCAGCAGGCAAGTAGCAAACAAAACGACCCCACGTGAAGCTGTAACCTACTGTTTTGCCCAAAAAGCTTTACAAAGTCAAATATAGCAAGACAGCATGTGGGGGCAACTTTGTAAGAATGTTTCCTGTAAAATAATGTGTACCTCAAGTCGGCTAATAATTTCTAGAAATGTCTCCCTAAAGTTGAACACAAGGAATTTCGAGGGTATAACCTGATCTTCTAAATCTAAGTAAATAATGCTCAATGACCCCAGAAAGGTGAGTGATAGAGGGAATGAGCAGAACCGAAGCACAAGGCAGGAAGTTTTTCTCCTTTAGTATTCATAGAATAGTTTCATGGGCTGGACCTCTCAGCAGAATGCTGGGGTGATTAAAAGGCAAACCTTAGTTTTATAAAAGCAAGTTAGGGGAACTTTGTCTCTTCATCTCTTTCTCTCCTTCTCTTTCTCTCTCTGCCTCCTCCACTCCATGCAGTATGCCATTTTAATTGTAGCAAAAATATCTTTTAGGGGCGCCTGAGTGGCTCAGTGGGTTAAAGCCTCTGCCTTCGGCTCAGGTCATGATCTCAGAGTCCTGGGATCGAGGCCCGCATCGGGCTCTCTGGTCAGCAGGGATCCTGCTTCCCCCCTCTCTCTCTGCCGGCCTCTCTGCCTACTTGTGATCTCTCTCCCTCTGTCAAATAAATAAATAAAATCTTAAAAAAAATACCTTTTATACACTGATCAAATTTGGCCTACACCTATCAAGGTTTCATACTAGCTAGAAAACCAAGAATTATTAAGCATTGATTAGAAATGTGTACCTAAATGCTACAAAATAAAAAAAATATGTATTTTTGTAAAGGGACACTGATAGATTGATTGATGTAGGCTGTTTGAATAAAAGGGAATGTTTCTAGGGTTTCCTACACCCAATTAGATCCAAAAAGCCTTGGGGATCAGGCTGCAAGTGCTTTAGCTCCCAGCTTACAAATCCCCACCCCAGACCACTCCCATATGAATTTTAAAAGTTTGAACATCCAAATTAAAAAGTTGTTGATTAAAGGTTAGTGCCTTATCTCTATATTTTGCTTTTTTTTCCCTGGTTGTTATTGTTGGTGATGGTGTTGGTGGTGATGGTGGTGGTTATGATGGAGATGGTGATGATGGTGGTGGTACTGGTGGTAGTGATGTGATGATGGTGAAGGTGGTGAATATGGTGGTTGTGGTTATGATAACGCTGGTGGTTGTGATGATGGAGGTGGTAGTGATGGTGGTGGTGGTGGTGGTGATATGATGGTGATGGTGGTGATCGTGTCGTGATGGTGGTGGTTATGATGATGGTGATGGTGATGATGATGGTGGTGGCGGGGGTGATGATGGTGGTGGTGATGGTGATGGTGGTGGTAATTATGGTGGTTATGATGGTAGTGTTGATGATGGCAGTGGTGACAGGGGTGGTAGTGATGGTGGTGGTGGTGGTCATGGTGATGGTGGTGGTGATATGATGGTGATGGTGGTGATGGTGTCATGATAGTGGTTGTTATGATGGTGGTGATGGTGATGATGGCAGTGGTGGTGGGGGTGGTGATGGTGGTGGTGATAGTGGTGGTGGTGGTTATGATGGTAGTGTTGATGATGATGGCAGTGGTGGCAGGGGTGGCGGTGATGGTGGTGGTGGTGGTGATGGTGATGATGGTGGTGGTGGTGGTGATGGTGATGATGGTGGTGATGGTGGTGATGATGGTGGTGATGGTGTCATGATGATGGTGGTTATGATGGTGGTGATGGTGATGATGGCGGTAGTGGTGGTGCTGATGGTGGTGGTGATGGTGGTGATGGTGGTGGTGATGGTTATGGTGGTGGCGGTGTTGATGGTGGTGAGGGTTATGATGGAGGTATTGATGATGGTGGTGGTGGTGGCGGGATGGTGATGGTGGTGATGGTGGTCATGATGATGGTGATGGTGGTGGGGGTGATGGTGACATTGGTGGTGGTGGTCGTGATGGTGATGGTGGTGATGGTGGTGGTGGTGGTGGCTATGATGGTGACGGTGGTGGTAGTAATGGTGATGGTTATGATGGAGGTATTGGTGATGATGGCGGTGGTGGTGGGGGTGGGATGGTGGAGGCAGTGGTAGTGTGTGGGCTGAGGGTAGAGGATGTAGGATGGGGAGAGGATATAGGATGGTGAGGATGAGGCTATGTATCACATGACTTTCAAATGATTCCTGGTGCTAAGAAAAATATAAAACATTTTCATGTTGAGAGCTTAAATGCTTAAGAATTTGCAGCTATCTTTATAAAGCACCTCGATTATTACTCTTTGAACCAATGGTTCTCAAGCCTGACTGCACAGTAAAACCACGTGAGGAGCTTTTAAAACACACCATTGTCGAAGTTGCTTCCTGCTGTAGTTCTGATTTAGTTTGGATTGAGGAGCAGGCGTGTATATATTTTAAAAGCTTCCTAGGAGACGCTGATGGGCAGGCAGTGGGAGGAGCCACCGCAGGTCAAACATGGCATCCTCATTAGCACAGGTAATGGTGAGAGAGGGACCCAGTGCCCCCTCCTCTGAAGGAGCAACCTTGTCATCATCTTGGTCAATAATAAAGCCACCCACCTCAGTTCTTAATAGCTATTACAAATTATTTTAAAAATCCAGGAAGGGACAAAGAATACACAGGCCCTCACTTCCAGACTTAACAGATATTAATATTAGACCATATTTATGTCTGTATCAGTCTTGAAAATGTAGCCTTTATAAAAATATCTGGTAGAGATGAATGGATTAGGAAATGTGAAATATATTTGGGCAACTGTATTTAGAAGGAAGCTTGCTCATTAGGGTCCCCTGTAGGGACATTTACACTTTAGTATAAACGAGGGAACTGGGTGGAGGCAATGATCGTGATTGAACGCTGAGCAAAGATGGGTAGATAAGTCGGGAAAAGAGGTGCAGAATGGGCATTAGGCTTAGGATGTCTAAGGAAACCCCTACTTTGCCTCTTGGTGACCTTGGCATTGATGTTATAATATTTTTATTAAGGGGTTTTTAAGAAGAAACCGTTATTCAGGAAAGTGAGCAATCCCAAGAATTTTAGCTTTCTTTGCCACTCCTCTGGTTCCTTACATAGCTTTTCATTAAGTTCCCGGCTATTCCTTTTAGTGTTGTTCCCCTTTTAGCAGAAAAATGTTTATTTCTTTGGTCAGAAGCTACTATGGTACACTGTCGATAAAGGGCAACGTGTGCAGCCTTTCAGTGGTGGCAGAGGGAGGTCTTTCTTTTGTACTGGCCTGCTGACTGCCCTCCCTTATTTAAAATCGATGCTTTTTGACATTTCTGTCCAACAAACACTACTTTGGGTTCTAGATTATAATCTTAGGACAGCAGCAGAAATTTCCTTGGTCCTTTCATTTGAAGATGCTGATTTTTTAAAATTATAAACGGTAGAATTTAATTTTAAAATACTTCAACGAATAAGCTCTTCCAAGTTCCTGTAATCCACTTTGGCAGAGAGATGCTATATACATAACCCAGGGCAGTGTCAAAAATAGATACAAACAAGCCATGACCACTGCTGGCCTCTTCCTTTCTCTTTTTTTTCCCCTGGGATTCTCTCTAACATCATGCCCTCTGAAATCCTGAAATGATCTGCTAAATTATGGTATAATCAAAACTCTGTCATCCTCTATCATTTCTTAACTTCCAGAAGCATTATAATTCTTCCTTAACCATTCCAAAAAAAACCCTAAAAACCAAAAAAACAACCCCCCCAAAACAAAAGTCCAACGACACAAAGATACAAAGGAGATGGTCTGGGAAGCTTATTCATCCTTCCTTGATGTCTGTCTAAACTCACAACAAGAACAAGGTACTCAGCAAATAGTGGAAGTTGCTAATAGACTTGTAGCATCAGCATGACCAGGGAGACTGTCAGAAAGGCACAATTCCAGGGCACCTGGGTGGCTCAGATGGTTAAACATCTGCCTTCAGCTCAGTTCATGATCTCCAGGTCCTCGGATCGAGCCCCATGGTGGGCTCCCAGCTAGACAGGGAGTCTGCTTCTCCGTCTCTCTCTGCCTCTCCCCCTGCTTGTGCTCTCTCTCTCAAATGAATGAATAAAATATTAAAAAAAAAAAAAGAAAGAAATGCACAATCCCAGGCTCCAGCCATTACCAGCTGGAGCCCCCTTGGGGAGTCTGCTCCCAGTGGGGGAACATTACCAGACTCTTGGATGGATCCAGTCTTGTTTCCGACTGATAATGGCATCCTGACTTTACTAACTCCCTCCCCAATGTCCCCTCCTCATGACCCAGCATCTCTGTCCTTCTTTCTCTTTCCTCCCTCTGCCTCCCACTGGTACTGATCTTCCACTCTCTGGAGGCCATTCTTTGGACAGCATCTGTTGTTACAAATTCACAGCCCTTTCTACCTCCATCCCTCCTACCTTGTGAGAGGTGGACCTTCCCAGTGAGTGGTCCCGACTCTCTAAGGGCGGCCGAGATGGAAAGAAGTAGCAGGGACCAGGGGGTTGGGAGGTGGAGACAAAGGGCACCGGAGATCCCCTCAGTCCCACACCAAAGCCTGATAGCGGAGCCGTGTTCCAGTGCCTTATTGTGAAAGTTGGAAATGTGAGATAAAGCCTCAAACTAGGGAACCTTGTCTTTTCTCAGGTCTTCCCAGGGTGAAGTCAATGTCCTAAAAACAGTCTGGTAAGTGCCCTTTGCCCCACAGTAACTGCTGATGTTTCTGAGCACTTTGCTGTGACCAGCAATTGCACATACATTCCTTTCACTCAGAACAATAAGGCTTGCTTGTCCTTTGGGGCTTTCCCCTGACCTGACGGAGTCCAGTCATGCCTCAGCCTGGGGGGGGGGGGGGGCGGTGTCCAAGGGGGGGGGCGTGCATTTTCTTGTGCTCCGTGAAGGGCACAGGTGACCTTTCCTGGGCTTCAGTGTGAACCTGGAGGGTGCCGCAGTCTAGGAGGGCAGAGCCCTGCAGGACCGAGTCCTGGAGGAGACGTGGGGGCAGCATGGGGGCCTGGGGGTGAGTGAGCTGCCCCGAAGCCGTGTGGGAACACTCAGCATTTTTCTCCGGCAGGAGCTAACGTCTGTCAGGGGAACAGACAAGCTGATAGCCTTCAGAGAGAAGAAATCTGGGCCCAGAGGCAGCGGGGAACACCACGCCGGCAGACGCAACCTTGCCTAAACCAGAGATGGGCAAAGCCCGAGCCCACAGCCCAGGTTTGCCTCGGAAAATGAACTTGAGCTTCAGAAAGGAAAAGACAGCGCTAGTGTCAGCTGCTGGAACCGCTGGGAATTCATCCTGGAACTGTGGCAGCCGGATCAGAGCTGTGGATCAGAGCCAGGGGGGAAGCCGGTTCGTGTGGAAGCCGGAGATTTGCCTGCAGGAACCAACACGGTGGCTTCGTCTTGCTAAGGGATTTAACAGAATATCTAAACGCTGGCGCTGACAGTTTTCGGGAGAGCCGGGTCCTCTCCACTCCAGGATCCTTCTCTGGCTTCCAAAGCTTTTGAAGACAGCTCTGAACAGAGGGCGCTCTGCCACCCTGCAGACCCCTGGCTGGGGGTGTGGACGCCCATCCTGGCTCTGCCCAGCAAGAGAGGGGAACAGTCGGGCATAGGAAACGTGTGCGGGCAGTAACTCTCAATGAGAGCCAAATGCACGCCAGGGAAGTTCATGGCACCAGGGAGGGGGAAGCCTAAAGACGCCCCAACCGGAGGAGGGAGAAATGGAGACCCTAGGAGGGAGAAATGGACAGCCCGAGGAGGGAGAAATGGACGACCTGAGGAGGGAGAAATGGACCAACGAGGAGGGGGAAATGGACCACCGGAGGAGGGACAAATGGACGGCCGAGGAGGGAGAAATGGACGGCCGGAGGAGGGAGAAATGGACGGCCCCAGGAGGGAGAAATGGACGGCCCCAGGAGGGAGAAATGGACAGCCCGAGGAGGGAGAAATGGACGGCCCCAGGAGGGAGAAATGGACAGCCGAGGAGGGAGAAATGGACAGCCCGAGGAGGGAGAAATGGACGGCCCCAGGAGGGAGAAATGGACTGCCGAGGAGGGAGAAATGGACGGCCGGAGGAGGGAGAAATGGACGGCCACACAGTGTCAAGAGCGCTCCCTGGCTCAAACTTACATGCCCCTTGCTCAGGGAGAAGCCCCTCAGATGCAGACTGCGTAGACAAGGTCTTCAAGGTGCTCTTGGCAGGGGTGGGGCCCGCTGGGGCTGCTAGGAAATGTTGGTTCTAAAAATAAGCTCTATTCCTGCCCATCTTACTGACGAATTAAGTATTGGGACTGATACTGCCATTGGAAAAACACAGTGATCATTGTTCCAGATGCAAGCTTGTCCATTCTGCTGCCTAAATCTCGCTTTGGCTCCCCGTTGCATCTGGGATGAAATCTAGGGTTCTGGTCCAGGAGCAGTGGCTCCCTGGGGTCTCCCCCCTTCCCCAAACCCCCTCCGTGGGCTGCACCTCAGTGACACGATGCTCTCTGCTTCCCCATCCTACTGCTCTGTCCTTCCTACTTCTACCTCAGATGCCCATGTCCATCCAGTGACATCTCTGCCTCTAACCTTTGGCTCCCTGAGGCCTCTGCAGACTTTATAGCTGCTTTGTATCCAGCGCTGGAATCCCCTCAGCACCACAGACACACTCTGCTCCACCCATCGGTAAGAAAAACTCTGTCTTCCGGTTCCCGAGCAGGACACAGTGTCTAGGATCCAGCAGGACCCAATCCCTGTTTGCCAAGGGACTGAGATAAGAGATAAGACTCAGGGGGAGGCACTTCCTGAGCTGGACCTCATGGGAAAATGTAAGACAAGATGCCCATTGCTGTCATGAAAAAACCCCCCGAGCCCCGGGCTGTGTGTGCTTGCTACTGTGGGTTCCTGACCCTGGATGCCCTTGGACATCACCTGAGGGGCTCTAAAGAAGCAGCGACGTATGTGGGGAGGTAGCACAGACCTGTCAGAGCTGTGTGGCCCGGGCGGCCAGGGTTGTTGGGGAGCATTGTTTGTCTGATTCTAGCCTGGCATCCGTAGAATCTTGTTTTTCATTTGGCCATCAGATTGGCTCTAGAGTCTTTACTGATCATGGAAAATTCCACTCCAGATGGGCCACTGCAAAGTGCCTTTCAAGAGTTCTTCCCAGTGGATTTCATTCCTTTTAAATTTAAAAAATGTCAATAATTGTATTACTGGCTTTTTCATTTTTAAATTGCTCTTGAAAGGCTATGGAGGGTGGATGTAGTTACAGATTACAATCTACAGACATCGTGCACTGCTGCAAGATAAAAGTGATTTCCTTCTCGGTCTTAGTCTTTCCATCTGTAAAATGTGGGTAATGCCAAAGTACTGGATACCAGGGGTCACTGGTATCACTACAATATCTCTGTAACTAGGCTTCTTAAAAATGAAAGCCATAGACAGGAAAAGAGATTTCTTTTCCTATTAGTTTATGCGTAATTTATAGATGTTAACAATGATTGTCATCTTTTCACTATTCATTGAAGTTTGAATGCAGACAAAACTTTTAAATACCCTATTTTGACAAAAAAGTATTTTTCAGTGTTTTAAAACAAGACAGGTAAAAATATTTTTTTTCTTTTGATAAGAAGTAAAAAACCTTTCACCATCTAATGAGGGCACTTACGTTTTAAGGGGGAAATCAGCTAATAAAGGGAGGGACGGTTCTGTCTACTGAGAAAATATTATGTTGAGATGCTCCTGGCGGGGGGGGGGGGGGTGGAGGGGGGCTGGAACCAAGTTGGCAAGAGGAAGAGATTTTTTTGTCCTTTGTGTATAATCTCAGGAGAAATCATGACATCTCTCTAAAGATATTTTGCACATGTGAAACTAATAATAGTTTGTGAACTCGGAGGGAAAAACTGTTTCGGCCCTGAAATAGGGCCAAGGATGCTTCAAAAGCTATTGTTAAGGAAACTGCCCTTCACTGGATTGTTCTCTCCCTCCCCCTCCCCCTCTCCTGCTCTTCCCCCTCGCTCTCTCCCTCTCCTTTTCTTCTCTCTGTCTCACTCAATCCCCTCTCCAGCCCTCAAGTCCGAATACTGTACCAGTACTTCGAGAATCTAATACACCACCACGGTTTTGCTGACCCTCTAAAAACCTCCTCTAGAGGTTTTTGGACCCTGGACTAAAGGGTCACCTTGGACCCTGGCAGCCAGGGTGGACACCATTTGGAGAGTGGATCTTGATAAAGTCTGGGAGAATTTTGAAAAAATTTGAAAGAAGAGCCAGATGTTGGGACTCCTCACTCTGATTACAAATTCTGGTTACTGGGTGAACTTGGCTTTGCTTCTCCATCCACTAAGTGGGACACCAGCATGTGCCATTCCTTACTGGGTTTTTGTGAGAATCAATCAGCTTAATGAGTGGGACGTGACTTTTGAAAATTGGTAGTGAACGACTTGTACCTCAGGGATGTTTTCGCCCAGTGTCTGATACTAATTCTTTCTTTATAACCGGCTGCTCTGTGTGTCTCAGTGGCTCAAGTGGGCCCGGGGGTTCTCTTGGTCAAGAAGGCCCTGGTCTAGTTCCTTCGAATACCCTTCCATGCAGTTAGGTTGCTTACGTGGTCAGTGAATCAGAGAATCAGAGATGGCCCTTCTCTTAGGCGCTGGGGGGATAAAAACAGGTGCAGCCTTCTGGAGGGCCATTTGGTGAACGTAACAGGAGCTTTAAAAAACTGCCTACCCCTTTTCCCAGCAATTACGTTTATATACTTTACACTAATGAAACGTTCTGCTATGGAGTGCACAACGATACAGTGTGTGTAGGATGTTTATAATAGTGGTGTTGACAACAACAAAAAAGGAAAACAAGCCAAGTGTCCAAAATAAGGGATGTACTAACTACCTAGTAAATATGTTTCAGAATTACTTATAATGCAGCCACGGCAATGATACTCTCTGTATACTCAACAATGCTGAGTACTTCCTAGATGCTGGACAACATTTGCAATGCTAGGGATGCATCAGCATGATGGTTTATTTTATGTATCGGCTTGACTGGGGGGCTTCGATTAGAAATTCTGGGTGTGTCTGGGAGGGTGTTTTGGAAGGAGGGTAGCCTTTGAATCCGTAGACTCAGCTAAGTAGGCTGCCCTCCCCAGTATGGGGGGTGGGTATCTTCTAATCCTTTGAAGGCCCCAATAGAATGAATGGCAGAGGAAGGGCAAAATTTGCCTCTTTTTCCCTGCCTCACTGTTGAGTTGTGACGTCTCATCTCATTTTCTCTTCCCTCTGGACTGGGATTTATATCATCAGCTCTCCTGGTTCTCAGGCTTATGGACCTGGTCTGAGTCACAGAACACACTTGCCTGGGTCTCAAGCTTGCAGATGGCACATTACGGGACTTTCCAGCCTCCCTAATTGCATGAGCCAATTCCTCATACTAAATCTTTACATATATATATATGTGTGTGTGTGTGTGTGTGTGTATATATATTCTGTTTCCCTAGAGAACTCTGACTAAAACAACCAGTGAACCAAACAGATAAAAATGGTACTCCCAGCAAGCTTACATTCTACTATGGGAGACAGAAAATAACAGAAATCAACATCTAATTTATACAGCATCTCAGGAGGTAGTAAATACTATGCAAGAAATTAAATTGCAGAAAGAGGGATGGTGGAGAGGAGTGGAGGATAGATGCACAGAGTGGAAATCCTTCCGTAAGG
Source organism: Nasua narica (assembly GCA_028533885.1). Lineage (NCBI taxonomy): Eukaryota > Metazoa > Chordata > Mammalia > Carnivora > Procyonidae > Nasua > Nasua narica. The sequence goes on from CM052799.1 coordinate 189,883,061, forward strand.
ATTCAGTGGAACAAAGGGAAATTGGAGGAAGACTATCCTGGTGAATAGAAACAGGGAGTGAGAGGCCTGGGTGTAGGCAGCACCTACTTTTTCAAGAGCAGCCGGGGCATCAGTGAGGTGGCTGAAGGGCAGGGAGTGAGGCTCACGGCAGAAGGAAATGAAACCAAACAAACCTACCAACATTCCCAGTTACTGACTTGGGAAGAAGTTAAGGATGTAATAGCAGTTAGAAAGGCAGGCAACGAATAGCGTATACGATGATCTGATTTCAGTTAAAAACCATAAATAAGCCCATGCATTTACTTTATGTGCTGTTCCCTTTCCTTTTTCCCTTCAATTCTTCCTTCCTTAACTTCCTGCTTGACTTCCTGTCTTCCTTTTCTTTCCCTTTTTTAGCTTATTTGAATTCTCACATTTTTCTACATTGTGCGTAGCCTACCTGTACAACAAATAAGGGAGAAATACCCAGGTAAAATCAATTGACGGTAGCGATTGCCTTTCGTCCAGCTGTATGAGTACAGGCTTCTTTCATGTAACCATTTATTTACCTTCTAAAGTAGCAATAGACATTTCTTGCTTTGTAGAAATGTTAACAATGAGAGAGTTAACAATGTTAAATCAATGAAAGAGTTAAAATTGGCAAGTTTAAACTTTCAGAGAAAGAGAAGTTTGGTTTCTAGAGGTCAGGCCAACCCAAGATACAGTGTCTGTCCATTTCCACTGGTAGAAGTCTCCCCCAGGCAGATCTGAAGGGTGCCGCCTGCACGGAAACCACACGTGCGTGGTTATATCAGCAAACACGCAGACGGTCCTCCCCATCCATCCACGTCCGCCTAGACACACTTCGAAACTTACTTGTGCTCACAAGATTCAGTACTGACTTTGTTGTAAAACTTTAATGGCTGAGTGTACTTCAAGAAGGTTGTATTCTGTTTTTTTTTTTTTATTTAAGATTTTATTTATTTATTTGAGAGAGAGAGCTTGAGAAGGGGTGGGGGAGGGGCAAAGGGAGAGGGAGAGAGAGAATCCCAAGCAGACCCCGCACTGAGCACAGAGCCCAACGTGGGGCTTGATCCCAGGACCCTGAGATCACAACCTGAGCCGAAAGCAAGAGTCGGATGCTTACCTGACTGAGTCACTCAGGCGCCCCAGGGGTGTTCCGGTTTTAACAGAATTATCTGATTATCTCTTCAACCCAGGATTAAACAGAATTTCAATCTAGGATTTCTAGGATTTCAAATGTAGCTGTAAAAGATCTTTCTAAACCATGAGCTCGTCTCCCTATGTTGATGAGTGAGCCAGACTGGGACAGTTCGTGCTTTCTGATCTGGGACCCCTCAATGTCACTGAGGCACTATTCTACCCACAAGGTTATTCCTCCTTTAAAGGCTTACAGATGAAGCTTTACGGAGCCCCTGCCTCCATGTATAACTTGGCATTTAAAAAAGTGTCAAATCATTAAGTTGCTTATTATAATTTTCCATATCCTCTTAGAAGCAGGGGATAGGAAAAACAGCTTACTAATTTATTGCGTTTTTCCCCCAGAATCATTCTTATTTTATAACCCTGATACAGAAAGAAGTTAAATAACTCATCTGAGAGAGCTCAGGGTCTATTAAATCTCATTCTACCATGTGACTCAAAGGTAACTCCAGTCTCTCGGGCTCCCTGAAGGGAAATGTGGTTGTGGTGAATGTCATGAGGGCTTAGGTTTTGAAGATCTTCAAAGCAATCCAGAAGATAAATACTGATACAGACATGTCAGAAACCAGTGACCCAGAAATGACTGAGCTCCAAGTTTTATATGACTCAGAGAAGCATGTTATTCACTTTGCCCCACCTCAAACACATTTTCATTCCTTTTCCTCTTTCATTCAAATATTGCATGTGAGTGACATTTAAAATAGATGTTTTCACTGGTAAAGGTTTCCAAAAGAAGAAAAAAGTTCTTTCCCTCTTTATGTGTCCCTTCTGCCTTCCTTATACAGAATCTGGGCATTTTATTTCTTGTTCAGTGGGTTCTTGCTGAATTTTTAGAGATGGCTACAATTTGACTACACAGAATAACGTAATTTGTGTTCGTTTTCAAAAAAAATTATATTTTGAAACAATTTTAATAGTGTTCAACAGCTCCCTTGGAATCAGAATATGGAGGCATTATAAAAATATTATTCAAACACCATATATTGAACTGCTTTTCCACGAAACTCTTGGGGAGCAACACAGAGGGGGTGCAGTGATATCTAAGATCAACCCTTGTCGGGGAGGAGGTTTGAGCCTGGCAGAGAGAAAGCGAGTAGGTACACATTTGCTCGTGTAAGCAGCTACACCACGAGGCCCATGGAACCGTGCCATAGCAAGAGGGAGAAGCTCAGATGAGGGCACAACTTTGAATTTTGGTGGCAGCTCAGATTTACTGACGTGAACATTTAACTCAAGAAGCCACTTGGTTTATCCTTTTGGTTTCTCTGAGACGACAGCAAAGAAATGGTGCTCCTTTCCTATTAAAGCAAATTTAGGGTGTCAGATCCTCCAATCTGGGCGCATATCTGAGCGCTCTTTTCTCTCTCTTTTCTTCCTGGAAACAACTGTCCATTCCTCCTCCCATCACTATCTGAGATCCTTCTCTTATGCTTAAGGCCCTACTCCACAGTTTCCCTTTCTTTGCCAACTCAGTAGGATTGTCTTGTGTTTTCTCATACAATTGGTCATTTATAAACTCTCGCGGGTGCTGTAGAGCACAAATTGTTTTCATCTGCTTTGTGCTTGGCATATGAGGCACAAATGACTCAGCCAGGTCCCCTACGTCTAGATCTGGGCATGGGAAGAAGCTAGGAAGGTGTGTAGGGCTTGTCACCGAAGTGAGTGCCCTGTTTACCGTCCTCCATGCATCCAGTGTCACTTTATTCCAGCAATACCAACGGCTCCCCTGGAAACTTCACAAGAAAAGAAGGGACTTGAGTGCTCGAGTCCAGAGTCCTTATATGACTAAAGGAATGAACTAGAACAGTAATTTCAATTGCAAGAGCTTGGGCAGTTGAACGAAGGTTGTGGTTTCTCACAAGGACACTTGGGGTCCGTCCTCAGGGCCAAGAACCTCCCCATACCTCTTTAGCAGTAAAAGGAAAATCTACTTTGAGGTGGTTGAAGATAACCAAAAGAGGTTGAGAGTAGTTTAACGATAGCTTATTTGAAGAAAATCTTATTAACTGAGTAACAAAAATCAGAAATTTATTTGAAAATGATAAGTGGATTTTATTTTATTTTTTAATTTTTTCCCTCAAATACTTTTATTTTATTTTTGCAGTGTTACAAGATTAATTGTTCATGCATATATTGCTGTGGATTTTAACTAAATTCTCCTATCCCGGACTAATTCTATGGGTCACTATAACCCCTGTATCATCTTCTTTATCAGCTGCTCTAAAATCCAGGTTTTATACACTTTATGGGTGAGCTGTTATGGAGGACTTTGGTATTGTTTTGGTGATTATTTATAACCAGGAATTTTCAAGAGAGATGTACTCCCTGATCTGGGAACCCCACATAATTACTATTATTATCCAGTGCCCAATATAACCTCTTTGTTCTCCCCACGAGAGCCAAGTTTCACAAAGACTCAGCACTGCTAATTTAACATAAACTTTACTTATGCACACAACAGGAACAGAGAATCAAGCCTGTTATCTCAATGGCGCACACTAAATAAACTATTTCCCTGAAAAATAAAATTCATTGAGAGAAAGATATTTTAGCTCATTTTTATTATTTTGAGGTCTTATAAAAATGTCTTCACTTATTCTGCAGTTCTGGATCTGACCCACATCTCATATTGTGCTGAAGTGGGCCATGCCATTGAGGTTATTCCTAGACTAAAGCAGGTCCATGTAAAGCCCATTTTATGTTTTCTCTTTGGTGGTAGCTCAGTGGGAGCTCCAGGGTAGTGACAGGTACGGAGAGGATTCACCTAAGACTCCACATTCCTTGAGCCTCCATTCCTGCCATTCAGAGCCAGGCTAACTCCTCAGGGATTTCCATAAAGGGTTAAGTGATTTTTACTCCACGGGCAAAGAAAATGTTACAGACTGACATACATGATTGTGAACGACTATCAGATGAATATCAAGCAGCCCTGGTTTTGTAAGTGAGAAGGGAGTCCTGTCCCTTCTCTGCTCCATATTGATGTGGGAAACAAAGATAGAAGAAAAATTATTAAATTTCCTTACTACCTACAGCCCACTGACAAGTCCTTGAAGCAGGCAGAGTGACATTTCTCTAGGGACTCAACTGCTTCGATGTTAATATTTTGCTAAGGGCAAAAGGCAACCTTAACCTGACCCCCGGGATCCTGTAAAACTACTTTAACATAAAAACTCCTTTAGAAATTTCCTTTATCTCTAAACCCCCCAAGATTCGTGTTGGCAATCATCCTCCAAGCATATGGCCCACTGATATACATCAGAAGGGTCTCATGACTAAGGTTTTATTAGACAGTAATAAATGACTTTTTCCCAACAATAGTTAGCCCCCTCAAGGTCCTGGAAACCTCGCTTCCAAAATTCCTTGGAGATTTACGCTCTCCCTGACCTCCTCCCAACTTGAAAGTATATCTTGGGCCACTTCTCATGATTCCAGTGCAGCTCTTTCTGACCACAAGTCTTGTCCCACGCTTTAATGAAATCACCTTTTTTGCACCAAAGACATCTCAGGAATGCTTTCTTGGCCATTGGCTTTGAACCCTAATGTCTTTTCCTATATCACATATCACAAAATAAAATGGTCCCTTCATGTTCAGGATTAACAAACATCCTATTTGTAACCCTAGTGTGCTTGTTCCCCACAGTGCTTCAGAAAGGACAAATCCCTGAAGACATGCCCTTAAATGCCACAGCCCCTTGCTTGCACATGAAGGTAACAAGTGGCAGCTCTCTGTTACTTATTCACTTCAACACTCTGCACCTAGACTACGGTCACCTGTGATCCCTCTTGGTCATGGAGTGCAATGGCAGAGCTTTCTTTGGGCTGAATCCATCATCAGCCTGGTCTCCGGCTCATGAGTGATCTGATTCAGCACCACTAAAGGTACTAAAGTGAGAGGATTCTTCTATTGCCAGTTTATTACTCTGAGAATGTTCTGGTCTTCTTCCCTTCCTGTCAGTGTCCAGCTATGTCCTGATCCCAGTGTTTCTGCTCAAGCCCACCCTGCCCATAGCTGCCAGGTTAAAATCTACTGTGTGTCTTCCCCATCCTCCAGCCTCTATTCAAAGTAGTTAACGCTCAATGATCTACAACCTCCAGTTCTAAGCCAAAGCATGGCTCTCTATTTCCTCCTTGGTGCGGTGGACTATACCTCTGCCTGATGAACCCTCATGGCCAATACTCCTTGGAGGCAAATGGAGTCCTTGTCTGGAAAGCCCTTTTCCCATTTTCCCATCAAAATCCTACTTCTTCCAAGTCTCCTCACATTCCACCATATCCTGGGATGATTCCCTACTGACAACAGTCTCTACTTCAAGTCCAGCACTCTTTTGTTTAATGTTATGCTTCTTTGTGTTGTACGTTGTTTCGTTGAGACTCTTATTTCCTTAAAGTCTAATGCCTCTGAGGGTTGGACTTAGGATTTTCATTTTTTAAGAGAAAAATGTTTTCCCTTTTTCCCCTCAGTCTTCTTTACACAGTAGATACTCATTAAATATCTGTTGACTGACTGGTGCAAGGAGCCATGACCATACAGGGTGCGGCCATTAAAGGTCAATTAGTGGAAATATGCAGATGGTCAGGAGATACTTTAAATAAAAGTGAATGTTACATAACTCTAATTATTCTTCTCTTGATTACATGGAGGTTTGCCACGGTAATCCTTCTATTCAATTTTTTGTAACGTCGCTTTTCTCAAGAGTACACCATTCCTATTCACTGATAGCGTCTTTTATTCAAAGGATAATGGATGAGACTATTAATTTACAATAAGTCCTAGAAAACTTCTGCATGGATTAACTGGAATTCCAGAAGACTAAGCAGTTTATTTATACAATGAGAGCCACAGAGAAGCTCTTGCTTTGTGTCCATAATCTTTGCCACTTAGTGTGATTGTGCATATCTTATCTGTTGGAACAAAAGCCTATTGTTTTTGTCTTTTTCCTCTAGGCTTTGAGTCCAGGTTAGGTCTGCTCCTGGGGTGGCAGATAAGGGCAGGCATGCCATGTCTCCAGCTATGCAAGCCTGTCTGAAGAGCAAGCTCTTTTCTTTTTTTCTTCCTTCCTTCCCCCTTCCTTCCTCCCTCCCTCTCTTTCTTTCTTTCTTTCTTTCTTTCTTTCTTTCTTTCTTTCTTTCTTTCTTTCTTTCTTCTTTCTTTCTTTCTTTTTCTTTCTTTCTTCTTTTTTCTATGGGAAAGAGCCTATAAGAGGGAGAAATTGGAGGAAAATCTCTACAATTCCTCCTCAAAGCAAATTTGAAGAAAATCCAAGGCAGTGATTCTTAAACTTTACTGTGCATCGGAATTCCTAGAGGTGATATTCAAGAGGTTGGCCCCATCCCCAGAATTTTGAATTTGCAGGGTCCGCGGTGAGCTTGAGAACATGCATTTATAATAACTAGTTTCCATGGTGACATTGCTGCTCCTGCTGGTTCAGGGACACACTTTGGGAACCACTGGCCTCAACTGACTTCTGTCAGCTCTGATGCTTCTCTCTGCCCAGAGACTCACCTGTGGTCAGAGAGGAGACAAGAGTGATGCTGGTTTGGGGTTCAATACTCCGAAGCTGCTGATAAGAATGGGAGCCACTGGGGCGCCGCACCTGGGTGGCTCGGTGGGTTAAAAGCCTCCGCCTTCAGCTCAGGTCATGATCTCAGGGTCCTGGGATCAAGCCCCACATCGGGCTCTCTGCTCAGCAGGGAGCCTGCTTCCCCCTCTCCCTCTGCCTGCCTCTCTGTCTCCTTGTGATCTCCATCTCTCTCTCTCTCTCTGCCAAATAAATAAATAAATAATCTTAAAAAAAAAAAAAAGAATGGGAGCCACCTAATTCAGCCTCCTTCTCAATGAAGGAATCCCTTTTTTTTGACAGCACACCTATAATGGGCTCTTTATTTGCTTCCCTATTTGTGTCTTTCTGTTTAAATGCTTCCCTGCCGTGGGCCTGGACACACCAGGTGGGCTGATGAAATTTCAAGGCGGTGAGTATATATTTAGAGTATTCCCTGGTGAGACTTCAGGATATAGCTGAAAAAGAAGAAATCCATCCCTTCTTTGCTATTACTGAAACTGGATTTTTTGAGAGTGGGAATTCTATCGGACTAGCGTCATATTTGGCATGTAAGAGATGTCCACAAATCTGAAATGTACTCTGGCTGATGTGTCATGGGTGTCAACCCTGAGAAGAACATGAGGTTATTCACAAATAAGTTCAGAGCACCGTGAGAAGCCTCCAAAGAGCTATTTCATTCCCTGGCTGTTGGCTGAATGTAGAATTTTATGGAAAACATAAAGGAGAAGGTAAGTCTTGCCCAAGGGTGGGGAATTCAACAGACCTGTAACTTAGCGGCGGTCACTATATTTCAGGCTTGCTCTCACTGACCACACATTTCATGTATGGACCCAAGTGCCATTTGGTGAAATGGAACTTATTTCTTTTATAGAGAAATGATAGTTTCCCGATAATAAAGTCATGGCCTTGTAGAGTGCTGAGGTCCAGTGTGATATGTTGACTGACCTGAAGGTGGTCATTACTGTCAGGAGAATTGCAAGCACTTTGTGTGGCAGAGATTTCAAAAGACATGCACTCCAATGCCATTTCTTGGCTCCTCCAGCTTCTTTATGCCTTCTAGTGATGGGGAATTCAGAGCTGTGCCAATGGAGAGGGCAGATCATATTGCCTCTTCCCAGCTTTGAAAGCAGAAGATTCTTTATGTGTCACTTTGTAGCTTCCACTACTGGGTCCTACTTGTATTTCTTAGAGCTTACCAGAATCTTCTAACCTCTCCTTTGTCTTAAAATACCAGGATACTTGGAAATGACACTCATGCCTCCCCACCCCCAAGTGTTCTCTAGGGAAAACATCCACAATTCCTTCATCTTCTTCTTACATTACACAGTTTGGACTTGCCTATCTCTTCTGCATGTGACTGAGTTGGGTTATGTCCCTTTTAAGTTGAAATGAAAGGAGGTGGTAGTGAAATATACCTTGAAAACACTCTCTTCATTAACTAGGAGCTCTACTCTAAGAGCTTCTAATTATTCATATTAGAATAGCGGGATATTTAAAGTGTTCAAGAATTCTCTAATCTGGTATAGCTGCCCCACAAAAGGATTAGCACACATCAGGGATATTCATTATATTCCAGGTGACTTTGGGCCCTGCATGAATGGACTGTGGCTTTGTCACCCACACTGGAGGGTGGGGAATGAGGACAGCGGGAAGCACCATGAGTTGCCACCATATTTCTTCTGGCTCTTTGTTTCATAGCTTTCTCATGTATCTCTACTTGATAGTTATCTTTTCTAGATTGTGAGCTTAGCATTAAAGCTGGTGTCTCCCTTTCAGAGAAAAGTGTAAATTTTAGTTTTCAAGGGTACTTGCTCTCCTTGAGGGAAACAGGAGTTCTCAAAAACTACTTACAAATTACACGGTCTATTCGGAGGAAAACACAAACTATTGTTAGGTTAATTCACCCTAAACTTAGAACATGTGTCTAACCTATAGATGTTTATGTGAGTCAAGATAAAATGCAAATTGTTAGTCAACAGCAAGTTTGAGAGATTGGAAGAGGACATCTAATTCTTGAGCATCGCCCATGTGGGTGTAACCGTCAGGTTTAGAAACTTACTCCCTAGCAAGTGTTGACTCCCAAGAAATGTAAACTCTTCTTCTTTGTGTCTACTTTAATGGCTCAGCTACCAGAAGTCAAACAATATGAATTTACATCTCTTCTGTAAGCATCAAATATACCATTCCAAAATCAAAGATCCCAATTAATTTATTAAAAAAAATGCACACTGAAGAATGATTCAAGAGCTCAACAAAATACTGTTTCCACCAGGGATCTTTTCACCACTGGGACAAATCATTTGTCCTGCCCCACTTTTTCCTGACCCAGACTAGCTGTATGTCTTTGATGCCAGACATTGGTATTAAAATAGTCAAATTGGCATGTTTAACATTAGATATTGGGACACCTGGGTGGTTCAGTCAGTTAAGCGTCTGCCTTTGGCTCAGGTCATGATCCAAGGGTCCTGGGATCAAGTTCCATAATGGGATCCTTGTTCAGCAGGGAGTCTGCTTCTCCCTCTGCCTGCTGCTCCCCTTGTTTGTGCTCTCTCACTCTGACAAATAAAAAACAAAACAAAACAAAAAAACCAAAAATAAAAACAAAAAAAAATGGACATATATCCAAAGACTCTAGTGTGCTTACCCACAAGTGTACCTTTCTCCTGGGCACATAGCTAAACTACAATTTCCAGCTATTGCAGTTAGTTAAGGCCACAGAATATGGGCAGAAGTGATAGATGCTACGTCCAGGCCTGGATCATGAAGAAACTCCTGTGTGTGGTTCTCTATGGTACCAGCCAATTAGATTTACAAGAATGAGAAATAACGTTTTATTTTGCTAAGCTGTTGAAATGAAGGGATTTTCTATTACAACAGCTATCTAATTAATACAGTCTACATGGCCTCACTGAGGACTGCATTTAATGACATATTGTAGCAAATGAATAACGGCATCTATTATTTATAAAGCGCGTACTTTGTGCTGGGCATTATACTAGGAACCTTACGTTATCACATTAATCCTCATAATATCTCTGGAATGGACACTATTATTTTCACTTTATAGATAGGCAAACCAAGAGATTAAAGTGGATCAAGGTCATGTAATTAGTGTAGTGGATTATATAATTGTCCCCAATTATTAACTTCCCTCTTCCTAAGAAGATTATATGTCTGCACCTGCTGTTATATGCAGGTGCCTCAGTGGGAGAAATATGCATCTCCATCTCATTGGCTATAGGCATTGGTATGACATGTGACTTGTTCTTGGTCCATGGACTGTGAGCCATAACCTGAGCCATCCCCGAGCAGCTCTTTTAAGAGTGATTGCTTAATTTGGCATTTTCCTTCCATTCTGACACTAGCATGGAATGCCCAAGATTATAATGGTCCCTCAGTTTGGATCCTAGAATGAGAAAGATACAAAAGTGCAGAGCCATAGCTGACCAGTAAAGGTATGTAGCTTGAGAGAGAAATAAACCTTTGTTTTGTAAGCCACTGGGATGTTGAGATTGCTGTTACTGCACCAAAGCTAGTAAAAGCTGACTAATACCTAGAGCTTGATGCAAATGCGGTTAGTTAGATGCCAGAGCCTGTGTTCTTCATCACTGAATAACACCTCCCAAGCACAATGTCATATTAGCATACATTCCTGTTGGATGATATGAAGAAAATTTAAGCATCATAAAAAAAAAAATCAGTTCTTATTCTGGGTAGGGAGAAAGTGGATGCCTATAAGTTTAAAGAGGAAACCGCAAAGAGCACCAGGATTCAAACTTCATTTACAGATTTGTCTCTCACATTGCATATAATATGTTCAGATTTAGTGCCACAAAACAATTGTTGGCAAGGATGTGGATATTTTTATCCATAGATTCACTTACTGGTGAATTTTGTAAAGTGTCACAGTAGAAGCCACACCTCTGACTAGGAATATGACTGGTGGTGAATATCGGTCCTAAACTAGTCACTAAAGGAACGACCAGTACTGTATGGTCTCTGGTTCTAAGCACAGCCATAGAGACGTAACATGAAATAGGAGACTGAAGGGGCTTGGGGGCTTAATCTGATCTGGATAAATCTGTAGAGACATGAATTAAAGAGCTATTTGTTTAAAATGTGGGGTTAACGTCATACATTGTAATTAGAAAAGTGGCCTTAATGCATCCAGACAAGATAAAGATTTGAATGGTCATTTGAACATGGTGCAAGATCATTCTCTCAAGATTTGTTCGAATAACTACTCAGTTTAGTAATAAATAAATAAATATCTACACTTGATTAGCAAGCATGGTTAGATCAAGGCTACAGACAGTTCAGGGAATACTGAATATTCTTTTTAAGATGACATTGTCCTAAGAGCATAGGATCCAAGATGGCAGCATGTGAAGATTGTGAACACACCTCTTCCCATGGACACACCAAATCTAAAGATACGTATGGGCCATTTCCCTTTGAAGAAAGATCTGAAAACTAGGTGAACTGCTCTCCACAACAAAGAATAAAAGGACTGCATTAAGATGGATAAGACAGGCAGGACACAGTCTTGAAAGCAACAGACAATAGAGAAGGATCTTACCAGAGAGGTGCTTCTTTTTGAGTGAGAGGTTGGTGTCCCACATCGGGCATCTTGACCTCTGGGAGGTGTACCAGAATGTGAGCCCTCAGAATATCTGGCTTGGGGAAACAATCAGGCTGATGTCTGGAAGTCCCAAAGTGCTATAAGGAAACTGAGATTCTCCTCTTGGAGGATAGGGGTATGGTCTCAATCACTCCAGATCCAGCAAAAAAGTAGCAGTTTGAAAAGTACTGAGATTATATGTGAGGGAGATTCATTTGCTGATCTGAAGGCATCTGCTAGAGGGGTGGGGCACAGTTGAGGTGTTCCCAGGAAATGGAGGTGCTGGGTGACACCACTGTTGCACACTCCATCTAACCTGCTAGTACAGACAAGTGAGCTTGGATTAGGTACCCTCCCACTAACTTGCTTGGAAGGGCAGAATGAGCTGCTGTGTTGCTTGCTGAGACTAGAGAGTGTGGGCAGTTGCAACACTCCCCTGCTCCCTGGCTGGGGCTGGCAGTGCTGGTGGTCATAGCATTCTCCTACTCCTAGCCTCAAGCCGGTATGCGCACTCAGACAAGGCACTTTCTTGTTGCACTGCTGAAGCCCACAGGCATGTGGAGACAAGACATTTTCCCACCACCTTTCTGAAGCCATTGAGCTTGCCCTACCTGCTCCAGTCTCCAGTGCCTTGATAAGGCCAGAAGTCACGTTCAACCCACACAGGGAACACTGTTCCATCTCCTGCTCTGGAGGCCAATAGGGATTATGCTGGGAGCCCCACAAGACTGTATATATTTACATATTATAAAAACCACTGCCTGAAGGTCTGGCTTTCAATCAGCTTGAAATTAGTTGATAAAGAGATTCCTCCCCTCAGAACACCGACAAATCTTGGTGCATCCTCAACAATGGGGGCATATCAATAATACCTCAGGCAGCTTAGACCTTCACAAAGTTTCAAGAAACAACCAAGAGCTAGGACAAAGTTGAACAAGAAGGTTTGTCACCTATACACAGCCACTCCTTCAGCCCTGTGAGAAGTAGCTATTTTGCCTAATACATAGAAACAAATAGTCAAACAAAATGAGGAAACAGAAATGTCAAGTTTATTCAGATTTGAAGGAGAGATAGTTTACTAGATAAGCAAAAGCTAAAGGAGTTCATCACTACTAAATCAGCCAAGAAATATTAAAGGGAATTCTTTAAGCTGAAAAGCTTAAAGTTAATAATAAGAAAACATGAAAGCAAAAACCTCACTGGGAAAGGTAAATGTACAGTGAAGATAGTTGATTAATCAATTATTAAGGCGCTAAAATGGTTAAAAGACAAAAGTAGTGAAATTAACCAAAATTATAATTAAGTTTAAGGGATACATAAAGTAAAAAAGATATAAAAAGTGACATCAAAAACATAAAACATAGAAGGGGGAGTCAAAATGTAGAGTTTTGGGATGTGTTCAAATTTAAATTGCTATCAACTTAGACTGTTTTATACATATATGGCATGTATGTACTTCATGGTAACCACAAACCAAAAGCCTACAGTAAATACACAAAAGAAAAAGGGGAAATGAATCCAAGCATGATGATAAAGTCATCAAATCACAAGGGAAGAAAGAAAGAGAAAAAAAGGAACAGAGAATAACTACAAACACAACCAGAAAACAATGGACAAAATTGAAATAAGTACTAACTGTTAATAATTAATTTAAATATGAATGGATTAAATTCTCTAATCAAAAGATATAAAGTGGCTGAAGGGATTAAAAAAAGATATCTATATGCTACCTATAAGAAATCCACTTCAGGGCGCCTGGGTGGCTCGGTTGGTTGGGCGACTGCCTTCGGCTCGGGTCATGGTCCCGGAGTCCTGGGATCGAGTCCCATATTGGACTCCCGGCTCTGCGGGAAGTCTGCTTCTACCTCTGACCTTCTCCCCTCTCATTCTCAGTCTCTCTCTCTCTAATAAATAAATAAAATCTTAAAAAAAAAAAAAAAGAAATTCACTTCAGAAGTAAGGATGCATTCCTGCCTCACGTTGAAATCTTTTATCTATTTTGAGTTTATCTTTGTGTATGGTGTAAGAGAATGATCAAGTTTCATTCTTCTACATATAGCTGTCCAATTTTCCCAGCATCATTTATTGAAGGGACTGTCTTTTTTCCACTGGATATTTTTTCCTGCTTTGTCGAAGATTATTTGACCAAAGAGTTACGGGTCCATATCTGGGGTCTCTACTCTGTTCCACTGGTCTATGTGTCTGTTTTTGTGCCAGTATCATGGTGTCTTGGTGATCACAGCTTTGTAGTAAAGCTTGAAATCAGGCAATGCCATGCCCCCAGCTTTGTTTTTCTTTTCAACATTTCTTTAGCAATTTGGGGGTCTTTTCTGGTTCCATACAAATTTTGAGATTGTTTGTTCCAGCTCTTTGAAAAATGCCAGTAGGATTTTGATTGGGATAGTGTTGAAAGTATAGATTGTTCTGGGCAGTATAGACATTTTAACAATGTTTATTCTTTCGATCCATGAGCATGGAATGCTTTTCCACCTTTTTGTGTCTTCTTCAATTTCTTTCATGAGCGTTCCGTAGTTCCTCGAGTACAGATCATTTCCCTCTTTGGTTAGGTTTCTTCCCAGGTATCTTATGGTTCTTGGTGCTACAGTAAATGGAATTGATTCTCTAATTTCCCTTTCCATATTTTCATTGTTAGTGTATAGGAAAGCATCTGATTTCTGTGCATGGATTTTTGTATCCTGCCACATTACTGAATTGCTGTATGAGTTCTAGTAGTTTGGAGGTGGAGACTTTTGGGTTTTCCGTATAAAGTATCATGTTATCTGTGAAGAGAGAGAGTTTGACTTCTTCTTTGCCAATGTGAATACCTTTTATTTCTTTTCGTTGTCTGATTGCTGTTGCTAGGACTTCTAGTACTATGTTGAATAAGAGCAGTGAGAGTGGGCATCCTTGTCATGTTGCTGATCTCAAAGGGAAGGTTATCAGCTTTTCCCCATAGAGAATGATATTCGCTGTGGGCTTTTCATAAATAGATTTTATGAAGTTGAGGAATCTTCCCTCTATCCCTACACTTTGAAGAGTTTTAATCAGGAACGGATGCTGTATTTTGTCAAATGGCGCTTTTTTTTGCATCAATTGAGAGGACCATGTGGTTCTTCTCTCTTCTCTTATGACCTCAATGTGAGGATTGAGGATTCCTCAATGTGAGGAATCTATCAAAATCCTACAGGAGAACATGGGCAGTAACCTCTTTGACATCAGCTATAGCAACTTCTTTTAAGACATGTCTCCAAAGGCAAAGGAAACAAAAGTAAAAATGAACTTTTGGGACTTCATCAAGGTAAAAAGCTTCTGCACAGCAAAGGAAATAGTCAACAAAAACAAACAGGCAACCCACAGAATGGGAGAAGATATTCGCAAATGACACTACAGACAAAGGTCTGATATCTCAGATCTATAAAGAACTCCTCAACACTCACAAAACAAATAATCACATCAAAAAATGGGCAGAAAACATGAACAGACACTTCTCCAAAGAAGACATACAAATGGCTAACAGACACATGAAAAAATGTTCATCATCTTTAGCCTCAGGGAGATTCAAATCAAAACCACACTGAGATACCACCTTACACCAGTTAGAATGGCCAAAATCAACAAGACAGTAAACAACAAATGCTGGAGAGGA
>CM052799.1:189898191-189976373 GCA_028533885.1 Nasua narica
TACCCTATGACCCTGCAATTGCACTACTGGGTATTTACCCCAAAGAATCAGATGCAGTACCAAGAAGGGCCACATGTACCCCAATGTTCATAGCAGCAATGGCCACAATCACCAAACTGTGGAAAGAGCCAAGATGCCCTTCAATAGATGAATGGATAAAGAAGATATGGTCCACGTATACAATGCAATATTATGCCTCCATCAGAAAGGATGAATACCCAACTTTTGTATCAACATGGGCAGGACTGGAAGAGATTATGTTGAGTGGAAATGAGTCAAGCAGAAAGAGTTAAAAAAAGTGACAAGCCTCTAGCTAGACTCACCAAGAAAGAAAAAGAGAGGGCTCAAAGAAATAAAATCAGAAATATAAGAGAAGTTACAACCAATAGCACAGAAATGCTAAGGATCATAAGAGACTACTATGGACAATTATACACCAACAAATTGAAAAACTTGGAAAAAATGGATACATTTCTAGAAATTTACAATCTTCCAATATTGAATAAGAAGAAACAGAAAAGCTGAAGAGACTGATTACCAGTAAGGAGATTAAATCGATAATTAAAAACCTCCCAAAAAACACAAGCACAGGACCCAACAGTTTCACTAGTGAATTCTACCAAACATTCAAATAAGATTTAATACCTATCCTCAAACTGTTCCCAAAAATTGAAGAAGAGAGAAAGCTTCCAAACTCATTTTGCAAGGCCAGTGTTACCCTAATACCTAAACCAGGCAATAACGCTACAAAAAAAGAAAATTATAGGCCAATATCCCTGATGAATGTCTATGAAAAATCCTCAAAAAAATTAGCAAATCCAATTCTACAATAAATTAAAAGAATCATACACCAAAATCAATGGGATTTATTCCAGGGATGCAAGGATGGTTCAACAACTTCAAATTAATCAGTGTGATACACCACATTAACAAAATGAAGGATAAAATCATATGATCATCTCAAAAAATGCAGAAAAAGCATTTGATGAAATTCAACAACCACCTATGATAAAAAGTCTCAACAAAGTAGTTATAGAAGAACTGTTCTTGCAACTTTTGTATCAACATGGACGGGATTGGAAGAGATTATGCAGAGTGAAATAAGTCAAGCGGAGAGAGTCAATTATCTTATGTCTCACTTATGTGTGGACCATAAGGAAAAACATGGAGGCATTGTGAGAAGGAAGGGAAGGGTGAATGGGGGGAAATCAGAGGGGACAATGAACCATGAGAGACTGTGGACTCTGAGCAACAAACTGAGGGCTTTGAAGGGGTGGGGGGTAGGGGGTTGGGAGAGTCTGGTGGTGGGTATTGAGGAGGGAATGTATTGCATGGAGCACTGGGTGTGGTGCATGAACAATTAATCTTGTAACACTGAAAAAATAAAATAAATGTATTTGGGAAAAAAATAAAAGTAAAAATAAAAATAAAATTTACAAAAAATAAAAAAGCTTATGCACAGTGAAGGAAACCTTCAAAAAAATGAAAAGGCAACCTACTGAATGGGAGAAGATATCTGCAAGTCACCTATCCAATAAGAGGTTAATATCAAAAATGTATTTAAAAACTTACATAACTCCATAACAAAAATCATCTGGTTAAAAAATGAGCAGAGGATCTGATAGACTCTTTTCCAAAGAAGACGTACAGATGGCCAACATGCACAGGAAGAGGTGGTCGGTATCACTAATCATCAGGGAAATGCAAATAAAATTCACAATGAGATATCACTTCATGCCTATCAGAATGTCTAATATGATTAAGACAAGAAATAACTAGTATGGGTGAAAATGTGGAGAAAAGGAAACTCTGTTCTGGGAATGAAAATTGGTGCAGCCACTATGGAAAACAGTACAGAGGTTCCTCAAAAAATAAAAAATAGAACTCCTATAAGATCCAGCAATTCTACTACTGGATACCTATTTGAAAAATCAAAAACTCTAATTTGAAAAGACATATGCCCCCTTTAGTTCATTGCAGCATTATTTTCAAAAGCCAAGATATGGAAACAACCTAAGTGTCTACTGATAAATGAATGAATAAACAAATGTGGTGTATATATACAATGGAATATTACCTAGCCATAAAAAAGAATGAAATCTTATCATTTGCAACAACATGGATGGATTCCGAGGGTATTTTGCTAAGCAAAACACAGAAAGACAACTACTGAATGATTTCACTTACATGTGGAATCTAAAAAACAAAATCAACAAAACCCTGTCACATAGATACAGAAAATAGATTGGGGATTGCAGGGGTTGAGGGTGGTTTGTAAGAATGAATTGAGTGAAAGGGATTAAGAAATAAAACTTCCACTTATAAAATAAATAAGTCATGGTTGTATAATATACAGTGGGGAATATAATCAATAGTATTGTATTCATTTTATAGGGTGATAGATGGTAAATGGACTTATTGTGATGACCACTTCAAAATGTATACAAATGTCAAGTAACTATGTTGTATGCCTGAAACTATTGTAATGTTATACATCAATTATACCTCAAAAAAAAGATGACATTGTCCTTCTTTATTTGAGGGAAATAATAACCGTGTTATTAATTAGTGCTAGTAAAATGATATCAAGTATGTGTATAGTCTAGTACTTTATCAGAGTATCATTAGAGCACTACTATAATTAGGATGATCTCTTCTTTGTATAAGGATCCTAATTACTTCTAGAGCTAATTATTTAATATACATTTTAAAATGAATTATCCCATATGGCTGCATTTTATTTTTTTTATCTCCCTGAACACTCAAACTACAACTAGAAAGAAAACCGTAATTTGACAAGTGTCTTGATGGTTTTTCAACTTAACTACTGATTTCCCTTTAATTGATATTATCAAATTTAATAATTCTGAAAAAATCCATAGTGAATCAATTCTCCTTTGATATTTAAAATGACATTTGAGGGGCGCCTGGGTGGCTCAGTGGATTAAGCCTCTGCCTTCTGCTCTGGTCATGATCTCAGGGTCCTGGGATCAAGTCCCACATCTAGCTCTCTGCTCGGCAGGGAGCCTGCTTCCCCTTCTCTCTGCCTAGCTGTGATCTCTCTCTGTGTCAAATAAATAAATAAAATCTTAAAAAAATAAAATAAAATGGCACTTGACAATAAAGGAAGGAAGCAATAAATGCCATCTCAATAAGCTATAAATCCAAAGTTGTTTACATTTAAACATCTCAGTCCCACAAGCCTTAAAGTCCTGTTACAATGAGTTAAAAAACAAACAAAAAAATCCTTGGTTTCAAAAGTGTCATTACTTTAATGCTGGTAAAAATATAGTAGCCTTAAATGCTAGCCTTTCCCCCTAGCTTCCTTCCCCTTGTTCTGATGCTCTCTGGTCTCTTTCCCTTATTAATCTGCATATTGCTTACATATCATTTGCAAGAGTCATTGAAAAAGAGCTTTCCCTTGCCTACTTGCCCATTTTGATAAAGAGGTTTTATCTTATTTCCATGAAGATTCACACAACCAAGATTCAACCCTTGAAAAAGGCAATACTTTCTTCCCATTAAAATCAGTGAATGGGGTTAAGCTTCAATAAGAGCATATTATTTACTTTTAATTGCCAATAAATTTTTTCTATTGCTTATTAAACAGTTCTTCTGATGTCTTATTTTCTTTTAGCCTATAAAGCGGATACAGTTTGTAAGATGGGGGGAATTTGAGAGTGAATTAAAACATTTCTATATATTCAAAGGAAACAACCTATGTAAATCCTATGTATTAAATAAAGACCTGGGTCATAAAAGCTAATATACGTTATTTACTGATGTTTAGGAAATACCAGGGTTAGGTGTCAAAGTTATTTTTAAAATATTATAAAAAGGTTTCAAGTGCACAGGGATTAATTTCAAGTCTCCTTAACAAATCTTACTTGAAATAGGTAAACCAATTATTTTGGCATATGCCACTGACTGCCATCAGGGCATAATGATGCTTTGCTCAGCAATTAGCCCCCCAAGAAGAAAGCAAGTCCTAGTTTGAAAAATTAGTGCCAAATATATGAACAGAGAATCTACAAGAACTAAAGACAATTGATTAAGCAATTTTCTATACCTAGATTATTTATATTCCCATCTTTTTTTAAATTAATGCGAGAAATTGAGATTTAGAACTCACAAATACACAATAAGTGATCTTTTTTATGGAATGACCTATATTCTTGTATGGCTTTATCTTCATAACTAATCTCTACTTCTGCTGATAATATCAGATGGAGCAAAGCCGAAGTATAGTTGCTTTAAGTCCTAACATACCCCATGCGCCATTTCTCTCTATTTTAGATAGCAACTCTTATAAATTAAATCATGGAAAAACTTATCAATATCCATCAGGAATTGAAATGGAAGAAATAGTGTAACATCTCGTCTTTTGACCAGGTTCAGAATAGATTGCTTCTGCCTTCAATAGAGATCACGAAAAACAGAAAACAAAAACTGGAAGGTATAAACGCAGTGCTTTAACCAAGTCCTGAGTGCTCTGCACACATCACCTTTAGAAAGCAATTGCATGCCCATGGTTGGAAAACCCAGCAAAGAAGATCAAGATTCCTCTCATTTACCTTCATAGAGAACAAACCAGAACCAGCTCAAGACTAAATACGCACACTTAAGGGCACCCTCAAAACAGAAAAGCAACCCAGTGTATTGTAAAGGCACTGTCACTATCTCCAACCAGTTGTCAAACTTTGACTGGGCTCTGCAATTCAAACTGTGCCTTGTAACACCTGGATGCTATTCATAAAAGCGGTCTATTAGAAACGTGACTGCCACCTTCCTCTACTACTTTTCCTCATCAGTATTGGGGGGTGTGAGGATCTACGATCAAAGTGAAGACAGCAGGACAGAGACCAGCTTTGCCCCAAGTGAAGACAGAATTGCGAGAGACACTTACCTGTTTTCTCTCAATGAATGCTGAAACGGAACCCAAGTGGTAATAAATCCTCCCCTCTCGCACAGCTTCTTCCTCGCTAAGAGATATGACTCTGTCTCTCAGTTTCCTATGCCCTACAACCTTGGAAATGGAGCTGCCCTATTCACATGCTGGCTTAAAGATAGAGTTATTGCTTCTCGCCTCACTAGCATACTCTATTCCCTTTCCTGGAGCTCATCAGCTCTTTTGAGAAAGCCTGTCAAGTCTGGACTAAGAGTATTTTATTTCTCTGCCCTCCAGGATCTCAGGTCCCTTAGAAAGGATTTGGTTAACTGGTATCTCACTGACAGGGTGCTCCCACAGTCTTTCTGTCATCTAAGCCCAACGAAAGTATAGAGGACAGCGAGAGGGTAAGAAATGAATGGATGCTTTTGCAACCAAAGGGACTTGGCTGAAACTAGGCAACTCTCATCAGAGACTGACTGGTCTGGGGTGTGTGTGTGTGTGGGCGCACCGCACCCCTCTGCTCCCCTGAGGACAGGATCATTCTCTATTCTCAGTTCAGCTTGGATCTTTTGCTGTTTCAGTGTTCTTGATTTTGAATAGTTACTCTGATGCACCGCCATGCGTGAAATGGATGATTTGCAAGCTTCTCTGTCCCACGCAATTCTGTGGATAATCAGGTATCGAGATTCTGCACGGGCAAGAGAACCGTTCCTTTGTAGAAAGTGATCGCTTCTGTCACCGAAGGAGCTAATAGCATTCCCAGGGGTAGCCAACTGGGAGGTGGGAACGTGCCACTTGTGCCCTGGCCTTGGTGCTGAACCTGAAACCTGCTGCCTGAACCATCTCAGGGGCCTCTGGACAACTTTGGGAGGTTTGAGTGGGTGCTGGCCAGTTTTAGAAGCCCCCTTGCGGGTCGCTGGCAGGAACTTGGGCAGAGCCAGTACCCTGGGACCCTCCACAGAATACCTGGCTGGCGTATTTCTTCGCCTGAAGCTGGGAAAGTTTTGTCCAAGGTTTTTTGTTGTAATTGGAGCTGCCTTCTCCCCTCCCACCTGGGTCGCCATGGAGACTCAGCTCTTTCTTTCTCCAGGCAAAATGGGCGAAGCTTAGTTAGCTATGCCCTGACTACAGCAAGCCCCTTTTTCTTTCTAATCAGCTCCTGGGCATCCCCCTCCTCTGTTTTTCAGCAAAAGAAAGGTAAGCAGGGTGAGGAGTTAGTGGGGATGTGGTATTACAGCCTATAAGGTGGGGGCTCCTCAGAACCATCAGACTTTGGATGAAAGCAAGCAGGAAACACTCTAAACATATAATGAATTTCCAACTCCTAAACACTGGAGTTGTCCTCCCCCCCCTTCTCTTTCTCTCTTCCTTTTTTGGGAGTGGAGGCGGGATTCTTTGGAAAATTCTGGTATTTTGTTTCTCCATCAACCTCACCCCATTTCTGTGGCTGTTTCTATTAACATGTTTCCTCCTTAAGCACCTCTCCATATTGGGGTTGGTACAAGAGATATACCTGTGGATCGACCCAAGGTTTTATTGGGTTTGGGGAATACTAACGTTATTTCTGTTAAAAAACTAATTCAAGCTTAATGTCTTGATGCAAATGAAAATATACCCAGGAGGAAGCAAGTCAGGGGATTCATCTAACTCCCTCAATGCCGTAAACATCTCATTTTATCTGAAGGTTTCTTTTCCCTTCCAGTTACAAAACAATTCAGTTTACTTCTAGGGGGAGCTTCCTATTCACTGTTTGTAGCCATCATATCACATCCCTGGTTTTACTGACAGACAACAGTTAGGAGTTATTATTTCCCATTTCCTGCCTGTTTTCTCCCCACCCCTCACTTTTCCTTTTCCTCCTTCTCATATTCTCTGTCTCCATCTCTGTCTTTCTCCTCTATGCAAAGAAGAACAAGGATACAGCTTTCCATAAAGACAATGGGCTTTTCCCAACTGTAAATGACTACACCGCAAGCCGCCCCTGCCAGTTAATTAGTGCATTTCTTCTTTGCCAACGTATGTTGAAATAATGTCTGCAGTAACTGACTGGGCTTCTCTGAGCCCAGGGCATGCAGACCCCCTCCGCTCCCCGCCCCCCTTGCGAGTTTTCAGTTGCTAATGAAAACCCTATGAAACAGATTTCCCTTCCGTTATGTAACCAGCTTCTCCCTCTCCTTTCCCTTGACTTGGGCATCATGTCTCTCATCAGCGTGGAGCATGCAGCGACAGAGACTGGGGAGGGGGAGGTGGGGACCCGAGGGCACGGAACGTTTTCCCCAGATTGATGCCAGCTTCTCGCCTTCGAGCAACTCAGCGCACCTCTTACCTTGCTGCGGACTGGGTGGTTTCACTCAATCATGATCTCCTCTCTTGGAACGGAGCAAGATTTAATAATTGACTACACGATGGATGGTGAGGGGAGAAAATAAAAAAAGAAAAAGAAAGAAAAGCTGGAATCAGATGGTCAAATTTCACATCAGCCCCGGGAGGCTGTTAGGAGACTCCATTCTCCTGGCGGTGCATCCAGCTCTGGGTCTGGCTTCCTGGTTCCCGCGGATCCCCACCCCTCCACCCGCCCAACCTCTCCGGCCAGGTGCGGCCGTCTGCAAACTGGCTCCCTCTGGCCGCGAGCGGAAAGGAGGGCTGGGCGCGGGGTCACAGGAGGGGCGGAGGGGTGTGCGTCGGGCAGGGACGCGGGCGGCAGACTCAGTGGAGGGAAGGGGGAAAAGGCAAGAGTGACGGAAAAAAAAAAATCCCGGCTGGGAGAAAAGTGATGGGCCACGCAGAGAGACGTCATGAAAGCCGCAGATTCAATGAATGCTCTTCAATTCCAGCGGACCCGCTAAGCCCCGCTGGCCGCGCACGAACCCGCGCCGCTCCGCGGATAAAAGCGAGCGCAGCGCCGCGTGCTGGAGGAAAGCGGCCACACAGTGTGTTCCAGAGAGGCAGGGGGCAGGGACGCGGAGGGGAGGTCAGGAGACGCCCACCCACCGCCCATACACTCCCCGGGTTGGAGTGGAGGTGGCGGGCATTCCACCGGCCCCTTCCCAAACCCGAGCGGGCGCGGAAGCGACCGAACCAACCCCAACCACTCCAAAATGAAGTTGGAAACGTGGGGGCGCTCCACGCTGGGGGAACCTTTTGGGTTAGCCTCCGGTTCCCCCCTTTCCTCCTCTGTCACTAAGTAAGTTATTCCTGGAGAAGATCCTGGACAGCAGCAAAGAGCCGAAGCTCTGGGATCACTTTTTGTCTGCTGCTTGGAGGGGCTCCAGCTTTCAGGTTTTGTGAAAGCACGAGAAAGAGGGTCTCCTGTCTCCCTTGGGCTGAAATCAAGGAGTCAGCCTAGGCGCAGGAGCTGGAGAGCTCAGTGAGCGCGTGGCCAGGAGGGGGCGCCACGAGCCGCTAGGGCGGGGTGTGGGGTGTGGAGCCGCGCCCCGCGGGGGTTTTCGGGTGTATCTCGAGGAAGCTCAGCTCGCTGCTTCGTCCAGTCCGTGCTGTCCACAGCAGCTGGGGTCGCCGCTGCTGCTCCCCATCCCACCCACCCTGATGTCTCTTGGGGGCACTGAAAACAAAGAAAGGAACTGTGACCATTTTCATGCATAACCAGGCTTGCCTTCCAAGTTGATTTTGTCAGGATTTGGATAATTGCTTTGTATTGTTTTTAACTTGCTTTGTATTGTTATTCCAGAGATCACCTCACAAAGCTCCCCTCTGCACCCCGTCTTTTTCTTATGGTCATCGCAAACAGTATTTCCACGTTTCCAAAGCTTTTCCACACCTTGCTTCTATCTCTGTAAGGTCCACTCTTTTATGCCATCCTTTCCCTAGGGATAAATTGATTGACAAGCAAATTTTAAGAGCAACGAGTACCATTGACTAGTAATATTGTAACAACAGTTTCGTATCTGGCTCTTCTTTTGCCACTTTATAAAGTGGTTTTCCTCTCATAAGACACAGAATTTCTATCTCCAGGAAGATGACCCTGTTCCAGAGAAAGGGTTGGTCCTGTTGGTCGTGACCTCTTATTTCCAAGATCATTGTATTCTACATTTATGCATTGTAATTACACAGCAATTCAGCCCTTCAAGAATGCTGTCTGCTTTCTAAAAATGACTGTGGTGCGGAGAGGTACCTTAATTTGCCTTAACTTGCCTTAATTTGCATCGATGGCTATACTCAAATCGACCATGCCAACCGTGCACACAGACTGTGAGTTCATATTTGTTGCTGATTTTCCCTGAGAGGTTGTGATCTCACTTGCTTTTACTTCTGAATCACATATTCTGTAGAGAGACGGTATTAGGATGTGTCATATGTGATTTTTGTGCTCCACAGTGCTTACCGGATCTAGTCATTGTCTTAGAGATAAAGATAAACGAAGAGCAAGTGAGACTCAATAATCCCGGAGGAATCCCCAAGTAAGTATGCAAGATGCAGGATTTTGGTGGAAACAGCCCTTCAGCGTTAAAAGAACAGCTCACACTGACTATAGTGGCCTAAAGAGCATTCTCTTTAATCTGCGAAGATGCTCTGGATACACCTGTTCATTTTGACTATATACATTTCTACCGATAGAAGGCTATCTCAAGATTTATTTCTTACAAGACCTCAGATTGAGTAGGTGAGTCCAGAGAGAGTAATAACCTCTTTTTCTCCCCCAATTTGAAACTGGCCAGAGTGCTGTGGGTTGCATCTGTGCAGAGCTCGTGTTGAATGAGACGGACCATGCTGGTACAGAATGCGATTTGGCCACAGCCAGAGACGAGAGCAACAGGTTGAACTGACTTCATTTATTCCTGAGAGATCTCAGCCAGTGACTGTCACTGGTGTTAACTAAGAGGGGTCTCGGGGGCATCTGGAAATCAGGCAAGCTGTCCTTCCTAGCCACACGTTGCAGCTTCTCTGAGCTTCCAAGAGCCCTCTCTGTCAGGCTGCACTGCGTTCAGCATGTCTGGAATCTCACTTAAAAGAAGTCTATTTTGTGATTTCTGATGAACGCAAGGCCTCAGGGTGGGGGAGCGCTGGGTGGGTCCCAAGGGGGGCTTCTAAGCCTTAGCTCCTCCTGCCTCGAGGTAGGTCAGTTCTCCAAAGCTGACCAAGATGGTGGCTTCTAGGATTGATTGATTCTTTTATATGGATGAGGTTGGAATGGATGGATCAAACTGGAACGGATGCTTACCAGCTGGCAGACTGATAGACTGACAAACTGAATTATCCCAATGGGGTGTCATATGCTGTGTGTAATCTTGTTTTTCTTCACTATTGACTGTGGCAATTTACAACCCAATCTAGCTTCCTCACCCGCATGTGGACCTGGCGCTGCTTTGGACAGGCTCACACCCGTCAGCCTGGGTGTTGGATGGTAGTTTCTGGTCTCTGTCTGGTCTTATTTTGTCTTAAGTCTGTTGCTTGTTGGGTATTGAAGCCTTGAGCCTGCTGTGGGCACCAGTTTCTCTTCGTCTCTTTTCCCTACCCACCTCCCCCCCACCCACAAAACCCAACGCTAAAAGCATCTTTAAAGTGCAGAGATAGGAGTATAATTTTTAAATAAGTTATTTTAACTATAAAAGAATATTTTGAAGAGTATCAAGAAAGAAATTTAAGAATTATTTTGTTCTACAGCTCTAGTTCCAAAGGACTGGATTGATTCCATCCGTGTTTCTTATTGATGGAATATCCAGAAAGAACTATTGTAGTTCCTTTTTGGATTTTGATGGTAAATTTTGAGAAAAATGTTTTTTGTTGTTGTTGTTGTTGTTTGTTTTTTGTTTTGTTTTGTTTAGAAACATGTTCTTTTTTTTGTTCAAGTTTTTTATTTAAATTCTAGTTGGTTAACACGTAGCATAATATTGATTTTGGGAGTAGGACTTAGTGATTCATTACTTACATAAAACACCCAGTTTCATGTAACTTATCACAAGTGCCCACCCTAATACCCATAACCCAACCCCCCCACACCTACCCTCCAGCAGCCCCCCATTTGTGGAGACATAGTCTTTTTTTTTTAAGATTATTTATTTATTTATTTGATCAAGAGAGAGCAGGGTGAGAAGCAGAGGGAGAGAGACAAACAGACTCTATGGAGCGTGGAGCCTGTCACAGGGCTTGATCCCATGACCCCAAGATCATGACCTGAGCGAAAATCAAGAGTTTGATGCTCAACCAGCTGAGCCACCCAGGCACTCCTGTGGAGATACATGCCTGATAAATATCTCCGCGTGTAAGAAATTAAATGCTTTTGCTAAGAAGGGAGTTTCAGATGGTTTTAATTCTGAGGGATTTTAGTGCTGATCTTTAGCACTTTCTTCCTGCAATTATTCAATTATTACTTCTCTTTCTTTGATAGACTTTGATCTCCTATGCATTTCCTACAGTTACTTTCCTTCCTTACTTTGGAATTCCGTTCACTATCCCTGCTAATCTTAAATTATAAGTGCTTATAAGCATTTCAAAATTATGCATTTTTGTTTTTATTCTGTGGCTTGATAAATGAGTCCAATCTAAAGGCTTATTTGATAAATTCTTTCTTATAGAATGTTTTATTAGTTCATCATTTAGTAGGTATCATGCCTTTTAATCACAGTGTCCCCCCAAGGAATTCATTAAAATGCAATTTTAAAAAGTCATAATAGCTTCAAATATAATATTTCAAAAGACCATGGGAGGTGATGATTATAAACAACTGCATAAATTAGTCTTCCTGTACCTCTTACTGGAAATAATTTTAATTAACATGAAATCTGTGCAACATAAACATTACAGGCCAAAAGACAGAGCTCAGATTTGTAAGATGCTCTTTCTGTAGTTAACCACGTGCTAAAATGTCCAGATTCTTTGTTTTAAGTCTTTGTTTTTGTTTTAACTGACACTCTTAGCAAAGGGCTATGAGTTGGAGAGAATGAGATGAAGTTCTTTCTTTTGTATGCTACTGCAAACTGTGTGTCATCTCCTATAGTCATCTCCTATATAGGGCACCAAGAAGAGCTGGACCTTGTTTGCTCTCCATAGAGGTCGGACAGAGCTCCATCCATGGCTCTCACAACAGGGGCTTCCTAGAGATACCTCCCAGAGTCCAGTTCTAAATTCCAGATCAGCCTTGGTGGTCCTAACTGAGATTTATATACTTAAGGACTCTTGATTCCCCAGCGTTCATGCCAAGTGATGGTTTAGCCGGAGTTTCCTGCATTATCATCTCATCTGTAAAATGGTGTTTGCAAGTGGGTTCTTTGGGAAGCAAATTCTGAAATGGACTTAAACATGCTGGATGTTTTTAGGGATGTTTCTCAGAATATTATGTCCATGAGATCAACACTACGGAGGAGAAGGTGAGGAAGTGTGAGCGAGAAGCAGGACTGATCTCAGTCTTGGCCCATCTCGCAGAGAGCTTCAAAGATAAAATAGACCATTAGAATTGTCCTGTATTAAGCCGAGATAGCCCCCACCTGATCGGTTCCTGGATATGAGCCATCTGGGAAGGGCATGACTGGGCAAGGAAACTTTAGATAGTCTGTATCCGGTGACTAAAAACTTCCTGCTTATAGCCTTCTAGCGGTGAGGTCAGTAAGCCCTCTCTTAAAGGAAGATCTTAGGGACACATCTCTCCATCTACCAAAAATGGGGATAATAGCATTACCTATTGCATAGTGTTCCTGTGACTACTATATGACATATTACATAACATAATCCATTTAAAAAATGGAGCCCACAGTCTGGCACATGTTAGCTGCTTAATAAATGTGAGTTATTTATTAATGGATGATGCTTTTCATTTTTATGATTAAACAAACTCAGGGTGGTGTTTTTACGTACCTCCAGATTTGTATCCATGCAGTCTCCAGTCCCTCTCCAAGTACCAGAAAAATATTGAGAGTACTTCTTATTGTCTCTGATTAGCTAATGGGTCCAATCCCTGAACTGATTACTGTGGCTGGGAGGGTGCTATGATAAGACATGGTCTGTTCATACCTAGCATCTATTTCTACCCATTTCCGGTACCCTCATTTGAGAATAGGGCACCTTAATTCATGTTCAAAGAGGGATTTAATATCAGACTGGAAGTCAAGGCCTTTCCTGGAATAGGAGCAACCGAAAGCTCTGGCATCACAGGCTTTTCCTTCAGTCTGAAAGGAAAGAGGTCTAGAGAGAACTAAATGTTCAGTATAGGTAATATATATGTCTCTAATTATACAATGTATATAATTCTCTAATTAAACAAGGAAGTTAGTTTCTCACTTGGTGGGAAACAGTGGCAAGAATTGTAGTCTCATATGAGACTCTGGTAACCATAGACAGTGGTTTGCTTTTCCTTGCTATGTCATTCTCAACGGTCAGTGATTTATTTAGGTAGTTCTTTCCTCCTATTTTCTGTTTATTTTGGAACCAAAGTGGGAGAAATGGAATATAGAGTCAGTAAAAATTCCAAAGTCCACAAGGAAAACAAACATCCCAGCCTGGAAGGTACAGTGATGCTGCAATTTAGCATGGGATCCATGAAATTGATTGCTGGTGGCAAACAAAGAACAGATCTCATTTGCAACTTCAAGTCCCCGAGCTGGAGTCACTACTTGTATTTATCTGCTGACTCAAGACCCATCGAGCAGCAGGAAAGAGAACACTGGTAAATAAGACAATATAAAGGTGATAAAACCATGGACTATAGAATGTTGAAGTCACCTCAGAGATTTTTTTGGTCCCTTTTCAATTCCACGAGACTTTCTCTGATCCTAGTCAAGAACCCCTAGGCTGCCTCTACCACCTAAACACTGTGATTCATTTCCACTTTCCAGATCTTGGATCTGCCTTTTCTTGACCAAGTCCAAGCCTTTAACACCTACTCTCAGACTTTTAGCTTGTTTCTTATCCTTGACCATTCCAGAGTTATTTCCCCTCCTCCCAGAGCTGTCGGTTCTCAAGTTTGATCCTATTGACTTGTTTCTTTTGGTTCCTATCTTCTCATTCTGTCTCATGCATTCAATAGATTATTTATAGTACCATAAATATGACAGACATAAGCTTATTTCCCATAGAGTTATATGATCCTCTCCAAACAAATATAATTCAGGAAAGAAATATGATACACAATAATAAGATAATGGGATAGATTCTTGTCCAAATGTTTCATGTGTAACAAGATAATAGTAAAGGCTTTAGAAATTTCAGGGATCTTGGGAAAATCTCTGAAGCAGGAATAATTATAGCACCTTGTATTAGTTTTCTATTGCTGCAAAACAAATAACTACAAATTTAGTAGCTTAAAAAATACCCTTTATTAGCTCTTAGTCTTGTAGGTCCAAAGTCCAGAGGGCATGGATGGGTTCCCTGTGTAGGGTATCACAATGTGGAGATCAAGCTGTCAGCCAGGCTGAGTTCTAGTCTGGGAAAAAACCCACTTCCAAGCTTATTCTTGCTATTGGCAGAATTCACTGTTTTGTGGTGGTAAAACTGAGGTCCCCATTTCCTTATTTGCTGTTAGCAGGTGGCTCTCCTTTGCTCCTGGAGGCTTGTTATGTGGTCCCTCCAACCTCAGGCCAAGAAAGGGACATAGGATTTTCCCCATATTTTAATTTTCTGATGACTTCTGCTGCTATGAGCCAGAGAAAACTTTCTGCTTTTGAAAGACTCATATGATGAGATCAAGCCCACCTGGATAATCTCTTTATTTTAAGATCAGTTGATTTGGGACCCTAATTATGCCTGAAACATTCCTTCACATGAACACTTGCCCTGTATCTGACTGAATATAGGGAGAAGGTGTGTGTATACCAAGGGCCGAGAATCTTGGGGACTTTCTTAGAATTCTGCCTATCACATACCTGTCTCAGAGTTTTTATTAGATGAGATGATACACAGGTAACCAGTATATCAAAAATGAAATTTTAATGAAAACATCAAGAGAGACTCATGGTTTTGTGGATCTGCTGATTCATTTCATTGATATGAAGCAGCAGCTGATCTTGCAATTAATTGAGCCACCTTTCCCTGCCTCTTCCTCCAGCTTCTCTGACTCCTGACCGTGTGTGTTTCCAGATCTGTGATGAAGGATTTCTGCATAATACTCCTCTCACCAAGGCTGGAGATAGGAAGAACTGACATGAGGTTCAATTCGTCCTTGTGGGGTTCCAGCCTGTGCTTGTGGGTTCAGGCTGTATCATTTTATGTCATTGCTATAGTTGCCCCATCTCCAGCTTGTCCTACAGCTAAGATCATAGTAGTGGCTGCATTTTTCTTTCACTATCTTGTGTTCCCTTTACTGTCAGCACATTGACAGGATGGACTTCATTTCCTGGACAGGTAACTCCAACATTTATTGGTTAGAATGGGGGCCCTTGGTGGTACTATCATTGTTAAGTTGTCATGGTTTTCCAGGACTGTTGAACAGGGAATAATAAGAGGCGCCCCAGTAAATTCCCGAGTTCAAATATAAACCTTCTTGCCCATGGTACTGGAATAACAACTCAACTTCTCTCTGGTAATCAAGATTGGTCACAGCAGCCAGGGGCTCCTTTTCCACCTGCTGGGTTACTAGCATAAAGAGTCCCAAAAGGCCAGGGTGCAATCTCAACTTCTAATGCATCAGAACTACTACCAAGTTTTGTGGTTGATGCCTTCTTCCCTTGGACACTACGACCTCCAAACCCATCAAGTCAAGGTTGTAAGATGAGAAGCCAACATAATTTGGTAAATAGTGAGGGGGTTATTCGCCCCCATCACTCCATTGCTTACTGGCTATGCATTCCATGCATTCTAGCTATGACACTGACAGCACATGTATTGGTTGCCAGTTTAGGGCATTTAGTACATCCCATAAGAGAGAATCCCAACCTCACAGTGACTGCTTTGGAGCTGGTACCATGACAGAGCTTTCAGAAGACCATCCCACCTTTCCACCTAGGCAGCTGCTTCCTGGTGATGGGACATGTGGTGAGACCAGTGAATTCCATTGGCGTGAGCCCATTGTCACACTTAGTTTACCACAAATTTGACCCCTGCTCAGTAGGACACTATGATATGGGTACGAGTTAGAAATAGTTGAAACAATGAGCCTTGATGGAAGAGATCAGTGTACTGCATCTACTACGAATTGGCCTTCTGGTTCCCTAAGACTGGTTCTCTGCAGGGGATAGTGGCTTTGATTAAGACATAAATACCTTCACATTCTGTGCCCACTCATTGAGGCCCATATATATACTTCTCCCTAGACCCCATTATTATCAATTTTCTAATTCTGATGGCATGAATCGGGGCATATCTATAACTGAGTCTATTTTTCCTTCCGCATTATAAAGAAAATTTAAAACACTACCCACATATCTGCTCATGTAGGGGATGTCCCTTCACCACCACCTTTTCAGAGCACCCTCTGTCTGATAAAAACAAATCAGGCTTTTGAGTTTTTTTCCTTCATTAACTGGTCATAAGAAATTCCCGTTAAGCCATAAACATGTATTGATGGATAAAAAGCAGAGCAGTAGAATCAATAAACGTCTGGCCAACTTCCTTGCACAGTTTACTTGGAACTTCCATTCTGTTTCAACCTCAAGTCCTATTTACCTGGGCTAGATTGTTTTACTAATGGCCCCCAATGGAACATGCCTCTGGGTATCCAGGCTAACAAGACATCAGCAAATATGATAAATGTTTGTGTACTGGGGTTAATCCTCTTGGAACACTGTCCTGAGATGAGACTGCATGTAAGGAAACCATGTCTGGCCTCCCTGGGCATGAAAGACCATAATGAGAGAGACCTGAATTTCTCAGCTGTCTCCACTGAACCCCGTCCCCAGCTGGCCCTTCAGCTTAAAAACTAAGGAAAAACCAGCATGAGAACCAATCATAATAAGTCAACAGAATCATAAAAATATTAAACTACTGTGTTATTTTTGTTTGTTTTGACTGAAGCCTCAGGTTCTGGGGTGGTTGTTATTCAGTAATGGCTACCTGAGAGAAAAATAAGTACCTCTAAGTGGGGGGATTCTGTAATAAAAACCTAAGACACGAAGGATCGACTTTAGGGCCAGGCAGTGAGCACAGGCTGGGAGGTAAGAAATCTGCCATCAGAGACAAGGAAGCGTGCAAGTGAAGGCTTATAGTAATAAGGCAATTTGCAAAGCTGTCACCAGTAGTAGCTTGGGAGATAGAAAATATACCTGATCTTAAGGATCTTGCTAAGGAGATTTCCAGGTAGAATGTTGGAAATACCCATGACTTCTTTTAGCTGTATATAATAAGGAATTCTTTAATACGAGAGTAAACTATTCCATTTGTAAGCAGAATTTTGGGGAAATTCAAGAGACAGAACCTGCTGGTTGGAAAAGAAAACAGTTTCTCATCTCTAGTCTTCCATACCAGCAAATGAATCTCAAACTAAGGACTAGTCACAGGGCAGAGATCTAATGAAGGGTATGGCTGAAGGACTTCTGAAAGATTTAAGACGGTAGTTACTTCAGCTAGCAGAAGAGCTTTTTAAGTATCTTAAGGGCATGATCCTCCAGCAGTTGTACATGAAACTCAAAGTAGAGGGATCAGTCTTGAAAGAAATTATGGTTTTAGCTTGTGGAATATGGTGAATCACAACCACTCTATAGAGAGTTCATAATGTGTTTTTTAAATATATATAAAGATTTTATTTATTTGTCAGAGAGAGAGAGAGAGAGAGAGAGAGAGAGAAAGAGAGTAAGCACAGGCAGGGGGAGCGGCAGGCAGAGAGAGAAGCAGGCTGTCCGCTGAGCAAGGATCCTGATACAGGACCTGAGCCTAAGGTAGACACCTAATCAACTGAGCCACCCCGGTGTCCCACTCATAATGTTTTTACAGGATTTTGCCAACTTGAACTAAATGAGACAGAGTCAATTCAAGATAAAAATTTTCCTCCCCCAGCTTTCTATGGCAGGAAGCAGGCTGAGAGCTCTTCATGTGCAAACATGAGACATTTCTTATGGGGGGAGGCGATCATCTCTGAGAGGACAAAGCTAAGACCTGAGAAAGCCAAGAATGATGAAGAATTGCCAAGGAGTGACCTGGATTTTAATCATGGAACATTTCTTGTCTTTAGGAAGTCCTAACATGTCTCTGGATATATTTCAGAATCACTGTGGACCAATGACTGTTAGAAGTCTCTCCTTACTATTCTTCACCACTTCATATCTATGGCTTCATTGGGAGTTTCACATGATCAGTCTTCCACAGCCTCTCCACCTTACCTTCCAACGCAATGATTCTTGTGTTTCCTATATGCAAAATATATTCATCTCTTCCAAGACTCCTAAAGTCTCACCCTATCATGTCATCAGGCTAGAGGCCAATGATCTCTTTATCTGCATTAACTTTGGGTATAGACAAGCAAGTATGTCTGCAACTTGAGCTGGCACCACCCTGAACAGACCCCTCCCTGAGGTCTATCCTTGGGGGCCTAAGCATCCCCCATCAGCCCATCTGGAACCTGGAAGTTTGAGGAGCAATACTAGCATCTGGCTAATATTAAATCCCCGGGGGAATGACTCAAGCTCAGGCAATGCACTAATGGTAATGGAAGAGTATCAACTAACATAGTACTTTTGGCAACTTACTTGGGAAGATATCTCGTACTTTCCATTGGACCCATTATATATATACCTGGTACACTGTTACACCAATAGTCCCCAGTGAACCCTACCATGCCCTTCTGTGCCCAGGTAAAACCAGTGGAAAGGCACAGCAATGGGTAGCTGGTAGAGTGCCTTTACAATGAAATGCTGCTATGAACATCAGGTTTTGAGTGGTTCAGTGGATCAGATAACACTCAGTGAGGCATGGCTTGAGTTGCATGGTCACTTGGTGATCTATGGTGGACATTCTGTCTTTACCAGAGCCCATTAAGCAAAGAGTTGCTTGTCAAATGGAAAAATCCTGTTAGCAGAAGGTAGCATGGCTTTGCTCCTATAGCTTAAGTGTATATGCTGTGACTCTCCTGTAGGAACTTTCCAGTCTACATGTACTTCCTTGTTTGATGCTTGTAGCCACACTGCCGAGTCCTTCCTCAAAGAGCCTGACTGCCACCTCTCCATTAAGGGGCTCTAGGTCTATGGCTGACCTAGGGCTGGGAACTGGTGTGAATCCCCACAAAAGTAACTTGAGTTAGGACTAGACCCACCCTCCAGACTGGAGTTTTTCTGATTTTACAAGCAAAGCAGTAACCTTAGGAAGAAGTATTGACTTCATTTCTAGGGATGCCATCACTGGTCAGATCCATGCAGACCAAAACATTGACCACCACCAGGTTCCTGAGGCTTTTAATGGAATGGGAGTTCAGGTTATGGCTTCCAAAGCATTATTATTTCAATGTAGGTTTATGATTTTTTAATTTATATTGGATTTTTTTTATTATTAATGGTCCCGGGTACTCTGGATAACCTGATTATCTCAGTCAAAACAGAAGGAATCTTGGAATAACCCGTTCTTAATTATAAAATGACTAATCCGTAGGCAAAAAAAAGACTTACAAATATCAGAAGACACTAAGTAATTAATTCTGTTATAGTAATACTGGAAAAGCGGAGGTTTTGGGGGATGTCAGATTCAACAGCTACAAAAGCAGCTAGACCTTTTCTCTTGGCAGGTCAGTCTTTACAGGTGGCCTTGCTATTTGTTTATTTATTTCTATATTTATTTGTTTTTGCTTTATTAGGCTTCATATCTCATAATGGGGGGGGAAAAGGATAAATCTTTTGTTTCTTTTCTATAAGCACAGTTCTTAACTTAGAGGGGAACACCAAAGAGTATTCAAACTGTAATTATTAATGAATAAACTCAGACAGATGGGAGTACCTTATAATAATGAAAATAATCTTGGAGCATATTTATTTAAAGGAAAGCGAGAAGGAAACTCTCCACCCTCCATTCTTTTACGTAACTGTTTATGAGCCAAGTTAAATATGAAATAAATTGCTGGAGAGTGAAGTGCTTCTGACTCAGGCTTGCATCATTAAATGACTTTCCCTCATCACAGGCTTGCAAGGATCCAGAAACTAGGACTAAGTCAAGTGTGTGTCTTCTTGCAATAACCCTACCGTTGAAGACCTCAGACTTCATATTTTCACTGTCACAGTGACAAAGAGTCTGTCCAACTCCTGGAGGAAACATAAAATTATCTTTCTACTTTTTATTTCTCTTCTGATTTACGTCTTTTTTCTTTAGACACTGACTTCACAGCCAGAGGTGTGTGATTTTATTTAAAACATTGTTAGCCATAAACCATTGGATTTACAGAAATGAGGAATTCTAGTTTATATTTCTTTTTCCTTGAAATGAAACAAATCACAGGCTGTTCTGTTACCTTTAATGACAAATTTGTTGGAATAGCAAAGAACTTAGAACTACTAATCAGTCTACTGAAATATTCATTGTGTTTAGGGTGAAAAAAACATACTTGGAGGATGTATTTTTTAAGCAGGTCTGTGTTCCAGGTAATTAAAAAAAAGCAACACAGTTAAAAAACAAACAAACCATGCAAAAGTATCAGAAAGTTCCCCACCCCCTCAAGCAATTGACTACAATCCATCAAGCAATATTTTAAGGTGAAATTTAGGTGCCGTTATAATGTTATATTTTTAACTGAATTAATAGCACACCTTTTCCTTCTCTCCAATTAGGATTATGGAAAACCACGGTCCTTGGAAAAAAAATTAAGCCATTATTAGTTAGGTCCTTTTAAGGGAGTGTCTTGTGTGCCAAGGTAACAGCTAGACACCAGGGAGGTGGAGCTATTCTTACTCTGCAAAACCCCAGATGGAAATCAACTTCATGATTTCAGGGAAGGAAATCTTTCCGATTTCTAGAAAATTGCCTCCCTCACTAGGTGTTAGTGTTAGCCCAGAGAAAGGGCTGTGTGTTGGGGGTGGGGGAGTATTGCTGTAATAGAGAGATATCTATGCTAGCAGTTACAAGCAAGAACATCTGCAACTTGAGCTGGCACCGCCCTAAATAGATTCTTCACTGAGGTCTATCTTTGGGGGTTAAACACCCCCCATCAGCCTATCTGCAACCTGAAAGGTTGACGAACAATAGTAGCAACTGGCTAATACTAAATCTTAGGGTGAATGACTCAAGCTCAGGAAGTGCATTAATGGTAATAAAGAAATTGATGGTCTGCCTGGCTTTGTGTGTTAGGTGGTGAGTCCTTCTGGGTAGGGCTGATGTTCTTCACTAAGTAAGAGGAGATTCAAAAGGGAAAAGTCTGGCAAGAATTTTTTGGAGGGAGGCACTTTTCTGATGGTGAATGAACCAGTTGGAGCACACTTATGATGTCACTGTTGTGAGCAAACCATATATGCTTTCCCTGTGAATTCGAAAGAGTCTAATTCCTCCTTTCCTCCCCATGTGTAGTATTTTCTTTTGTAAAATTTTCCAGCGTTTCAATAGAGATTGATATGTGCTCACACAGGCATCTCAGGCTTAGGCAGATGAAAGTGCCCTTTGATCATGAAAATGGTGGCCTGTACTACCTCTTTTGACATCTGTGGAGGGTAAAGGAACAGTTAACAATCACAGATCATTCTCCTGGTCTCCAGTACAGTGGCCTCCAGGAATAAACTTGCAGTGCTCATGGACGGCTTTCAAATGGACAGCTCAAGAGGATTTGGGACTTAGCCTTCTGCATTCCAGCTCAGACATAGGAAGGCCCAGGAAAGAAAAGATCTCTTTTCTCTTTCCTAAAGGGTTGAGAGTGGGAAGCAGATCGCCTGATGTCTGGGTTCTATCTCGGGTAAGTGAATAGGCTGGCTATTATTGCAAAAGAGACTAATTGATGCTGATAAATGACGTGTAGGTCAGAAAAAAACTCAGACAAATTTATAAACCTTTGTAAATAGGAGCTGTATTGCAACATTTATGTATATGTTTTTATTTAACAGTGCATAATCATCGTGTCAAAATGAGCAATAGAGAAATTAAGTTTGAGTGTGGATTTTTTATTTTTAAATTTATTGTTATTTATTTACATATATTTTTGAGTATGGATTTTTACTGTTGAGCTAGATGGCAAGGCATCGTGGCTTTTTATATATGGAATGACTGTAGCTGTGCTCAAAGACACAACACGCATCAATATCACCAGGTTAAGCTTTCGATTAAGTAAAATATTATCCCTTCTAAAGAGAATTTTATTCTTCTCATTAATATAGCAACATTATAAAAAATTGAGCTTAATTATTAGTACAGGTATGCTTTGGAGATTTTGTGTATTCAGTTGAAGACAACCATAATAAAGTAAATACCACAATGAAGTGACTCAAATGAATTTATTGGTTTCTTAGTGCATATAAAAGTTATGTTTCTACTTTACTATAGTCTATTAAGGGAACAATAGTATTATGTCTAAAAAACAATGTGCATACCTTATTTTTTTTAATTTTTATTTTTTTAATTTTTTCCCCCCAAATACACTTATTTTATTTTTTCAGTGTTACAAGATTAATTGTTCATGCACCACACCCAGTGCTCCATGCAATACGTGCCCTCCTCAATACCCACCACCAGGCTCGCCCAACCCCCCACCCCTTCCCCTCCAAAACCCTCAGTTTGTTGCTCAGAGTCCACAGTCTCTCATGGTTCATCGTCCCCTCCAATTTCCCCCCATTCACCCTTCCTTTCCTTCTGTGCATACCTTAATTTAAAAATACCTTATTGCTGGCGCGCCTAGGTGGCTCAGTGGGTTAAAGCCTCTGCCTTTGGCTTAAGTCATGATCCTGGGATTGAGCCCCACATCAGGCTCTTTGTTCAGCAGGGAGCCTGCTTCCCCCCTCTCTCTCTGCCTGCCTCTCTGCCTATTTGTGATCTCTCTCTCTCTCTCTCTCTCTGTGTCAAATAAATAAATAAAATCTTTTAAAAAATACCTTATGGCTTAAAAATGCTAACTATCATCTAAGCTTTCAGTGAGTGGCAACACTGATCACCATAACAAATACGGTAAAAATACAAAAGTTTGAAATATTGAGAAAATTACTCAAATGAGATGGGGAGACGTGAAGTAGGCAAATGCTGTTGGAAAAATAGTGCTGATAGACTTGCTTGTTGCCACAAACCTTCAATTTGTGCAAAATGTAGTATCTGCAAAGTGTAATAAGTGAAGCAAAATAAAACAAAGTGTACTTGTATTATATTTTGAATTTGTCAATAAAATTTTGTAGAAATTTGTTTTCTCTTATGAAAGTACCAACATAATACTCTTGATTTTTCCTCTTAATGCTCAAGACACACAGTGTTTCTTTTCTTTCTTTTTTTTTTTTTTAAGATACATAGTGTTTCTATCTAACTATTTGCAGAAAAAGTTGGGAGACTTCTGACCTAAATATATATAGATATATATCATGCTTTTGAATTGGCATATTCAATGTTTTTAACAGCTGAATGGAAGAGACTACCTTCATGAGATTGCCTTTCCCAACTTATATCCATCTGTAAAAATGTAAGTTTTGATCTACACCTTGTATCATACACAAAAATTAACTTAAAATAATTTTACAAACTTAAATATGAACTCTGAAAAATATAAAGCTTCTAAAAGAAAACAATAAAAAGTTTGTGACTTTGAATTAGGTAAAACAAAAACAAAACTATGACACCAAAAAGCATAAGAAAGTATAAAGAAAGTATTGATAAATTTGAATTCATTAAAATTAAAATATTTTGCCCTTGGGAAGTCTTTGTTAACAAAATGAAAAGACAAGCCATGGGCTAGAAAAAGCTCTTGTAAAATATTTATATCCCATCTACCAATCTTGAGTGGTCTGCCTTTTTCTTTGATCTCTCCTTGCCTTCCTTACAGGGGCCAGTTTGCAAACCAGCAATTATACAGAGTAATATTTTATGGTCACAACAAAAGTTAGAAATCAAGAAGAGAAAGGGAGAGATCTGGGAAAGCACCCCCCCCAAATGTGGAAATAATAAAATAAATGAATATGTAAATATAACAAAATTTGTAGGATGCAGCTAAAGTGGATCTCAGTGAGAAAACAGAAGTTTAGAAAAGAAGAAAAACTCAAAATCAATGCTTGAAGCTTCCATCTTAAGATGCCAGAAAATCTGATTAGAAGAAAGAAAAAATCAGAATAAAAGTAAATGAAAAAGAAAGTGAATAAGTAGAGAAAACCAATAATATCTAAGCTAGTTTTTTTTTTAATAAAAAATGATTACTTAGAATAAGTAATTAAGAAAAAAGAGAAAAGATACACATTATTGGTACCTGGATGATGCAGATCACAACTAATCCTACAGACATCAAAAGAATGATCAAAAAATATTATGAACAACTTCATGAAAGGATATTATGAATAAGTTCGTGTCAACAAATTTAGCCACCTATATGAACCAGATAAATTCTTTGAACACACACACACTATCAAGACAACTCAAAGAAAACCAGAAAATTTGAATATTTCTGTATGAGGTAAAATAATGGAACTAGCAATTTAAAATATCCCCATTCAATGCCGATTCTCTTTCAGAAAAGAGAGGAGGAAAGAATAATTCTGAACTCATTTTATGAGGTTAACATTACTCTGATTCCAAAGTAAGACAAAGACATCATAAGGAAAGAAAACCAGGAAAGAAAAATGTCCTTTATGAACTGTGATGCAAAAATTCTTCAAATTTTAGTCAATTTCATCCAATAATATGTAAAAATGATATAAACCATGACAAACTGGGTTTTACCATAAGAATGCAAGTTTGGTTTAAAATCCCCAGATCACTTAATAAATACACTGTATGTGGTAGGCAGAATAACAACTCCCCAAAGATATCTATGTCCTAAAACCCCAAACTTGTGGATAGGTTATCCTACATGGCAGAATGGACATCGCAGATGTGATTTGGGTTAAACACCTTGATATGGAGAGATTATCCTGGATTATCTAGGTGATCCCAGTGAAACCACAGGACCCTCATAAGTGATAGAGGAGGGCAGAGGGACATACGGTTACTGAGGATGAGGTCAGAGTGATCCTATATGAGAAGAACTTGACCCACCTTTGCTGGCTTTTACAATGGAAGAAGAGGGTCAAGAGCCAAGGAATGTGGGAGGTTCTAGGAGATGGAAAAGGCAGGAAATTGGATCCACTCTTAGAACTTCCAGAAAAGAAGGCAGTCCTGCTGACACCTGCATTTTAGTCCAGTGGGACACACTTCAGACTTCTGAACAGCAGAACTGGAAGATAAAAAATTTGTGTTGCTTTAAGCCACTAAGTTGTGGTCATTTATTATAGCAGCAATATACCATATTTATGAAATAGAGATGAAAACCATAGAATCATTTCCATAGATGCAGAAAAAATTTGATAAAATTCTACACACTTGTGTGGCAAAAACTCCTAGCAAACTAGGTATAGTGGGGAACTTCCAGAGTTTGATAAAAAGCATCTTCTAAAAGCCTACAGTTAGCATCATACTGAATGTTTTCTTTTCTTATTTAATTTAATTTAATTTAAATTAATTTAATTTTTTCAGCGTTCCAAGATTCATTGTTCATGCACCACACCCAGTGCTCCATGCAATACGTGCCCTCCTCAATACCCACCACCAGGCTTGCCCAACCCCCCATCCCCTCCCCTCCAAAACCCTCCATGTTTTCTACCCAGGGCTGGTAACAAGGCAAGGAAGTCCATTTACTACTTCTCTTAAACCTTGTCCTGGACATGTCCTCACTAGTGCGATAGGGCAAAGCAAAGAAACAGAAGGCCTGTACATTAAAAAAGAAGTTAAGCTGTCTTAGTCTCACAAGGCATGATTTGACAGATACTGAAACCTAAGAAAGCTACAAAAAAATCTACAAGAACTATTATGTGAATTTAGCAAGGTTATAGGTTACCAGAGTAGCATATAGAAATCAGCTGTATTTCTATATACTAACAACACATAATTTAAACACAGAATAAAAAAAAACTCCTTTGGCAATAGCATCAAAACCAAAATATTCTGTATTCAGCTTAACAAAAAAAGTGCAAGATCAGTACACTGAAAACTACAAACCGTTGTTGGGGAGATTTAAGACCAAGGTAAATGAAGAGTCCTCCGCATCCATGGATTGAAGACTCCATACTGTAAAGATGACAATTCGGCTCAAACTGACCATAGATTACATGAAATCTCCAGCAACCATTTTCAGAAATGATGAGTTGACTCTAAAATTTATATGGAAAGGTAAAGTACCTGGAACAGAAAAAATGGTTTTATAAAAAAACAAAATCGGAATTGTACTACTTTCTTTTGTAATTTATTATAAGGCTCGCCAATCAGGAAAGAATAATCATACAGATAAATGGAATAATAATGAGGAATCTAGAAATAAGGCCACAGACATAGAGTTAATTGATTTCTGTCAAAGGGGGGATATGTCAGGAGGGATATATGAGTTTTTTCAATAAATAATGCTGGAATGACTGGATAGCTGTATGAGGAGAAAAATACCTTGAGTGTTAACTCACACATACATAAAATTAATTCAAAATTTATTACAGACCTATATAATGGGGTGCCTGGGTGGCTCGGTTGGTGAAACATCTGACTCTTGATTTTGGCTTGGGTTATCATCTCAGGGTCAGGGGCATGGGATCGAGCCCTGCATTGGGCTCTGTGTTCAGCACAGAGTCTGCTTGTCCCTCTCCCTTCTCCCACTTGCTCTCTCTCTCTCAAAAATAAATAAATGAAATCTTAAAAAAAACCCAAAACTTTAGACCTATATACTAAGACCAAAGCCTTTGGTGTTAGACATGCACTTTTCTACTTATCCCTTATTGACTTTTACTTTACATACAATCCTAACAAACTTGCTTATTTAGATCTCCAGACCACAGCAAGTGAGAATGAATGGTTTTGGGAGATTATGTACTAACGGCAGAAATATCGTTGATAAAAAACCCACAACACTGTACTTATTTACTGTACTATATTAAACAACCACAATTGTTCATTAAAAATTTAAAATTATGTTCATTGTTCTTTTTTTAGAAAGATAGAAACCATGCTGTGTATTTTAGGATAATTTTCATTAAAATAGCTCATGTATTTAAATTAGTTCTTATGCTAGATGAGGAAGTTTTGATTCTCTGGAGATCACTCATATATAAATAGAAGCCGATAATGCCAAATGACCAAGATATTAACATAGGACACGTGCCTCTTTTTCTCTTCTCCTGTGTAAACATTTTATTTTATTCATGGTGTTCAATTTCTTTGCATAACATGTATCTGCCTTTAAAGCCAAGATTCTGGGAAAATATTTTTTACAATAGCAGGTTTCTTTGGGTCTTCTGCAGAGAACTCCCTCAGACAGTACATGGATTTTGAAATGAAATGGTTCGTCGAAAATAGTAATGATTGTTCTTGCTTACAAAATTCCAACCAGAGCAGGGCTTTTGTTCAGGAGACAGAAGGGGAGTTATAAATGCCAGTTGGAATAATTCAGTGTAGATGCGATTAGGTATTCTATGCACCAAGGTGACACATGAGAGACAAATTGTCATCAGTCTTAAGTACTCTGTGTTACAAGCCGCAGGCTGGGTTACCAGCTTGTTGAGAAAGGCAGCAAAACACGCCTGGCACACGACAGAACAGCAGCTTCAGTGGGACTACTAGAGGTTCAGTGCCTGGTGTTGAGCCAGATACCTCTGGTG
This sequence comes from Nasua narica, assembly GCA_028533885.1. Lineage (NCBI taxonomy): Eukaryota > Metazoa > Chordata > Mammalia > Carnivora > Procyonidae > Nasua > Nasua narica. The sequence goes on from CM052799.1 coordinate 189,925,726, forward strand.
GGTACTAGGAGTGGGCACCGAGCAGCAAGGGCAAAAAAAAAGTGAAGAGTCTCCTAGTGTAGATGGGCTACATTTCTGTCGGGAACAAGATCCCTGAAATGGGTAAGAGGCCAGCAAGATAGAGAAACATCCAGGACGTGAATGCAGCTGGGTGGCTCTCTAGATCCAATTCTGCAACCGGACTATGTGTAAGCAAAGTGGGAAGTGAGTGCTCACCTGGCCAGTTCTTCTCCAGTCTTCGAGGACAGGTAACGCCTGCCTGCACATGTACAAATGATTCCAGCAACATAAGACTTGAGTAACGCAGCATGCCATGAGACAGAGGATGCACCATGATGATTGAGTTGGTCATCAAATGTGGTCCATTCCTTCCACGGTGGTTTTAAACGTGGATCTTTAATCAGATCCATGCTCTACCACTGGAGTTGGGTGACTCAGGCAAGTGCATTCATATCTCTGATTCCGTACACTCATGTTTAAAATGTGGTTCACAATAGCACCTACTCATAGAGTTGTTATGTGAGATTAAAAGAGAATTTGTTAGCACGTTCAAGCGCTTAGCCCAATGTGTGGCACAGAATAAACACTTGCTACATGGTGGGAAATGTCTTTTTATGTGTGAGTTTAATTCTGGATTCTTTTTTTTTTTTTTTTGTCTTTACACCAATATCACGTTATTTTGGTTACTACAGTTTTATAATGTCTTGAAATTAGGTAGTGCTAGCTAACTTTATTCTTTTCTGATTCTTAGTCCAAGTTGTTTTGTCTGTTCTAGGTTCTTTGCATTCCCACGTGAATTTCAGGATCAGTTTATCAATTACTGCAAAAAAAATTTTCTGGGATTTTGATTGGGATTGCATTGACTCTATAGATCAATTGGGGGAAATTTACGTTTTAACAATATTGAATAAAAGAGGTTTATCCCTCCCTTTATTTATGTCTTTTATGTCATTCAGCAATGTTTTATAGTTTTCAGCGTAGAGGTTACTCAAATCTTTTGTCATATTTATCCTCAAGTATTTCTTATTGTGCCTTGATAAGAGACAGAAGTGCAGTTGACTTTTGTATATTGTTCTGTGTCCTGAAGACTTACTAAATTTACTTATTAGCCCTCATAGCTTTTTCATACATTCCATAGGTTTTTCTGCATAAATGATCCTGTCACTTGTGAATAAACAGTCATACTTCTTCCTTTACAATCTAAATGCCTCTTATTTCTTCTTGCCTGATTACACTGGCCTGAACCTCTATTCCAATGTCAAAAATGAATGTTGAGAGTGGACACCCTTGTCTCATTCCTGATCATAGGGATAAAGCAACCTGACTTCCATTGTTAAGTGTAATGTTCTCTGTGGGTTTTTTTGTACATGCTTTTATCAAGTGGAGGAAGTGTTCTTCTGTTCCTAGATGGCTGAGAGTTTTTTATCAGGAATGGATGTTGGAGTTCGTTAAATGCATCTTCTGGATCTACTGAGGTGGTCATACGGTTTTTCTTTTCTTTCTTTTATTTTTTAAGTTAGTTATTATGGTGAAATACATTGTTTTTTGAATACTAAATCATTTTACATTCTTGGACAAATCCCACTTCATCTTGATGTATTACTCTTTTTATATATTCTTGAATTTGACTTGTTAAATTAAAAAAAAAAAACTTCCCTGTTTATTTATGAGTGATATTGGTCTATAGTTCTCTTTTTCTTGTGTTTTTGCTCATTTTAATATCAGGGTGATGTTGTCTTCCAAGAATGAGTTGGGAAGAGTTCTTTCCTCTTCGATTTTCTGGAAGAATTTATGTAGAATTGGCATTCTTTATTCCCTAAATGTTTGATAGGATTTACTAGTAAAGCCATCTGGGCCTGGAGGGTCTTTCTGTAGGAAGTTTAAAACCTAAATTCAATTTCTTTAGTAGATTCAGGGCCATTTGCGTGGATTCCGGTCCTTTAAATTGTTTCCTACTACTTCCGGCATCTCGCCTCTGGCCCTGGGGAGCTAGAAGATTTTAGTTCTTCCAGAGCAAGGAGTGTCCCTAGAGCGTGCACTTCACCTAATTCCCCCTAGTTCTGAATCTCTAGATACTTTATTCAAATGCCTTTTCTAAGATGTAATACGAGCGCCCAGCATTGATGCCATTTCCTTGTAATCAGTGGTCTTGTTTATAGGTGGTCCCGAGAGCACTTTTGCTTGAATCTCTGGGTCCTCTGATGAGTGTATTGTTTCTACTCAAACTCTGATATTTTCTGAGGTCAGAAGATTCAGGGAGAAAATTGGAGATCCCTTATGTTAGAATCCACTGTTCTTAGGGATCAAGAATCTTGATCAATCCAAAAATCCAAGAAGGAAATGGTGGCTCATATTCCTTTCTGGTTTACTTACTATGCAAAAGGGTGGAAGGTTTTGAGGGGCAAGTGAACAAATGAGTTTTCCTGGCTCTATTGTTATCTTCATTTGCTGTAATTCTCCTTTTTAAGGACTCTATTCATTGATCCACATGACAAGCCTCTGATGGTCGGCAAGTGATGGGGATACTATAATTGCTTATCTTGTAATCCAGTGGTTCTCATCTCTAATGAGATGAGATGGCCATCTCATCTCATCTCATCTAATGACCATCAGGAATCATCTCTAATGGCCATCAGGAATCATCAAGATAGATTGTTGGCTCGCTCCCAGAGTTTCTGATTTACTGGATTCTGGGTGCGAGCCTTACAAGGGAAGGAAGAGACGGCAGCAGAACTGCCATATTCCTGACACCGCAGACTGTCACAAGCAAGAACAACCTGTGGAACAAGATCTTAAATAGGTGAACCTGTGCAGACTTTTTTCTGGGTTACCATGGTTACCATGGGCTCTCTCTGCCCTTTGCAGGATAGCACAAGGAGAAAAGCTTCAAGCCAGGGCAATGAGCAGTAAGTGGGGGTGGAACAGCCTCCTCTGGTCACCCTGCAGGAGGTTCGGGCTGGGACTGGAGGGAGAGTCAGTGGAATTAGGCAGGGATGTGCCTTGAGAGTGCGGATTAAAGATGTGATGTGGTGCTTCTGTCACTGCAGATTCCCGTATTGATGCCCAGTTGGTGCCTGGGGTAAATAAAGGCAGTGGCTCATCCATGCACACTGCCTCCTTCTGACCTGGTGGTAGGGGAGAAAATTCCAGCACTGGGGGTCAGCTAGACCCCTTCTTCCAGCACAGGGAACTCAGAGAACTGACTGTGTCGTTAGCACTTGTTACAGCCTGCTCCCTCTGGTCCTTGTTGGCATAGAAAACGTGGAGCCCACCCCCAGAGGAAAGGATAGGCAGGTAGGGAGCCTTTAGACCACCTTGCCTGGTGGGGAGACAAATGGGAGATTCTTGGTTCAGAAACCAGACTCCTCATAGCTGGTAGTCTTCACTGAGCAGGACCACATACAGGACCCCAAATGTTCTGCCTGGGCCATGATGCTGTGCTTGGCTGATTCCCTTAACCGGGCACGTACTGTGTGTTCTTGCTTTTATGACCTGGCTACAAATTTCCTGTTTCCCTTCTGCCTGGGAGATGTTGAAAATCTCTCAAAGGACATATTTATTCTAAAAGAATGTAATCCATATACTTAAAATCTTCCTTACTCTGACAACAAAGGTCAACCTGGGCCACTATACCAAATTACCTGGAGTTTTTAAAATTTCTCAATTCTTTCTTCGTTCATCCAGAAAGCACTTAATGAGTGTCTGTAGTATACTTGGATACTGTGTTGGGGAATCAATAAAAAAGGTCCATGACTTTGGACAGCTCGATTAGCTCAGAATCGAGACAGAAAACTGGCCATGAACAAATGTTACTGTAATAGGTAGGATCTATGGTAGAAGTTAAGTTTAGGATGCTCGAGGAACACGGAGGAAAATCTAACCCAACCAGAAAGTCTTCTTGGAGAAGGTGACCCCGGAGATTAGCCTGGAAATATAAGTTTAGCTAGTCCACAATGGGGACAAGGCATTCCAGGAAGAGGAAACAGCATAAACAAAGCCATAAAGGCAAGAAACAATCATGTGGGTGGTGTGTACATGCGTGTATACATATTGGTGTGTACTTACATGCGTGCATTTGTGTGTGCACACGTGTGTTTGTGTGCATTTAAGTGTGTGCAAGTGTGTTTACGCATGTGACTCTGCATGTATACGTGTGAGCTCACACGTGGCTCTGTGGTGGACTTGTCAAAGGAGGGGTGGAGATAAAGAATATGAGTAATTCCACATTTCTGAAAGAAAAGTACAAAGAGAGGTAGAGACATAAAGGTGGAACCAGACCATGAACAGCCTTGAACAACACATCAAGGAGACTGGCTCTGTGTTATTCTTCCAGGGATCCTCTCAATGGTAACCAGGGAATAAGGCCTTAATGGGAATAGGTCAGGGCAGGTAGCTTCTTATGCCTTTGGTACAGGCTGGGTTTTTCAGAGGTAGAGCTTGAGGCAAGGATTCAGGAGCCCTGTTCTGTAGAGGCCCTGCTGTCAGGAGAGGGAGGCAGGACAGGGCAGGGGGAGATGTTAAGCAAGGCTATGGGCTCAGCTCAAGGCCTGCTTCAGCCTCTTTCGGTGGGGTGAGATGGCACCACAGAATGGGCCCCTCCTCCTGGGGAGGGGACAGCTCCTTATCCTGGTGTCAGTCAATCATAGGCTGCACACTGGGAAGAGGAGGGTGGCCAGTGCCAATCCTCCAGAGAAGGGGAGTTATGGACACTAATTGCTCCACACCTGAGGGAAGGATGCACTGATTGTATGACAGGGATCTGGGCAGGGCTCCAACAGCTTCTACTACTGGTGATATGTCTATACATTCTCTGAGCAGTTCTAGAATTTAGAGGCTGCTTTACTCTGACAGTGGTTGTTTTAGCTAAAAAATCTTGCTTCTTTAGTATTTTCTGGGAGCTAATATTCTTGATAACTGTAATTATTGATCTTTGCAGAATATTTCTTAGCTCCACATTGGATTTCTAAATTATAAGATTACAGATTTTTGCCATTGGTTTTATCAAAAAAATCACTTCTGTAACATTCTAGATAGAAAACATTCTTTTTACCAAAGCCTTAAGAAACTTTCAAATTGAATAAGATGAGTTTGAATTAATAGAACCTCCACCTGAGAAGTCAACAACATGCTGGTAGTGATTCTACCATCTGATATTGGCATAGAGCTCTGATGCTCGTTTTCCTGTCCCTAACCCACGAGGGTGAGAATAGTTGGAAGAGGGCCAACCATTAAACTCAAGTTTGGCTATTGTTAAAGAGAAATTATTCTGACACTTGTTAAAATGGTAAAGGAGATTTTATTCAAAACTATAGCACTAGGGGAGAGAGACTAAAACCAATTCCAAATACAGCAAAGACACTTGGGATGTATGACCCATGGGTAGAGTGATGGGGTCAGTGGATGGAAAATTGCTCAGGGAGATTCTTGCTAAAGGCAGACCTAGAATTTAGACATCAAGGGGGAGGGATGAGGAATTTGATCAGATATCAAGGGTAGAGGATTCACTAAACTGACGCAGCATGTATAATAATTATGTTTTTAATTTTCATGTACCTCATGATGTTTTGACATCTCTCAGGGATTTTATAGTCCTTGGGAGAGACCCACCTCCCAGGCCCAGCTAATTCTTGGGGGCGGTGGGCAGGTTGCCTGAAACATGCCTTTCATGAGCAGATAGGTGGTCTAAGGCCATGCCCTCCCCACCTGACCCTACTGTCACACAGCCAGCCAATATTGACCTGCTCTAAATCAGACCATGGCCAAGTACCTGACAGCCAGAGACCACCGTCTGTCCCAAATCCTACCGAAATTATTCAAACTAACCAATCCTAAAATGTTCACTCTGCCCTGCCTTGCTTTCCCTGCAGAGACCCTGAGAAAGCCCAAGGTCAAGGTCTTCCCCTCACTCCTGCTTCTTCCTGACCCAAAACCTGGTAGCCCTCCTGTGGCCTTACATAATGAGCCATGCCTCTTGTTTCTATGGGAACTGTGAATAACATTCAGCTTTTCATTCTATGACATGGACCTCTCCCTGTCATATTCAATACCTTTATAAATTAAGACCCGGGCACAGGACCACAGGATTCTTTGCTAAAACTGGGCTCAGGAAGGATGGGTCTAGTTGAGAAGAGAGCTCAGGGGAGCCTGACTAATGTTTGGTCAGGGACAGTATCTTTGTAACCACAATACCCCACTGCAACCATCCCCAAGGATGTGCTCCTGAGCCTTGAAACTTTAAAGCAATGAGGCTAATAATTAATAATCATGAAGTGAGTTGGCCTTGAAACCCTGGAAGCGTACTACAAGGCAGACAAAACCTAAATGAGTAGCAGCTCTGACCCAGACGACTTTGATGGAGAGCAGGACTCAGTCTTCAAGAATACCGAAGATGGACTATTACCTCCAGCATTACTCACAATCATGGGGCAGCATGATGAATGGATTGAAATACTATGACATGGCCTTTCCGGTGTGTATGGTCTTAACTTAAACACTTTCCAGTTTCAATCCCTGGGTTATGTTCTACTTTATGTACTTAGAGAAGTAGAGCTTACTTGTTAAGTGGAGCATGGGGCATTGATGGCCAAGGGTAGCCACAGTCTTGCTCTGGGGGAGGGAAATGTATTCCAAAGAACCATGCAGCTCTGTTGAAAATTTCCAGGGAAGGCTTAACTTTAAACAGCAAGGAAAATAGTATGTTTTAAATAATATCCACCTCTTCCCCAAATCTATTAAAAAAAAACAACAATCTTGAAAGCTCTATCTTAATCTTCAGTTCTTTTTTAGAAATTATCCTCCTCAGGCTGCTTTAGAAAAATATCTTATACTGCACTTAACTCATCACAGAGCCTGTGATGGGGTTTATTTGTTGTTTTCCATCTCCTCTCAGCCAAAAAGGCATATTATCAGTTGTGTACCCAAGGCCTCCAGTGGTCAGTGAGTAATCACTGCTGATTCACTTGGGTAGGGCCCAGAAAATGTTGCATTTAAACATTGAATGTTCCTAAAGCGTATGTAGTGATGCATATTACTAAGTGAAAGCAGACAATCTGAAAAGGGTACATACTGTATGACCCCAGCTATAGGACATTGTGGAAAAAGCAAAAATACAGAGACAATAAAGAGGTCAGTGGTTGCCAGGGGTGGAAGGAATAGCAACATGGATGAATAACCAGAGCACAGAGGACTTTTAAGGTGGTGAAACCATTCTGTATGAGACTATAGTGGTAGGTGTCTGTCATCATACATTTGTCCAAACCCACAGAACGTGTGGCACCAAGAGTGAGCTATAATATAAACCATGGGCTTTGGGTGATGATGTGTCAATGTGGGTTCATCAGTTGTAACCAACATACCACTCTGGTGGGGATGTGGATAGTAAGGGAGGCTGTGGTGAGGGCAGGGGGGAGATGGGAAATCTCTGTATCTGATGCTCAATTTTGCTGTAAATGTACAACTTCTCTAAAATGTGAAGTCTATTAAAAAAAATGTATGCAGTGCATTCTGTCAACGGGCATGTGGGCTGTAGAAGAAGGTCAGACTGGCCACGGCTTAAGGCCGTGGGAGATTTGCTTCTTCCCCACTTTCCATGTTCTCCTTCATGGACTTGATGACCAAGCCCAAGTCTCTCCTGGTACAACCAGTTCCCGTCCATGGTACTTAGTATTCCCTAAAGTTGCTGTAAACACTGACGTAGCGAATAATAATAAATCTTGACCCCCAAGGGAGAGATAGGGCTAAGTTCCCATGAGTCTCTGGTCACAACCTTTCATCAACAGATTAATACATAACCTTGTTTTATGTATGTGTCTATTTAAAGTCTCTTTAATATGTATTGTTGACTCATCAACACTGAACTCATGGCCAACAACACTATATCGCTCATGCCTAAACGGAGCCCATTTAACACACACATTTTCTTCATAAGGCACATATGGACTTCTTGCTCTAAGGGATACAAACAGCACTTCAGCACTACACATCACGTGGGAGCCATTTTAAACAGCAAAGTCACCAACAAAAAGCACAAACATGCCAAACAAAAGATTGCCGCCAAGTAGACGGAGAAAAGGACGCTTGTCTACGGTATGAGAGTGGAAACAAGAAGGCAGAGGATTACTTTGTTCATCCTCCGCTGGGAACACGAGCGTCAGGCACGTCAAAGTTTTCACTGGTCTGTGCAAGCCCACGAGTTGCCACTAAACACCATAGCATTGATTTCGTGGCCGCAAATAAATTCAATGGAGTAGGTGAATTTGCAAATACTGGAATCTGTGAATAATGAGACTAGGCTGTACATGCTTTGGATCCAGACCGGAGCGTGCTGCCTCCCTGCTGCTGTCCTATGTTGCTTGTCCAGGAACCTTGGCGTAACTCTTGCTTGAAAGACGTGGAAAACTTTGGTACCTTGAGAACGATGTTAGAACGTTGTGTGGGGGTTTGTTTAGAGAAGAGAACATTTCAGCTCCATGTCTCTGCAGACCATGAGAAGAAATACAGCCTACAGACTGTAAAGGTCAAGGCGCCCCTCCTGTGTTGACATAGGCTCCAGCTCATTTCTCTCTCTGTTAGCACAAGCTTCCGGATCAGAGAGGCAACCCATGGGCTTCCCTGAGCGCTCCCCGGCTGTTCCATACCGCTACCCCCTATCTCCCCCATCCTCTGTTTGCCGTTATTTTTCATTCATTAAAGCCTGTTTCTGTCTTGCCCACTGAGGACCTTTCTTATCTACCAGTGACCTTCGTCTTGACTTTGGATGTGATCATAATTTACTTTATCTGGACCGTGGCCATCCCGGGTGGCCAGGAGAGCTCATCCATAATGTGGCACTTCATCCCATACTGCCTCTTGGAAAGATGTGAAGGAATACAATGAAAGCAAGTCAAGGCTTTGGATAGTATACATTGATACAGCAAATTTCAAACAAGCAAAGGGACTTTTGGAGGTGATGGATATACTTATTACCTCAATTGTGGTGACGGTGTCATGGGTGTGTGCAGATGTCCAAACTCATCGATTTGTATACATTAAATATGTGCAGGTTTTTTATATCGATTATATCTCAAGAAAACTGTTAAAAATTTCAATCAACAATTGTTAAGTATAAGTATGGATCGTGCAATATTTGAAATATGCTTATATTAAGAAATTATTTATTATGTATCTGAAATTTAAATTTAATTGTCTTCCCTGTATTTTTATCAGCTAAGTCTGTCCTCCTTGTCCCTCCGGAGTCCTGTGGGGCAGTGACCAGGGCTGGCAGTGTTGTGGGAATCACACCAGTGACCAACTGTGAGGTCCCAGGAAAGTTACCTCCCCTCTGGACCTCTGTTTCTCCATCTGCGAAATGATCATGGTTTCTAGTATCTGCAGCTTTATGAGCTTGTCACTAAGAACCAGAGTTTGGGCCTCGTTTTTACATTCTTTCTTCCTACCTGGTAATTTGATAGTTTAAAAGTTCTGGAGAGCTCAGCAAATACATGTGAACGTACATATTATTTCTCAGCTGAAATTTTCTGTTGCTGAAGGAAAGCCCACCCATCTGGGCTGCCTTGGCAGGAGAATTAATTTGCTGAAAATCATTGAAGTGCTTTCTCCTTCACCTCCCCGCCAGGCTCGGATGCACAGGATATCAAGAGCACGTTCTCCGAGAAAACAGGCTGATGAGGTGCAGGTCCAGGGCTGTAAATCCCCAATTCTAGCAAAGCAACAGACTGAGTCTCCGTGCTCCATGGCCCACTGGACTGTGCTCCATGCACAAAGGGAACTAGGTCTCTGGGCCATGGGGATTTAGGATGGTGGCAACCAAGGTCTCGTTCTCTACCTCCAGCAGACCAAGGCAAGCCCCGGGTTGCGCAACCATGAGCACGTCTTTGGCTGTGGGGTGTTGCTACTCAGAGATGAGCTGTGCTTGCCACAGAAGTGACTAGTGGGTCCCTGGCAAAGCCGTGGTCTACACTGTGAACAGAGGCACCGTGCAGGACTGGTGGGTGTAGCAGAGGACTGGACTGGAAAGGGGAGACAAACGTTCTGATGCATTTGCTCCGGGAATCCTCTATTTCAGAAACTTCAGACAGCACTGCCCTCCTGCTCTGAGCTGTGGCCCAGCTCCCTAGGGGAAGATTTCCTAGCAGTTGTGGTCATCAGAGAAGGCCTTTCCTTCAGGGAGAACCCCCACCTGTAAGTGATGCCCGGGACCCTGCAACCACAGACCAGTAGGCACCTGACTCTGCTTTCATTGGCCTTGAACGGAGTTGCATCAAGGATTTGAAGGCATGGGATCCCTGCATGCTATGATAAGCAAATGCTCTCTGAGATCCTAAGCCTCTTGTGCATCTTAGGGAGTGGACAGGTGAGTTGAGATAAACAAGTGATTTTTTTTTGTATATGTATGTTTCATGCAATGTCACTTATTGCATGAAATACTTACACAGTACTTACACAAAAAATATTTTCGTTGATATCCAAAGGACAAACTGGTTGTTGCCAGAAGTCTTTATTTATTTTGATGAAGTACAATGACGAATTTGCTCTTTTCTGTTGTTTTATCGAAGAAATCTTTGCCTTACTTAACGTCACAAAGATCTGGATTTTGCATGTAAGTCTGAGATCTAGTTTAGGTTAATTTTTGTGTATGGCGCAAGGTACACATTGCAGTTTCTGTTTTGCATTTGGAGATCTGATTGTTTTGCTAGCACCATTTGGTGGAAAGATTATCCGTTCTTCACTAAATTGTCTTTTCTCCTCTGTTAAAAATCAGTTGCCCATTTTCGTGTGGGTCTAATTTTGGACTTTCTGTGCCTAGCTGTACACAAATACCATCCTGTTTTGTTTACTGTAGTTTTATAATAATTCTTGAATTTCATAGGATCAGCTCTCCAATCAAAGTCCTCAGAGCTGGGAGGGGGGCACTGAGAATCAACCGCATCTAGTACTTGGTGGTCTTTGGAAAAGAATGCTGAACTCTATTTACATTTTTTTCCCTAACACTTTTATTTTTTCAGCGTTACAATACATTTAAGAGAACAGAAGTCTAACAAAGTGAGGGGACTGGCGCATGGTGTTAGTACGTAATGGAGAAGAATCAAGGATCCAGCTTTCCATCTTATCAGAACCTTAGCAAAATTTTCTTCTAATTATCACATATTGATAGTATTAACAAGATCTGCCATTTTTTAAAAAAGATTTTATTTTTTTGACACAGAGAGAGATCACCAGTAGGCAGAGAGGCAGGCAGAGAGAGAGGGAGAGGGAAGCAGGCTCCCTGCTGAGCAGAGAGCCCGATGCGGGGCTCGATCCCAGGACCCTGAGATCATGACCTGAGCCGAAGGCAGAGGCTTTAACCCACTGAGCCACCCAGGCACCCCTAGATTTGCCATTTTTTTGAGTACTTGCTATGGCTCCAAGCATTGTACATGTAGTACTTCACGTATCTGCACACATGTCTGTGATGCATCTTATTATTCTGTGCTTGTGCCCCATGGAGAGGCGGAGGCACAGAGCGGTTGAGTCGTGTGTGCAAGGTCGTACAGTTGCTAGGTGGCCGGGCTGAGCTACAAATCCGGGATGACTCACGGCAAAACCTGCATTCACAGTGAAGCCCCTGAACCAGTAGCATTAGCCTCTGACAAGGGGAGTTTGTTAGAAATGCAAATTATTACCCCTGCACTATTCTGATGCCCACTGAAGTCAGAACTCCTGAAGGGACCGGTCCTTCAGCTTTGCAAGCAGGCAGCGAGCTCCTGGGTGCTTAAATCTTCAGAGAGGTAAAAGAGCCCAGAGTCTGGGGGTATGTGTGTATCTGTGGTTCTCTTTCTTGGTTGTACTCCACGGTAATGATTTCAGGGGAAGGAGTAATGTATGCAGAGGGCAAGTATCACATACAACTCAAGTGCACGGGCTTGGTCAGATTGGTCAGAGCCAAGTGCACCTGATTTTACTTCTCAACTTTCCTTTTCCTCCTCGGTAGCGTGGTGATAACCCTCCTAAGAGGGTTACAGGCACGAATGACACAAGTCAGGGAAAATACTCAGCATAGGATCTAGTTTAGTCCGATTAGACACTTACTGCAAAGACTGACCACGCACTGCTGGAAGTCCCTCCATGGAAGTCCCTGGGGGAGGCTTGTATGTCTCTGCCTGGTAGGGTTGCCGGATAAAATACAGGATGCCGAGTTACATTTCAATTTCAGATAAACAAGTAATTTTTTTTTTCAGTATAAGCGTATCTCATGCAATATTTGAAATACACTTACTATAATTTTTTTTGTTGTTGTTGTTGAGATCCAAAAATGAAAATTAATGGGACATCCTGTAATTTTATTTGGCAAATTTGGCAACTTCGTTACCTGAACAACAGTGACTCTTGCGGCAGGAGGGATTGGCTCTGAGTTGTAGAGGAAGTCTCCTGTATCGACTGTAAGCCCCGTCTGTTGCTTTCTGGGTGGGGGCTTGGGATGTGTTCATGTTGCCTGGAAAGAGGCAGCAGGGCCAGAGACTAGCAGGGCTCCCGTTCCGTCCCTCTTTTACAATATCCAGCCACATGGTATGAAACGGCAGTGACAGGTTGAAAAGCACGGGGTGGTTAAGGGGCCTGCTAGAAGCAGCTAGAATCTGGCTGCAACTGAAAAGTCGAAGAGAAGATACTGGCAGCTTTGTTCTGGGACATAAAGAAAAAAATCCCCTACACAAGCCCCACAGGGGACATTTAACGAGAAGTAGATCGTGAGGCTCGCTGTTCTGTTTTATAAATCTAGAGTGCACGCAACTTGCGCTGCTCGGGTGAGAACATCGCGAGATATTTACGGGAGGCGTCCACGGTATTAATTATGGAGCGGAGCTGTGTTACTTAATTAACCTGAGCATGTGGGCTTCTGTTAAAAATCCACCTCTTCCAAGTAAGCCTGTGTTCCCGGAACAGCAGAGTCGAAACATTTATTTTTTTATTTTTATTTTTTTTTAAGATTTATTTATTTATTTATTAGAGAGCGAGAGAGTGAGAATGAGAGGGGAGAAAGTCAGAGGGAGAAGCAGACTTCCCGCAGAGCCGGGAGTCCGATATGGGACTTGATCCTGGGACTCCGGGATCATGACCTGAGCCAAAGGCAGTTGCTCAACCAACTGAGCCACCCAGGCGCCCCGAAACATTTATTTTTTATTAAAAGATTTTATTTATTTGAGAGAGAGAGAGCGTAAGCAGGGGGAATGGCAGAGGGAGAGGGAGAAACAGCCTCCCTGCCACACACCGGGCTCCATCCCAGGACCTTGGGATCATGACCAAGGCAGACGTTTAACTGACTGAGCCACCCAGGCGCCCCCGGTTTAAACATTTAAAGGCTGTAAATTATTGATGGCTGCCATCAGTACTCGAAGAGCAGTATACTGGGTGACTGGGTTAGAAAACCAAGAAGTTGGAAAGCACTGGATCCCTGTAGGAGGAGATGTTCAGAGTATAATAGACTGTGGCGAGTTCTTTCCCAGAACCACAAACCATGGGGTGAGCCCCGGGGGCCAGCGGTCCCCAAGGTCCTGCGGTGTCCTCTCTCCATATCCTCCCTGCATGTCCCCAGGCTGCATCCGCCCCTGGTCCTAAGCCTCTGCTGAGGTCACAGGAGGGGAGGAAACAAACCAAGCGGGAGAGGGAAGCGGGCATTTGAGCAGAAGCCACGATAGGCAGAAATAAAAATTCACAAAGGAAATCCTGCAGTTCATCCTCCTTTTATTCTTTCCCCTCCCTATTCAGATAGGGGTTTTGTTTTTAATGCTGATTTTTTTTTCTTCCTCGCAGGAATTGTCTTATATAATTTTAGCGGGTGGCATCGCTGAAGTTAATTTGATGGAATGATAGGAAATGTGCCTTTGTTTTCTTAAAAAGAACGACTGTTTGCCGTTTCTTATTTATGAACACAATAAACCAGGCTCTGCTGGGGAGAGATGTGGTGGGGAGACAGCAGATGCGCGGAGAAAACGACGTGCTGTTTACAACACTGTGAACGAAACACTGAAAACGGGCGAATGGGAGCCATCCTCCCGCGGAAGGGACATATGTCTTGCTCAGAACTCAGGCGCACGCGTCCCAGCCTCTTCTTTGCCATGGCGCCGAGTGCTGAGCTGATCGGTAATGGGAGAAGTTGATGTGAAGCTTGTGTTTTTAAAGAAATCTCACATGCGCTCATACACAAGTAAAATGCAAGTGAAGAAACGATGCAGCATCTTACTTCTTTCTGGAAGCTTTTTAAGCAGAAAAGTGCCGTTCTCTACCGGTCTCACAGGGTAGAGACTATGTCAGAGGAGAGAATGTTTTGACTTTAAAATGTAATGTGCAGTTCCACCCCAAGATGTGTATGCAGAGCCGGGGGAGCCCACGTCCGCACAAAGATTTGCTTGAGAACGTTCATAGCAGCCTAAACCCAAGAAACGACTTGGCCATGGAGTGAGGAATGGAGAGCTAGCTAGTGTATTCATACAGTGGAATAGTACCCAGCAGTGAAAAGAAACAGACTGTTGGCACATAGAAAAGTGTGGTGGAATCTTAAAAACATTATGCTGAGCAAGTGAAGCCAGACGTACGTCAAGTCTGGATTTTATACGGAAAGAGGATTTTCCATAGGATATCTTGAAGGGCGAGGGCTAGTGCCTCAAGGAGACCCCTCCCACCCTAAGATCAGCGAGTGTTTTGGAGACTAGGCACACAGGATTCTTCTTGATTGAGAGGTGTGAACAAGGCCGGCGAGATGCCAGTGTGGGGAAGTGGGGTGAAGGGGGGGCAGTTGGATAACAGACTAAGAGTGTTCTACCCTGAAGCCAGCCTGTGTTTCGGAAGGGCAATGGAGTCCAGGCTCTTCGTCTGGGAGGGGCTATCTACTGGCTCAGGCTGGGGGGGGGCGGGGGAAGGTAGGGCACAGTGCACCGCCTGGGGAAGGAGACACTCTTAACCCAAGTTTTGTTAACATACATTTTGTTCTGACTGACTAATGGGACCACGCAGGTCAGCTAATCATTTGTAAAGGAAAGGGAATTTGCAGAATCTGTGTCTGACCCCGTCTTAGGTAAACAGGGGAGCATCTAAATCTTATGAGGAAGGGTGTTCTTTGCAGTAAGCTGTTTTCCAGAACACAAAAGAGTGGGGAGTTCCTTGAACCTGTGCTGTTTTCTAGGAGCCCGGGGCTTGGGTAAAATTCCACCTTGTTATATTAGAGTGTCATCCCATTTGCACGACATTCTAAGCTATGGTGGTAGAAAGCTGTGGGCGGCAGTGGGGTGAGGACTGGTGGCAAAAGAACGCCAGGAAACTTCTGGAGGTGACAGAAATGTTCAGGATCTTGGCTGTGATGATGGTTGCGTTGAGTGTACATTTCCCAAATTCATGGGGCCAGACCAAATTCACCCTTGTGAGCTGCGAGGTGAATATCGGACAATCGCTCATCCTCCGTAAGCACCATTTTCTCCACTAGTGTCCACTGCCTGATTGCTCGGGGCTCTTAAGCCACGAACCTAGTGGGAACTCTGTCGTGTGAGCCTTTATTCCGCAACAATCATGACTCCATTTCCCTTCATGTGTGTCTCCCAGGCAGTGTGACTTCTTGGAGAGAAAATGGAATTTCAAGGCAGGATATCCAGGCTGCATGTTCTTCTTCTTTAAGATTTTATTTATTTATTTGAGAGAGAGATTGAGAGAGAGGACAAGAAGGAGGAGGAGCAGAGGGAGAAGCAGGATCCCCACTGAGCAAGGACCCACCCCCAATGCGGGGCTCGATCCCAGGACCCTGGGATCATGACCTGAGCCAAAGGCCAATGCTTAAAGACCGAGCCACCCAGGCATCCCTAGGCTGCATGTTCTTTAGCTTCTTTAGCTTCAGTGTCTTCAGATGTTAAATCTCTGCTCAACTACGATCCCGTTTAGTTGTGAAAATTAAATGTGAACATGGCTGGGAAAGTGTTCGTAAACTAACGCAGTATCACAAGTACAAACAAGCTAATAAATGGAATTGATCATTGGAGTTTTCTTTTTCCTCATTATGCCTCTGTATTTTCTGATTTCATAAAGAAGATGGATTATCCTTATAATCAGGAAAAAATTATAATTTCCATCCAGAAAAAGACGCAATAGGCCTGGAATAAGTACTTAGATGTTTATTTGAAAAATGGGTAAATAAGAAGAAGTGATTCTATCATTTATCTTCTAAGGTCACTTTTGAAAGTTGAAAGAAGTTTCTGTCACTAAGGACACCACCCAGTGGAGACGCTGGACAGCTCCTTGTCTGGGTGATCAAAACAAACAACTCCGGTGAGGAGGAGTGAGCATTCCGTGTCTCTGGGTGTGAACCCCGGAGAAGGACAAACTGCCACCGGGTAGAATTCCAGCTGGGGACATACTACCTGATCATGGGGAAACACCCAAGAGACCCATGTTCAGCAATTCATTTAAGTAAAAAATTTTTTAAAAAAATAACTGTTCTGAATTAAAGCAGAATTTCCTGATAATTCAGGACAGCTTTATTTACTATAAAAACAAAACAAAACAAAAACGAAGCAACAACAAAATCAAATGACTTACATTCTCCCCAGATGGGAACGTGATGGTGGAGAGAGAGGTCAAGTGAAAAAGTCTAGAGACACGACAAATGAGGGCAGGATCCCAAACTGAGCACTGTGCCCGAGGAAAAACTGCACAAAGATCATCCCTAGGCGACTGACAACATTGAAATATGGCCTAAATTTAGATAAACTTATTTTACCAATGTTATTTTTCCTGAATCAGTAACTGAACAGTGTTTTTTTTTTTTTTTTAAAGAGAACATTCTTGCTCATAGGAAATCACACTGAAATATTACTAGGCAAGGAAGCGTGATGTATGAAATCTGCTTTCCAAAGGCCCAGAGAAAATGAATTGCGTGTGTGCACAGAAGTCATTTACTGAGACGCTGAGAGAGAGGACATGTTACACCAATACAGCAAAATATTAAAGATGGATAAAGGGCCCAGGGAGACACTCGAAATTATTCCTGCAAGTAGTTTTGTAAATTTAAAATTAGTGTGAAATAAAGGTCTTAAAAAATTCAGGAAGGTGTTAAGTGGTGGTGAGTAATTGGACGTCAGGCTGTCAGAAAGGCTGTCATCTCGCGGAAGGAGAAGGGGCTGCTGCAGGGAGGGGCTGGAGGCAGAGAAGCTGACCGCAGTTTGGAGGGACAAGGGGAAAATGAGGGCACACGGTTCCCTTTTGCGGCTGTAATTTGGATTTGTGGGCTTTGCTGGGGCTTGCAGCGTGGGGGATGAGAAGTATAGGGACAGTCAGTGTCAATCAATCTGGCTCTTCTCGTAACGAAGCTCATGGGAAGATTGAGATTGTCCCGTAAGGGGTCACTGCCTCCGCGAAAGGACATACTCTATGCATTACAATACCAAGTGAAGATGCGAAGTCATTCCTGCAGAGGAAGGCATCCTAGAAGAGGCTGCAGTCACACTCTCTGCAGAGTCAAACGCAAGTCAGAGCATCAGGCCCAGCAGGGAAACACTGGATAACATCATTTCTAAAGCATCTGATGAGGTGCCTGGCATTGAGGTGGGCAGTTAGCATAACGAGCTAGACTGGAGGGGACAATCCAGTCGTGGTTCTCTCATGGCAACAGTACAAGCAAGAAGCAAAGCAGGGGTATTGACTCCCTGGCGTTCCATTTCCCCTGTAGGATGGTACCAGATGAGGGTCAGGTTCAACAATCATCTTATAGCTGAGGAGCTCTGAACTAAGAGCTGCTGCCTCTTTATGGATGCAGGGGCCAGAGCGCAGGAACGGGGTAATGCTAGGAGTAGAAACATAGTCAGGATGGAGAAACATTCCCTAGCCAAGGTCCCCTGATAGGCAGGTCTTGGTGGAGACTCCGGGCTAAGAATGCAGACGTGTGTATGAGCATGTCTGGCCTGGCGGGGCTCAGGCATTGACTATAGCACCCTCTAGGAAACCACAATTCATGGCTGTGCACCAGCTGTGGCTTGAGGGTGGCAGCTCCCTTGCTGAGGCCGGCCAGGGAAGGCCTTGTGTGATCAGATTCTCCTAAGATATAGAACCGAGGAGGCTGAGAAGTCCAGGATTTCTGGTTGGCAGGCTGGAGACCCAGGGGACCCATGGCAGCATCCCAGGCCAAGTTGGAGTTTAAAGGCAGGAGAAGACCAGTGTCCCAGCTGGAAGATAGGCAGAGAGCTAGGGTTGGGCCTGAAATATCACACATAGGATTTTTTAAAAATCTGGGTACAGTTGACACGCAATGTTATTAATTTCAGGTATACAGCATAGTGATTCAACGACTCTTACGTTATGCCCACCACCCTCTGTCGCCATATAATGCTGCCACAATATCACCAGATGGCCAACAGACACATGAAGAGATGCTCAACATCACTCATCACCAGGGAAATGCAAATGAAAACCACAATGAGATACCATGTCACGCCTGTCAGAATGGCTAAAATCAAAAAGACTAGAAATAACAAGTGTTGGCAAGGATGCGGAGAAAAAGGAACTCCGGAGCACTGTTGGCAGGAATGTAACTCGGTGCAGTCACAACGGAAAACAAGATGAAGGTTCCTCAAAAAAATTAAAAATGGAGTCCCTGCATTCTTTGAGGAAGAAAAGCTGAGTGAAGTTGGAGAGTGCTCTCCTTTGGGTGGTGCTGGGTTGCATTTTCTCCATGTAAGAGCCCAGGAGGGTCTTGGGGACTGCAGTTGGAATGCCCAACCAGGCTTTCTCAGCTCCTAGGAGCAGGCTGTGCAGGGTGGCAGGTGGGCTTCAGTGCCTTGTTAGTGCTCTGCATGCCAGTAGCTATGCGAGCATCTCCTAGCTTCGCTCTTTTTGTCTCCTGGCTTCCGCAGGACAAAGCCGGTTGTAACACTACAGGACACTCAAGAGTTGAGAGTGCTCTTCTTGAGACCGCCCTGTGCCACCATTTATGGCCGGTGGGGAGGACTGCCATCGGCTGCTATGAGTTGCACTCGGTGAGACAGTTCTGAAGTTCCAGGCCGGTGCAGGTGGATGGGAAAAGTCACAGCTTGGTGACACAGAGATGGACTCCTGTGCATTCTCAGGGCATAATTTAGACTCATTCATTCATTTCATTTGTGAAATCATAAGAGTGGTGGGCATGATCAGGAGCAGACTGTGGCTCATTCATTGCTTTCAAGAGAGGGAAGGATATCCTTGGGTGACAATGAAAGGGTCGGACACAGAGGAGGGAGACGCACATGGTCTGCATCTACATGCGGCTTATCCACCATTCGGCTGCTTTCCCTCAGACAAGGAATTGGAACTATACCTCAGTTTCCTGTCCTATGATTTATTGATTTGCATAGTAACTCACAAGGTTGTTGTGAGGATTAAGTACGATGATGCTTATGAAAGCCCCAGACCAGTTGGACCCACTCTGAGTGCTCAAGGAATGGTGGCTGTAAAAATAGGCATATTCACATACTCATATATATTGTGTATCACACTTGTGTGCAAGTATGCAGTGTATTATATAGTGAATATATGTATAGAGACATATATATATAATGGTGGAGTAAGTTTGTGGTCTGAGTAGAATGAATCTATTTGCATGCCAGACAACAGTGATCATTTGGCCAAGCTTTCAGAGGAGTGATACATTGAAAAGTGACTTTTTTTTTATTATGCTATGTTAATCACCATACAGTACTTCATTAGTTTTTGATGTCATGTTCCACGATTCGTCGTTTGCGTGTAACACCCAGTGCTCCATGCAATACGTGCCCTCCTCAATACCCACCACCAGACTAAGCCATCTCCTACCCCCTCCCCTCTAAAACCCTCAGTTTGTTTCTCAGAGTCCATAGTCTCTCATGGTTTGTCTCCCCCTCTGAATTCCCCCCTTCATTTTTCCCTTCCTTCTCCTTTGTTTAACTATAGAGATGGACTGGTTTTCCTTCAAGGACAGAAGGATAGAAGCCTCTGTTAGGCTTACTCACTGTGGGGTTAGAAGCAGGCACTTTCCTGAGGTCAGGAAGTGAGTAGTGGGAGGTGGTCATAGTTTAAATTGCTGAGCCTGGTGGTGGGTATTGAGGAGGGCACATATCGCATGGAGCACTGGGTGTGGTACATGAACAATGAATCTTGGAACACTGAAAAAATAAAATAAAAGTATTTGGGAAAAAAATAAATAAATTGCTGACCTTGTGTGCACGGGCACAGGCAAAGGGGTCATGTGCCATGTTATGTGGGACCTGGCCATGACTCTTTGCAGGTCTCCTCTCTTCCAGGCTTCTCTCCTTCCCTCCATTCTTTTTCTCTTTCTCCCTTTTCTGTTCCCAAATTTTCCTTTTTCTGCTTTGTCCTTCTCTGGTGTTTGCTTCCTGGCTGCCGGGCATCTATATTTACTCATGTGAGAACCTAAAAATGTAAGAAGAAAGTTAGTATGTAATCTCAAAGTTCTTCTTTACTGCTAGGAACATCTCCCCCTGTTCAAAAATGATTGTGAAACTTGGTTCATAGGAAACACAGGAGGACTTGGAAAAGTGTATTTCTTCTTGACCCTTTGCTGCTGAGTCTGAGGTCACTCACAGCCGTGAACTGCTAAAGGAGGAAGGAAGCATCAGCAGGGAGGCACGGGGGCTTCTGCTCTCCATCAGAGAGTGCTTCTGGCTTGTTCCCCAGCCACAACCTCTATAAAGGCGCCACGACTCGACTCTCTGCTCCCCTACCCTGCCATGGGAGGCTGGAATGTCTTTCTCCCACTCGGATCCCAGCAATAAGCTCCCAGGAATTCGCTCTAGCCTGCCTAGGTATGCCAGAGACTTCTGAGCACAGGGTTTTCCACTTGTGGTGAATTTATGGAGAAGCTGGTCATTCAGGATAGCAAATGGAGCCTATTTTAAGTGGGCACTAATGAAACTGGAAACTTTGTGGAAATCGCCAATTGTTTTGTGGAAAGTTTTTGCAAATCTTCCATCAGACACTTTGACGAGTGCTATAATGCAGTGAAATGGTGAACCCACAGGCATTTTGTTTTCCAGGACAAGTTTGACATAAATCAGTGGATTGATTTGGAGAAAAAATTCCACATGCTAATTAAAAAACCCTATGTAAAGGTGCCTGGGTGGCTTAGTTGGTTGAGTGGCTAACTCTTGATTTTGGCTCAGGTCATGATCTCAGGGCCCCCACATGAAGTTCCGCATCGCGCTCCACACTCAGTAAGGAATCTGTTTGAGATTCTCTCTCCACCTCTGCCCTGCCCCACTACTCTATCTCTAAAATAAATAAATCTTTTTAAAAATCTCATGTATGCAAAGATCGAATGTAGGAAGAAAGCAGTGAGAGAGGCATGCCTGTTACTTTGAATTCCAGTAACTTTTATTTTGCACTGAAAAGAGAATTGATTTTTATTATTTCCTTATATTATTATTACTCTTTCATTATTCTCAAACACTGGTGATGGAAATGTTAGATGGAGTTTACTACAGTATAGGCAATGGAAATCTAAATATCTTACTCTTCCAATATACTTAGTTGCCACCCATTTATCTTCACAGCTAAAGAATTAATTTTGGAGTTAACTGAATATGACACTTAGTTCAAGATGATTCCTTGAGTGTCCAGAATTCTCATCACAGCAGCATAAGACCGTGTGATGCCTATTATTCAAAACATGGTGCAAGGAAACCAGTTATTCTGCAGAACATGAGTCTGTGTTAAATGTCTTCATCCGAATGCCATTCTGTGTCTGGCAATTTTCAAATGCAATTGTACTCACATCAAATGCTGATGTTTGGAAATAATATGTTTGAAGCACATCAGCCATCTTTTTCTTGAAAGTGCTGTTTTTCTCCCATTATCTTTGCTTCAGTGTGTTTTGGAGACCTGCTCAAAATGTTGGTTTCCTGAGTGTCCACCCCGAAACTTTTCTCTTCTTCCCACATCTCCTGAGTGCAAAGTAGCTGATCAATTAGTACTTTATGGATCGGCAAGGAAGGACTATCCAGACCCCATGTGCTAGGTGACCTCTCAGACACTAAACATTCGATCAGGAGATAAGTCATTCATAGCCAGAAGTTGGGAGGACATCTGCGTCTCATGGCTCTTCACACCGTTGTTTTTAACACGGGTGGCACCTGAGTGTATTGGAGAACCTCTGGGGCTGGGTGGGAGAAGAAGGTCAAGTCTGAATAGCCAGACTGGAAATGGTTCTAACAACTCTGTGTTAGGCTCTTTACCTTATTTGATATTCACAAAAGCCCTATGAGGTATAGTCTGTTATTATAGTAAGACGATGTTAACTAAGCCAGAGATTGGACCCAAATAATGTACAGGGCTAGCAGGATCAGGTGAGAATCTGGGGAAATTAGGCAAGAGGGAGTGTTGCCCTGCCTCAGATGTAGAGTATTCGTGTTCGTGAGCCAAAGGATCAGAGAGCCGTCAGGAAGCAGTGTGAGTGAGGAAGGACCCTAGCAGCCAGTTCTGAGTTCAGGGCTGGCTGGCCTACTGTGGGTGGCTTCCAAGGATGGAGTAGGGGGCTGCCTTCAATGGTGCACTTGACCAATGCAAGGGGTCGTGGTAAAATCAGCAGGCTATTAGCTCACCTGAGGGGTGGCCAGGATTCACAGGGTTACACAAACTCTAGAAACAATAGAACTTCCCAGGTCTGCTCCACAATGCTGATAGGAGCCATCTGGGACTCCGGCTGACTCATCTGCTCAGTGACTGGGCTCCACTCAGGGGGTTGGTGAGCCAGCAGACACTGGTTCCTGCACTGCCTTGCCTTCTCAGTGTGTCATTTCAAAGCCATGAGCTGATATCCTCAGCATTTGTTGTGGAGTTTTGTGTGTGTGTGTGTGTGTGTTTTGTCTTTTGTTTGTTTGGTGTTAAGAGATAGCTGGAGCTTTGCAGGAACAATTATGCTGTCAGTGCTGTTTGAAGATGCTGAGCTGGCTCCTTGCTGATCAAGCCATTACGTTTCTAAATATCCTGTGTTTGTGAGACTTGTTGTGACTTCTGAGTTGTCTCGGAAGGGGATGACAAGTTGGCAGCGTGACACCTCCTGTTCAACTGGATGACATTGCTAAATGGTAATGTTACCCCAAAGCCTCAAAATCTTTCTTGATGGCAATTCTGGACAGCCACTTTTTATTGGTTATGATCATGTGCCATTCTCCTGGAGAATGTGGTGATATCTGAGTAGCCAGGAATTAAGCTTTTAAGAATGTTAACTTCCAACGGTTTCTTGGATGATAGCATTCCAACAATCGTCAGTAGATATTTTATCATGGATGTGGACTTAGTTTGTTGGGCATACTATGCCTGCTGATTGGACTTTTACTTAGAACACCCTCCACCTCCATGCCTTTGTCCTCACCCCAAGCAGAGAAGATTCAAAACCAACTGCAATACCATTATTACAACACTCCGTGCCAATCCTTCTGCTCAATGCTTCCAACTCATGTTCCCATTGATTCTTCACATCAACGTTGTAAGGTTGGCATGAGTATTACCTTCACTAAAGAGATGGGGAGACTGAGGCTCAGAGAGGTCAAACAACTCACCCAGAGTCACACAGTAGATGACTAAAGGAGAATTGGAACACTGGTCCACCTGACTCCAATGTCCATGATTTGTTCTATGATCTTATGCCCAACTTGTTCGAAAGGCTCATTCATCCCTTGTGCTATGGGAGGAGACTGGATAATACCATCATCCACGTGACCAGTCTGCTAGGGTGGTCTGTTTTCTGCAAGTCTTCCTGGAAGCAAGGTGTTCTAAGGATGGTCCAGAACTCACCTAAGGGCTGGGTTAGAACCAGGACGAATACAGCTGACTGGAACAGGAGGCCGGTCTAACAGGTGAGTATTGTGTGACAGAGGTGGGGGAGCAGCAGAAGCAGCCCTGGAAACTCCTGGCTGCTGTTTTCTGAGGCACACTTACTTCGTTGTATTTCATGGCAAAGGAACGCTGTTTTGGTTGATTTTAGGTGGGGAGGGATTGAAGGAACCAAGGCTGGCTGAAAGGGGATTAAGAAATTTAAGGCTAGCTTCACTTTGGGCTGGATTTTGGAATTCAGGAGGTTAATACAATCGGAATTTAGGAAAGATTGTCTTCTCCTGGCTCAAAATATTGTGTTGTTGCTGTTGTTGTTGTGTGTTTAAAAAAAACAAATGTCGTGAAGGTGCCAGTATTAATATTCATAGTAAAAGTTAGTGTCTGTGAGATTTGAATGGTCTGGGCTCTCTGTTTTTCTTTTTTTTATTATTAGTATCAGTTTAGTACCGTCAGAGAAATTATTAGACTCAGACATCCTGTGTCATTGCTATGGGAATAGGAATTAATGCCATTCTCCTTTGGTTGTAAATCCAGCTTTTAAAAACAGCACCAGCAACACTCTGCCCATAAACAACCCTAAGTACTAAGTGATCACCACCTCAGTCAAAAAAAAAAAAAAAAAAAAAAAGAATATTAATGAGACTGTGTCCTGGCCATTGGTACAAATGCTGCAGGCTTTGGGCAGAATTCTAACCCATAAGCCTGGGTCAGAAACAATAACTTTACTCAAAACTTCATTGCAGGGATTATGAGGAGCATTCTTCATTTTACTTAAGACACGTAGACAGCTTGATAAGGGACTCTGGGCAACTGTCGTATTTCTCCATTTGGGAGTGATCAGTGCCTCACCTATGGGCATCTACTTGGTTTCGGGGCAGAGGAGCTGGTGTGAGTAAAGGACTGGTAGAAATGTTGGGGGAGAAACAATTATAAGAGCCTCATGCTCTACCGTCTGAGCTAGTCAGGCAGGGAGACACAATTTTAAACCCTATTAATTCTGCTGTGCTTCCTGAATTTGGAAAAGCCTTTCAATGTGAGCTGACCTGGGAACCCGTGCCATCCACCACAATCAGGCCTTTGTTCCCAAAATATCTGCTAAGGTATAGCTTGCTGACCTCAGACTAGCGCTTTAGTGCTGGACAAAGATTAGGGGTGACACACTTCTTTGGTGCTATACCTGATTATTTTTAATTCTAAGGTTTTTAAAACAACTTGGTGGAATTTCCCGGACACCAAGAGTCCTAGCAGTCCTGAGAATGTTCTCTACTCCAAATGATACTACTTGACATTCAGAGGGCTACATCTCTGCTTGAGAGAAAGTTTTTCCAAGTGGATATGGAGAACCCTCCTACAATTTTGTGGGGGTAGGTGTAGGTGTTTTTGCCCATCCACGGAGATGTCCTGATTCTGTTTTTGACCTACCTTTGGGCTATGGCATTGAACCTGACCCTCTAAGTCCATTTCCTCCCTCGAGCCGGTTCCACTGCAGAGCCTTCTGTCTTCTGTCTTCCTTCTGTACTGTAGTAATACAGGAAGATTCAGCACCTTCTTTGTTAAGCATCACTGAAGCATTATGTGCTTTTTGTGTAGCAGAGTGTGTAAACTCCCTTCTGAAGAAAGGACTCATATTTCTCAGGGTCATTTAAGTACAACTCTAACGGTTTGCTGGTTACAGCAGTTTTGCCCAAAAGGGAGAGGAGGACAATCTCTAATTGTGCAGCAAAGTCTAGGGAACTTTGGATTAGAAGGGGGATTTGAGCAAGGATCTCCTGGCACCTCGAGCCAAGTCACATATTGTGTGGGTTCTCTGAGAAGCATGTCAGGATGGGATTAAACAGGCATGGGCTTTATTAGGGGAAGCTTAATTAGGGGAAGCTAAGCTAGAGAAATTGGGCAGAAAATCTACCAGGCTGGAGAACACACCCCGGACGCCCATGTTGCTAGTCTCTGGAAAGTTCTGTGGGGCTATTGAAGCACACTGTCTTCAGGAGCAAGCCTGCATAGGTCATTGGCTGGGAGAAGCTTGGGGAAGCTGTGCAAACAAAGGAATGACCAATTTCAGTACAATACAGAGGGCTTGGTCAGTTACAGTCTCTGCAGTTGGAGGTCTGTGGGGCACCTCCAGGGTTGCCACCATCCACTTCTTTGAGCTTCCATGTCCTTTACTTAAAACAGAGAACTTTCGTTCATTAAATTCCCATTTTGTTCCAGATGCTGGACACATCCTGGAGTCATAAAGGGCTGCCAGAGGGAAACAGGAGGGGGCCATGTGCCCTGAAGCAGAGGTAATTTCCCTGCCAGCCTCCCTTTACAGACCAGAATTTAAAGGCATGCAAGCACATGGTCCGTGGAGGCAGAGCCAGGTTCAAAGACAACAAAACTCTTGGCCTGGTAATAGCCCCTGTCCCACTGCTGTTGATCATTATCACTGATTATGGCTGGACACCAGCTCCCATCACTCGGGGATGGCTTATGTCTTTGCTGTCTTCTCACCCTCCTTTGATAAGGCAAAATTCAGGAATTTTCTCTTATATTCCTCTGCAAAGTTTGTAACAGGAGGGAGCAGCCACTCACACCCTTGCTTAGTCGGAAGTGAGGTTCCCAGCTGCCCTTTTAAATTTGTGCAAAAGGGTTTCCAGTGTCCCTCTGTCTTCTCTGCTAAGTGAAGGTCTCATGTTTCTTGAGAGACAATGCCATGTGTGTGGGGCCAGAGCCAGCCTGCCCACCTACCTGAGTTTACTTTGTACCTTCTGGCTTTATGATTTATGGTATGTTGTCCAAGTCCTTACTTATAAACGAGGTTCTTAAAAGCAAAGTTCTGCATGAGCAGAACTCATGCACCAGGACATTGCTATCCTAGCTCCTTCTAGTCTAGAAAGCCAACCAGTGAAGGAGTTGGATCTCCAGAACTTTTTGTATAATTTCCAGGCTTTTCTATGACTTTACCCTATTTCTCATTTTCTCAGAGCCTGAGTCTTTCCAAGGAACGAATACAGCACTAAGAGATAATAGAACACAGGGAATCATTGGGGTTCACCCCGAACAAGATCCACAGGTGACCAAGTGGGCTGAACTTTCTCCACAACTGCATTTTCTCCATTTCTGGGTAGGGTCACTCAACTGCTCTTCGGATTTCTTTCTCCATCATGGGCCTGAATAGGACAAAAGGGAGACCAGGGCCCACTTCTAGCTGATCTCTGGGCATGGCCTTAGAATTAATTCCTCCCAACACAGTGCTTGAAGGAGTTTGAATTACCAGAGATGGTTTGGGGGGTAAGGTACATTTGGCATCCTGACTTTGGTACAGAACCCTTGGGCCATGGATGGGGTTCCAGGGAGGTGAGATGCTTGCACACAGCCACACAGCTGGGCCAGGATGAAATTAATTTTGTTGTTTAAATCCACTGCTTTCCCCCATAATGTTAAACTGCCACTCATGTAAAAAAGTATTGGTTTTTTAACAGTGGCCCTGGGAAGTATCTGGGTTGACGGTAAGGAGTACTTGTGATTTTAGGCATCCAAGCAGAGGACAATGATCTCAGTCTACCAATGGAAGCCTCTGTCCCTCGCCATCAGGGTCTGCCTACACAGTAACCTGAGTCAGTTCTCAGAAGGAGCACCTTTCGTTCCATAGCTAGCATGGAAGAATTTCCATCGCCCTGCAGAATGGCAGGACATTTCCTGCAAGGTAAGGCTTTTCACAGAATCAAGATCACCATTGGAAAATCTGCCTGGACACTGGTGGCTAATTTTATTTTGTCAAATTGACTGGGCCATGGGGAGGCCAGACAGTTAGACATTACTTCCGGGTGTGTCTGGAAGAGAGGAGCATTAAATGGGCAGATGGGGTAAAGCAGATTGCCCATCCCAGGGTGAGTGGGCCTTGTCTAATACACCATGGGCCCAAATAGAACACAAGGGTAGAGAAGGAGGAATTCTCTCTCTCTCTGCCTGATTGCTAAGTGGAAGCATCATCTTCCCTTGACCCTCTGAACTTGGCCCAGGATTTCCACAATCAGCCCCCCTGGTTCTTGGGCCTTAGGACTCAGACAGGAACATTCATATTTAGTTTTCCTGATTTTTGGACCTCTGGGTTTGGACTAGAACTAACCACCAGCTTTCCTGGGCTTCTACCTTGCAGATGGCTGAACTCCCAGCTAATTTGTTTTTATATTTTGATGCCAAAACCAACATTCAATAAACAATCACTGTATGAACATCAAAAGACAAGCTTTCCTTCAGTTTTCTGGGCAGTTTCTCTGGGCAACATTGTTTATATGTAGAGTAGGAAGCAATATTTGTGACTTAATTTCAGAGATGATAAGTTCTTTCAGACTAAAATCTTTACTTATCTTATTAAACTTTGTCAAACTCTTGAAATATATCTCAGGTTGTATTGGATTGGTTTTCATAATCATGGACTAAAATCATGCTATACTTTCCTACCTATACTCTATAATCCCTAAAAGACTGACAGCAGATAAGTTAAGACTGAATAGGGATGACACAAGCCAAGATAGGATCACACATATGCTCCTATAAGAAGTTGAAAGCAACATCCAGGCCTTTTCCAATGTGGATTAGAGGAAGCAGGGAGCAGACAGAGTCCCAGAGAAATCCGAAGTCCTATTTGTGAGGGTATGATTGTGATAGTTACCAGCAAGGTTCATCCCATCCTTTCTCCTTTCTCCAAAATATTGAGCTATAACAATGTATGAGAGAGAATTAATGGATCAATCAGGATGTATAATTAGTTTATCAAAGAAGGGTTGAGGGTTTTTAGAAAGAATTAGGTATCTCACAGGAATGGTTATCAGACTTATGCAGTAGTATTCTTAACAAGTACTTTCTTATATCTGGAAAACAGAACAAAATGAAGCAAAATAAAGCAAAATATGTTGTTGTTGTTACTATTATTTTGAGAGGAGAGGTTCCACCATTCCAGCACCCTCATACATTCAGCACATATGTTGAGCACCCTCTAGGAGTCACACACTACTGTGGGTGCTGAGCCAGACACACATGGTCCATGCTGTCATTGATTCTACCGTGGGAGGATGGAAGGGGACACACAATCAGTTGATCACTGAAACAATAAGAAAACTTGGGAGTGCCATGTGCAAGAATTGAAGCAGAGTGCTATCATGGAGAAGGACGGTACATCAATCGGCCAGGAAAGTTAAGTGACATTTGAAGGTCAAGAAGGAATCAGACATGTGAAGGTGAGGAAAGAAGAGCAGTGAGTGCAGACTCCCTGGCTGGTCCGAGGAACCGTAAGGCTAGTATTCTTGAAATTTAGTGGGTGAAGGTAGGCGGGTTATGGAAGTAGACTGGGAAGATGGGTGAGGACACAGGTCACACAGGACTTTGTGAAGTGAGAGCTCCTTGTGCCTTTCTAGGCTAAGTTGTTATTACTCCATTTTCTTTTCAGTGCCCATCAATGTGAAACTAATATTTTGATTAAGTCCAAGCTCTGAGGTAAAACTCACCATAGGCCGCAGAGGACTTGAAGGGACACATTGCAGGATTAATTATGGGAAGAACAGTACTTGATGAGGACGGAATGGACTCTTACTTTATTTAAAGAACAAACAACAGGTGAAACTAAAAGCAAAATATATGACCACAGTAGCAAAATTAAAACTTGCTGCTTTTTAAAAGATACAATTAAGGAAAGTAATAAGCCACAGACTGGGGGAAAATATTAGCAACATATGTACTTGGCAAAGGATTTATATCCAGAACATATAAAGAACACTTGTAAATAAATATGAAAAAGAAACACAATTCAATAACAAAAAATTGGACAAAAAAACTTGAACTGATACCTCATATAAGAAGATGGGAATAGCAGATAAACACATGAAAAGATGCTCAATGATATAAGGAAAATGGGAAGGTATAAATTAGTTATCAGGAAAATATAAATTAAAACCATAAGATACCACTGCATACCCACTGGAATTTGCTAAAATTAAAGAGTGATAACATTAATTATCGGCAAGGATGTGGAGCAAGCAGGACCCTGATGTCAGCATAAAATGGATGACCACTTTGGAAAATGGTTTGATGGCTTCTTGGAGAGTTAACCACACACCTTCCCAATGACTCAGCAATTCTGCTCCTGGGATAGCCCAAGACAAATAAAAACATTTGCCCACAAAAAGACTTGTACAAGAAAATTTAGAGGAAGTTTATTCATATCAAAGACTGGGAATAATCCATACCTTCATCAATAGGAAAATGGATAAAATTGTGGTATATTTGCAGGCATTTATATATTTGCCTCTTGGTGTTGCTCTTCTTTAGTGCACTTAGTCTCTGTCTTGTATTATACACAACACTGTATTATAGAAGACATGCTGTTAAGGAAATAAATTGATTAATAATTGTTATTACTAGTAGATCAATTGTAGATCATTGATTTGTAAAGTTTGAGCTTTTCTCTCTTTCTTTCTCTTTCTTTTCTTTCACACCCTCCCTTTTTCCCTTCCTTCTGGATTTCTTTTTTACACATTTATCTCAGGCAAAATATCAGACAGCTCCAAGACCATCTTCAGACAATATTTACCACTTGCAATGGAAGTACCGCTTGCCAATGATTTTACTGCTTAAATGCACAAACAGATTGAACTAGTGCCTCTCTATGACCTCACACACGAATCAGTACACTGGCTTCCTAACCTGATAGCCCTGCTTTTGCATTTTCTGCCCTATCAGTAACCAAATACACAGCAGTATTAAACTCCCTAAATGATAGGTTAACTGAAAATATCACAAACTCCTTTAGGGGAATCCTCATTACCCAAAAGACGAAGTCCAAATTTACTTTTCATCTAAGACTTGCAATGATCGACTTCCACATTCTTGTCCAATTTTACATTCTGGAGCTGCTTTATCCCAAAGCAAAGATGGGCTTCACATTGTTCCCACTTACCAAGTATATTTCTAACCCCAAACATTTGTTCACATTCTCCCTGATGGAATGCCTTTCCTCCTTGTCCCACATGAATCTTACCTTACCCACCAAAAGTTCAGCCTCAGTGCCCCTTTTTCTAGAAAGCCTTTCCTAATGGCTTCAGTTCTCACCGAATCTCGCTTTCTTAAATTCCTTCCAATATTTGTTGCTTAAAACACTCTCAAGTATGGGAACCAGAAAACATCTAAACCCAACCGGTGTACTGTCCATGTTGAACTTGACCTGACCTTACTATTCTACTGTTTTCATCAATATACTTTACTATTCCAGAAACTCTTTCCTAGGAGATTCAACTGCAAAACTATACTAAAAATTTTTATTTTTTTTTATTTTTATTTTTTCCTTAAAATTTTTTAAATGAACATAAAACTGTTAGATTTTTTAGTAGATGGATCAAACATTCCTTACTCTCCGAGGTCTCATGAAATCTTATCTTTGAAATCTTCCTTTTGCTGTGTCTGCCAATCTTGAACTATTACATTATGATCATTTGCCTGGTCTTTTTTCTTTTTTTTTCTAAATACTTTTATTTCATTTTTTCAGTGTTACAAGATTCATTGTTCATGTACCACACCCAGTGCTCCATGCAATATGTGCCCTCCTCAATACCTACCACCAAGCTCGCCCAAACCCCCACCCACTCTCCTCCAAAACCTTCAGTTTGTCTGGTCTTAATTAACATTTTCCTGCTTTGAAAAGTATCCCTTAAACCAAACCCTAAACCTCATCAGTATCCCTGACTGTGTCCTCTCCTCTGGTAGGTTCTACTCAGACTGCACTGTGATGGTGGCAAAAAATAAACTCAGTTTTGCCTTGTTAGCAGTTTGTTTTAGTGGTATGTTGGGGAAGACAGGACTCAGCAGGTACAATGTAAATTCCCTTTGTGTGCATAAACAGGTTAGAACTTGCATCCTAAATGTGGTTTGGATGTGTCAATGTGGATGAGGCCACACACCAAGAGGGTATGAAAAGTTTATTACTCACATAGTAAGGCTTTCTGAGAGCATGGAAAAGGCTCCTAAACAGGTCTGATAATGGCTTTAGAGAGCAAACAGAATTTTTATGGGAATTCGTAGTGGTTAGGGGAAGGGCTGGGGTGCAGATTCCTGCATATGGGCTAGAGTTTGCATAGTTTGAACTTCCCATTGGTGCTAATGATAGGAACACTTAGACTTTTGTAGTTGCCCAGATGTGGGGCAGAAGAAGAAGAGAGAATGGTGGGGCCTGAAAACTGTCAGCAGTCAGACACTAAACATGGAGCCAGACTCTGAATTACACCTCTACTCAACTCTCCCATTTCCCCTCTCTATCCCTTTCAGCATCTGAAGAATCCCATGAATAGTCTACCCCCACACGTGAAGGGTGTTGAGGGAATACAGTATGTTCAAAGTCGTTATACTCAATGTTTGTAAGAATTCAATCAAAATTCTAGTATTTAGTACTAACTTTAGAAGAAAAATACTAAACTATGCTGTAGTAGACAGACCCTAAGGTGAACCCCATCGACCTATCTTCTGCTATTCATACCCTTTATATAATCCCCTTCCCTCGAGTAGAAGCAGATCCTACAACTTTTAGAATATGGCCAAGGTCAAAGTATTTTTCAGATGCAATCAGGATCCCAAAGAAGTTGATTATGAGTTAATCAAAAGGGAGATTATTGCTGGTGGACCTGAGAGTCAGTGAAAACCTTGGAAAGAGGGACAAGGCCTTTCCTGACGGGAAGGAAGCTTCCCCTTGCTGGCTTTGAAGAGGTGAGCTGCCATTTGCGAGTCCATGGAGAAGGCCATGTGGCGGGGAGCTGTCGGAGGCCTCTTGGAGCTGAGATTGGCCTCCAGCTATCATTCAGCAAGGAACTGGGGAGCTCAGTCATACAACTACCAGGAGATATATTTTGCCAACAGCCTGTGTGAACTTGGGAGTGCCCGGTCAAGTGTCCAGATGAGAATGAAGCCCAGCCAATATCTTGATTTCAGCCTGGTGAGACCAGAGGACCCTACTAAGCTATGCCCAAAATCCTGATCCACCAAAACTGTGAGATAATAAACGTGTATTGTTTAAAAAACATGAAATTTGTGGTTATTTGTTATACAGTTATAAATAACTGATGCATAGGTGTTGAAGTAAGAGCTTACTCTCTCAAGGTAAGGAATGGAAACAATATCTCAAATTGCCTTAAGAATATAAGAATAAAACAATTAGTGTATTTGGTGTATTGAAGGGTATTTACCTGGGTAGCCTCATTATACAAAAATGGATTAGCCACTGTTTCAGTAGCTTCTGCATTTCACTCTCTAAGGAATACTGTCTTTCCTGACCAGGTTTTCCCTTGCTGTCAAGTTCTCATTACCTTGCATGTAATGTAGGCAGGCAGCCAGGAGTATCTGTCCTCCTGACTCAGTTCACAGATGCCACAAATATTACCTGTAATGGGAAGACTCTAATTACACACTGACAATTGGAACCATTCCAGTCTTGCAACCCTCTAAATTATTTGCATCAGAATATAACCCCAAAGAACCATTTCCAGATATATGGCACCATAAAACATAACCTAAATTAACTTGGCCAACAGCTTCATACCCTGTAGCTGAAGGTTTGCTTGCTAATATTTGCATAACTCATTACTACCAGTTTGTGGGTTTGTGTGTTTAGACAATTTATTGTTCATTTTTCCCTATGATTACCACTTTATTTAGATGCAATCTTTTCTCTATTATGTGGCAAAGCCCCTCAGGCACAGGCTTGGGGCAGTTCCTTACTATGTACTTGTTTATGGAGTGGATGACTTGCCTGTAGCTGCCTTCTGGGTTGCCTAGGGCAATGACTATGTATTCTGGAAGAAGTCACAGCTAAAGTTTTTCATTCTCATAAGGCTCTTTCTATCTGCTTGGGGAAACAAACTGAAGGTTACTGGAGGGGAGGTAGGTTGGGGAATGGGGTAACTGGGTGACGAACATTAAGGAGGGCACTTGATGGAAAGAGCTCTGGGTATTATATGCAACCGATGAATCACTAAATTCTACCTCTGAAATTAATAATACAATATATGTTAACTAAATTGAATATAAATTAAAAAATAGTAAGTTGTTCCTCTTTCATTTCTTTTTTTAGTTTGCAAGGGCAACACCTCCCCCCACGTTATCACTCTGCCCAGCACTATTGTGATAGACACTACATGAAAACATAGCTTAAAGCTTCCTTTGCCTACTCAAAATTATATATATCCTTACTCTCATTCAAGAGAATATTTTCTAGAGAATGTATAGGGCAGAATACATATTTAATAAGATTATGAGTGGGCCAAAGTCTACTTGGTGACAAAGCTTATTTTGTGACAATTTATTCTCTGTGGGAATCTCTGTGGGTTAATTAATCTGCATTAATTAACCAGGGCTGCCATAACAAAATACCATAGACCAGATGGCTAACCAACAGAAATTTCTTTTTTCACAGTTCCAGATTTTGGATATCTGAGGTCAAGATATCAGCAGGTTTCTTCTGAGGTTTCTCTTCCTGGTTTGTGGATGGCCATCTTCTCACTATGTCCTCATGTGGCTTTTATTCTGTGTGGGTACATACCTGTGTTCTAATCACCTCTTCTTATGAAAACACTAGTCATACTAGGAAAAGAACCCAACTTAATGACCTCATTTTATCTTCATAACTGCTTCAAATCCTGATCTCCAAATACAGTCACAACCTGAGGTAGCGGGAGTTAAGGGCTTCAATGTATGAATTGGGGGAAGGCACAATTCAGTCCATAGCAACATTCCACTTGGAATCTGACTTAACCAGTGTAATTGAGCCTGGAAGTGAGGAAACTCTTGGAAACATCTGAAGTGATAGGTACAGAACTGGTCTTCAGGGCTGGCCAAAGTTTCCCTTGGACGGTGAGTCAAGGATGGCCCCTCGTCTTTCTCAGAGGTTGGATCAGTGGAGGCAAAGCCAATGTCAGTTTTCTCCAATATCTAAGAAAATGCAGTAGAAATCCAGAATTCAGATTTTCTTCTAGGAAAGTGTCCACAAAGAAATTTCGAAGTTTCATGTTGTAATGGTAGATGGGAGGGTCTTACAAGGGAATGGCAGATGGAATACAGGACCAAGACAGAACTAACTCCTCTGCTCTAGTAGTTGCGCAGAGACAGGCAGTGGAGACAAAGTGGTCCAATGGGCCATGAAAATAATCAGACAGCCAAATGGTTAGAAAGGAGAGGTATTGTAGACACACAGTGAGACAAGGGCTGCCCTGTAGACTCACCCCAGGAGTCCAGGACAGGAGATCTGGACACTAAAGCATGACAGGACATTCTTCTTTCGCAAGACAGAGACAAGTGAGCTTCTCTTGGAGGGGTCCCAGAAAGCTCATAGACAACATTCCATACTGTTGGAAGGAATTTTTGATTTGTGGCAGTATTATGATGTTTTTGTGATGCAGGGTTGCCTTTAGGAAGTTTCTGCTTTGCAGGGTTTGCCTCAGAATGCAAAAGGTTAGGAGGGGAGCATTTTTCTCTAGGATGTGTGACTATTTCCCAGGCTGACATGTATGATATGCTGAATGTAGGACAGACTTAAACTAAGGGAGGACACTTTCCCCCTTCTCAGTGATAGAACCTCATTCATAGACTAAGAAGACTGAGCAAGTTAGTCTTCTGGATTCAAATCCCATAAACAAACAAGCAAGGAAAACAAAAGGAAAGGCTCTGTTTTGATCCGAAGTCTCTGGACTTCGCATCCCTTGTAACACTCCTTTAAAGGTGGGGATGGTTATGACACCAAAGGGGAAATTTCTGAGCTAATAACTTAGGGTGCTCTGTGGAATGTCTGCATGAGAGCAAATATCACGTGATGTAGAATTTCATGAGCAGAATGTACCAGACACCTGATGGGCACCTGGGTGGCTGAGCCAGTTAAGTGTCTTGACTCTTGGTCTCAGCTCAGGTCTTGATCTCAAGATTGTGAATTTAAGCCCCACCCTGGACTCCACACTAATGTGGAACATACCAAAAAAAAAAAATGTATCAGACACCTGAACGAAGACCTCCTACATTCACATAACTTAACCATCAGGAGGAGGATCTAAGGATGCTTCTATCAAGATACTTTATTTTCCTTCTAGGAAATTCTTTCTCGGTAATAGAATAATTTTGTTATTTGTTTCAGGAATTCCTCAGATCAGTTAACCAAACACTAGATGTCTCAAACAGCCCACTTCCTGGATGGTAGATCATCCAGCTGGATAAATTACCAGTTTATCATCCCACAGTTTACTTATGAAGGCTTGCTTCAAAATCCTGGTTGAGCTGTGTTTCTAATCCTAAATGAATATAGTATGAACTTTGCCCAATTCTGGTTAAATCCTTGCATAGAAAGACATGCCTTGAAGCTCTGGAGTCCAGACTCTGAAATGTTATAAATATCCACCGTGATCTCTGCCTTCAGAGACACATTTTACTCTATGAAAATGGCACCTTTCTTCACTGCAGTGGGTAATAAACTTGGCTTTGTTTGATCAACAGATAATTCTGGCAGCCTTTCTAGAGAGCTGGCAGTTGACATGCCCCCAAATTAGTTTCTAATGAAAAGTTAAGACCTTGGATGGTTTCTTAGGTCCATTTTCTACCTGAACATTCTGGCAGAGTATGCGACACCGTGGAAGAAATATCAGAAATGCAAAGTAACTGTCCTTTTGCCTTCCTTGAGTCTGTTACTATAGACAGTGCCATCTTCTTAAAAGGCAAATGGAATCAATTGCCTCATTTGCCTCTCAATGTCCTTAGAACCTCTGCATGCCCTGCTCTCAGCCCAACCTAGCATCTATGCCTAGGTCTGAAGGACTGAAATAGGTAGAGGCGCCTGTCCCCAGATGCTCATGTGTTCTCAGGTCAAATCTGAGGAAAGGTGTGGTCTGTTTGGATCTTTTGAGAAGGCTGATCTAGAACTGGATGTTGACCACCTGCAGACGGGAGCAGAGATCATTTTTCATTTTACAGTGCTGGTCTCAGTGTCCTCAAAGGGCATGAATCTGCTAACCATCATCTGCTTCCATTCATCTCTGAGTTGTAGTCTCCTATGATCCAGGATTCTCCTCAAGTCAAAAAATTTCTGGGGATCCACTTTTAGGTCCACTTTTTTCAGGGAGATCAAGTGATTTGTGAGCAAATCCCTAAGCACTCATTAGCAGCAACAACAAAAACATAAGAAAGAAAAAGAAAAAGAAAAACTTCTCCTATAATTTTACATGCATCAGGACACTTTTTGGCTGTGGATGACACACATTCAACTAAAAGTGGCTTAAAGAGATGACATTTACCATCCGAGGCGGAAGAAGCCTGGGAGTGCCAAAAATGTTACCCACTGTGGTTGCCAGACGACTGTTCAAGCCTGTATATCACAACTTTAAATAACTGTCTAAAAGTAGGAAGTATGTGTGGGGAAATAAAAGTCCCCTGGATTTCTCAGTGTTCCTATAAAAAGTTCTGACCTCCTGAGGCTCTTCACAAATGAGGACAATGATTTCTATAGCCATCTGGCTAATGTCCACTGATGGATGAATGGATAAAGAAAATGTGTTGTATACATACAATGGAATATTATTCAGCCTTAAAAAGGGAGGAAATCCTGCCACATGCTCCAACATGGATGAACCTTAAAGACATTATAGTAAGTGAAATAAGCCAGCCACAGATGGACAAGTATTACATGATTCCATGTATACAAAGTATCTAAAATGGTCCAACTCACAGAAATGGAGAGTGGAATGGCAGTTACTAGGGCTTTCGGGGAGGAGGAAATGGGAGTGAACATTCGGTGGGTATAGTTTCCATTCTGCAAGATGAGGAAGCTCTAGAGATCTGCTGTGCCACAGCACCTCCAGTTAACAATACGTAGTGTGTCCTTGAAACTTCGTTAAGAGGGTGGAGTTCATATTAAGTATTCTTACCACAGCAAAAAAAGAAATAAAAAAGAAAAAGAAAACAGTGTTTGTAGCATTTTAGAAGCAAACTTCCCGCCCCCCTTAGTCAATATTTCCCCAATGTCTTCAAACTCAGTATCTTTGATTAAC
Organism: Nasua narica; assembly: GCA_028533885.1. NCBI lineage: Eukaryota > Metazoa > Chordata > Mammalia > Carnivora > Procyonidae > Nasua > Nasua narica. Next base: position 189,963,585 of record CM052799.1, read on the forward strand.
AAATTAAATTTTTTCTAATTTGGTCTTCATATGCATGTAATTATGAGAAATGTATCCTTCTTTCACCTGGCTTCAAGTTAATGTCATTCAGGATTATATATGTGAGCTCTTCCACACTGTTACATGGCTTATCCATCCTCATTGGTGTAAATCACTCTGCTCCATAAATACACCAACTTCATACATTTTACTGTTGATGGATGTATGAGTTGGCTTTTGCAAACAGTATGTTGCTGTATAATAACAACAAAGAGCTGCTATGATTGAGCTTGTAGGTACAGGTGATATTGAGCTTGTAGGTACAGGTGATAATCTGATGAAAAAACAAAAACAAAAAAAAACTCAAAAGGATATTAAAACTTTTCTTCTGCCCCTCTAAAGTCCAGATAGTTAGAGCCCAGAGTAGGAACAAAGGTTAAGCCCCACTGGGGTGCCAGGAAGACTGAAAATGCTACCTGCCTAGGTTTTACATTTCAAGAGGGAAAACAAGATCTGGAACACTCTCAGGTCTTAAATGCTGAGATATACCTGCGGTGACCTGGCTTCCAGAAGGATCCTTTTCAGAAGAGGAGCTGCTTCCTTTTCTTCATAATCAGAGAAAACTAATTTCTCTTTGTGTCCCGTCTATGGGCTGTTGGGCCCCTTGAGCAGAAAGATTTCCATAAGTTGTTGCCATGCCGCCTCTTGGGTCAGCACTGAAGCAGGTGCAGATAGGTATTCTTTACTACAAGGTATTTAATAAGAAACCGCAGTCTGACCCAGAACATTTTGTTTGCACATTTAGGATAAAATGAATAAAAACAAATATTAAAAATGCAACACTAGAGCACAATGTCTCTTCTACCTCATTCTCTCTTCCTGGATGAATTTTTTCCCCCCTAAAAACCTCTCTTGCATAATTTCACTTCCATCTCACGGATAGCAACTGGATTATAAACCCAGTCCTGGCTGAGAAGGTATGTTTCTGGCACTCATAGTCTCTCTAGCAGAGTCAGGGTCCCAACAACAAGTGGGAGAGACAGAGAAGTGGCTGCTCTACAGGCGATCGACATCATTTCCACATATTGATATCAATGATGACAGATGTGGTCTTGTAATAAAGTCCATGTTTTTAGTCAATTTTAAAAAATTCATTACTTTTTGTCCAGGGCTCAACAATACTAAATTGCATTACCCGTTCCAATTTAATTTGTATTACATTGAAAATTACATGAGCAAAAATTACTCTGACAGAAGAATACAATATTGATGGAGACAGTAGCAAAGCAGTTACTCCTCTGGAAAATATCCAGGCTGGTTACAGTCCTTTTGGGCTCTGAGCTTGCAAACCCAAGCCAAGGATATACTTTCTCTTACTCCAGCTGCATTTTGCCTGAAGCTAAGGTCAGTCCACAAACCCAAGACTAACTTCTAGCAATTAAAATATCATTACTTGTGTAAGGGAGACATATCTTTCTCTCAGAACAAAATAGTTCACCCAATAGATTATTTATGTCAGACCTGGCTCAGAATGGTGCTATAATGGAAGGATACGTGAGGGTTTCCCTGTTCCCTAAAGATCAGCAGTCCACAAAAATCGAAAATTGCTAGGTTTACATTGTCCTTGGCGATGGCTGTGTTTCTCACAAGGGAAGACTAGAGTAGGTTTCACATCTTCTCTGTAGAACTAAAACAAAGACCCTGGTAACCTAGAACACACACACACACACACACTTCTTCTCACACGTGCACACGCTCTTACACACTCAATGTAGTCCAAGTCACCAAAGAGAAAGGCAGGCTGTGACCTGATGTATTCAGTTTGAATATATTCTAAATATTCCCAGCTTCTTTTCCCCTTATTACTCAGATCTGACGTTTACCAGGTTTCCCTCTTCCCCTTTAATTAATTTCTCCTTGATCTCTCTCCAATTCTCCACACTCAAATTCAGCTACTAAACTTCTTTTGTATTTCTAATAGGTATCTACAACATCACAGTTTGTAAATTATTGCTCCCCAACTGTCCATTTGCTCACTTAGACAGAGATCCTGACCAAGATGCTGCAAGATGAAGTAAGTAACATCAGTTCTAAGCCAAAACTTCTAAAAGCTGGTGCCGTACCCTCTTGCTTTTTCTGACAAAGTGATCAGGGGTGCCTTGTCTTCCAGAAGGTGCAGGAGCTTTGAGTACTGGTTATATAATTAAATTTTTCATCATTTGTACAGTTTTATGTGTGTCTATAGTTAAATATACCAAGATTCGTTATTATATCAAGCCTAACTGCTACTCATAATATGTTGATCTAGTCTTTAAATGGTTATATAATGTAATTTATTCATAGCAGAATATTTTAAATTAATGCAGATAGTTAATGCCAAAGAACATTTTCTTCTCCAAATTGAAAATATTTCTGGTATTAGGTTTGGATAAATACATTAAGCAGAAAATGGTTTCTTTGATTTGTTTTTGGCTCTCCTCCATAATTGTTAGAATTCCACTTAACATTCTTGCCGTCTATAAAGAGTCATGAATTACAAGAGCTTAAAAGTTAGCCTCTTTCAGTTGGAATTATGATTCATCAATAAAAATGTTACATGGTAATAGTTTTTAGATTGATTACCATCACATAAAAGACCACATTATGTTGCGATCATCTATGACTACATCATATAGTGCGAAGCACTGCTTAGGTGACAAGGGGATGATTTCCTATTTCCTCAAATTATTGCATGATATCCTTTCACTCACATTATTGTTCTTAACATTGAGGGGAAACTAGGAAGAAAAGAAAATAAACCCTTAATGCTTAGCTTATTATCCAAAGTTTTATTGTCATATTTATTTGTGGATCTACGCAAAGTTCTTTTTTAAATACCTAGTCTATCAAAGATGATAGGACTAAATTTACTGAACTGGTTGGAGAGATGAAACACAAGAAAAAATAAACAATGACTTCTATTGTTTGTCCCTGAGGATTCATTGGACCATTGCATTATGACTGAAAACTGGCTAGGAATAGTGCTTCTGAAGATGAGACTTTGTAAGTCAGCCAACAGAGTACCCTGGTTCTATCTTACCAAATTGGAATAAATTAATCACCTTATTGGCCAAAGTAAGAGAAACAAACACTTACTGAATGTTTACTCTCTCTTCCTATATGAACCCACTATTCTGCATCAGATTATTTGGCTCTACAACCAGCTCATCCCTGCATTGGTGGTTCTTGATCCAGCACTCTCCTGGACTACACTTACTTTTCATTCTTCATTGATGGCTCTTTTCCTGCTACAGTGTCAGAGTTGCACTGTTCCTGTGGAGATCATATGGTGGTGAATCCTAAAATATTTACTATCTGGCCTTTACAGAAAATGTTTGTCAACCCCTGGTTTAGATAAAGTTTGTAGGATCTAAAGTGCAAGTGGTATTCTTTGATTCAATCTATTTTAGTTTTCATGAGATGACACAACACTTTCCCCCATGATTTGCCATTTCTCTCTAAATCTCAGCCAAAAACAAATAATTCTCCTCATCATGGAGTATGCTGTTTCCAATTCATTGAACCTTATTTCAAGTTAAGGAAAGAGATAGATGTCTAGTTATCACTGTGTTGAATCCTATGGGAATTCTCAGAAGCCTACAACAGAAGTGCCATGTTTCAGGCTTCAAAACAGCTCGTCTGGGACTAGAACAGGGGAAAGAGTTTTGATGTACTTCTCTGGAATTAGGTTCTGAATATCACTGAGTCATAAGGCAGGCCACCCCATTTTGCCTTTACTGGAGAACAGTGAGCATCGCCAAGAAGCTGTCAGCACCCCTTTTTCCTCCCCCACACAAACTTAGCCCAATACAAACGGCTCAATTCCAACATCTATACTCAAGCTCAGTACCTCTCACCTTTCTCTTTCCCCTGTGAAAAAAGAGCAGTGATTGTTTTTGTTGCTGCTTTAAACAGTGAGTCTGATGGAAAACTCTAAAACAAAATGATTTTCTCCTCCTAAAGTCCTTTACAAATTATCTTGTCTTATGATCCCATTTTTGCATCATGCTTTTTGCATTATGCTGGATATTAGCAAATCATGTGAGTTTAAAAGGGGGTCTGGAAAAGCAGGAGTTCCAGGAACTTCAGTCACCTTGATGGAAGGTACATTCAGTAGGGTTCAGGAGGCCAGAGTTTGTTTGCGCTGGGAGAAAAATGGATTCCTTCTATCTCCTGCTATCTGAAGAAACCCTATGAAGATGGGAATGGAGTGATGGGTATAAGGAAGGAGTTGTCTGAAGGACAATATTTCTCTGTAAAGGACTGGAAAGGATATCTAAGGATAGTTGGGGAATTCTAATCTTGAAAGTTCTCTTAATATAGGATCCCAGCCACGTGCTTTAAAATTTTGGTTATAGATTTTCTTACTGTCAGGGTAGGCAGGGATGGGTGTGTGTGGGTATTTTCAGTTTGGTGGCTCTGGGCTAAGCCTTTGACAATGGACTGAGCTGTTCAGATATAATGATCTTTAAGAAAGAAGGCACAGATACACCTTGGCTTATCACCAATGGGATGGGCATGGTCCCTGTGTTGGCAGGTGGCTACCAGACTGGATTTAACTCTGTCTTAGTTTCCTAGAACTCACCATGAGCTGAGTGGTTTAATGTAGCAGAAATATAGTCTCTCATACTTTGGGAGACCAGAAGTCCAAAATCAAAGGGTTAGCAGGTTGGTTCTGTTTTGAAGGTTCTGAGGGAGAACCTATTTCTATGCCTCTCTCAGCTTCTGGTGATTGCCAACAATACTTGGAAGTCCTTGGCTTATAGATGCACTACCCCAACATAAACTTCTGTCTTCTCATGTTTTCCTCTAGGTGTCTGTGCTGTGTCCAAAGTTCCTGCTTCTTACAAGGACACCAGTCAATTGAGTAGAGCCACCTTAATCCACTCTGTCCTCATCCTGACTTGATTATATCTGCAAAATCACTATTTCCAAATAAGGTCACATTCGCATGTACTAGGAGTTAGGACTTGAACACACCTTTTTGGAGGACACAATATTACTCACTATACTTAGCATGGATTTTTCAAGGAAGCCTATGCTGGTAAGCCAGACAGTTTCTCCTATAATCTTCTGCAGAAATCCCACACATCACGTGCTGTGCCTGGTTGTGCTTCTGAGACCCAGTATAGAAGTCCCTGGGTAGGGAGTCCCTCTGCCTGGGAAGTCCCTCTGCCCTCCTCCCATGACACTCTTTGTTTCACTCTTCCTCCAGGCTTCCCTTACGTTTTTCCCACATGGGGTCTAGCCAGAAGCCCCTGAGTTGCTATCAGCTCATACCTTTATACTGATTGCCCTCTTGGCTTTAGAGAGAGCAAAAAACTCAAAGGGAGGTTTGAAATTTTTTTTTTTTTGTGCTATGCTGAGTGCTGTGAATCATGTAAGACTGATGATTCACAGACCTGCCTGTATCCCTGAAGCAAATAATACATTGTATGTTAATAAATAAATAAGAGCAAGCTCAAAAAAATTTAAATTTTTTGGGGTGGTTTGAAATTTTAAAGATTTTATCAAACAACAGCAACTCTTACCCCAGGGGTTATGGTCTATATTTTGTAATAATTAAAAGAAGAAATCATGGGTGGTGACAGCAGGTTTAGTGTCTGGGTTTCTGCATTCTGAATCTAAAGATGATAAAGAAATCTTGGAGGAGAAGTGCCTACAGTGGTATCTGCAGAGTGTTCCAAAACCCATGATTCCTCCAAATGATTTGGATGCACACAGACACTAAGCCATCAGTTGGCTCTTTATGTGACTCATCAGGGAGTTTACAAAATGACAGGTGATTAAGAAATCTTAACTGGTGAACAGTGCTTGTTGTAAGACAACATGAGAAGAAGCACTGTGGCCTTGTCCTTCACAGGAGGAAGAACAAACTTAAATACTAGTCTAATTTAAAGTTGAGACCTAGAGGTTCAGCTCAGCTCTACCACTCAGCAGCTGTGTCTTTCGGAAAGGAGCTGGTGGAGATCTACACAGATAGGGCACTTTCTAGATGGAGCAAATGTAGTAAGGTCTCCCAGCTGGACCACAGTGGGATGGGACCCACCATGCCAGGACTAGAGCCAGTTCTTCCTCCCACCCTGCCGTCTCTTTTCACCGAAAGGGCCAGGGAGGCCATAGAGTGGAGTGGAGTTGAAACTCCTGCTTGATTGTGTCCACTGTGATTTTTAGGTTAAAACGATAGCAAGGCAGAAGTAAACAAAATTCTTTTTAAGGTTGAAAAATGAAAAAGGTAGACAAAGTACTTATTGGATCCCGTGGAAACTAACACACGATAATCCTGACTCACTAGCTTCTTCCTCTGCCCCGTTACCAAACAAAATGAATCTAATTGTGTTAACACCAACCTGTGTTTGAAAAACTGAATTCAACCAGACTAGTGAGCAAGTAGACAGGAGATGTTACCATGATCCTTGAACCAGCCTGGATCTGCTGACTATCCAGCTCTTTCCTCATCTGTGAAATGGGCACAAAAAAGTGTCGGTCTCATAGGGCTTTTGTGAGTCATACACACAGAGCTCTTAGAGCATCACATGGTGCATAGCACGTGCTCATTATGTGGTTGGTGTTATGAAGTGGAAATTCCTTTGTATCCCTCACATGTACCAGAGCCTCTTGCTTAAAGGATTTCTATCCACACTTTATTAATTTATTACATTTGTTTACTTGTCAAATTATAAAATAGTATTTGCTTTCGGTGAAAAAATTAGAAAACACAAATGTAAAAGAATCATGCATGAGCACTGTTTTTGTTGTGTTTTAATCTTTTAAAAATTCATACATTTGTATTTTTTATAAAATTGGGATCATACAACTGTTTTGTATGCTTATTTTTAAATTTAATATTATATATAATATATAATGAAATTTCTCCAGATCATTAGGTATCTTTTGAAAACAAGGATGGCTTGAAGCACACACAGGGGGAGGGCCATGTGAGGATGCAGAGACTGGAGTGATGCTTCTACAAGCCGGTAGATGCCAAAAATGGCCACCAACTCCCCAGAAACTGGGAGAAAGGGTAGGGCAGATTCTCTCTCATGGCCCTCAGGAGAAACCAACCCTGCCAACACCACACTCAGATCTCAACGTGTAGCCTCCGGAACTATTTCAATTCAAGGATGAGAGAATATCACAAGATAGCTTGAACTCCATCATGATGGGGCTTACTGAGAGCAGAATGGGTGGGGCATTGTCAATGACTTTAGCTCTCATCCATCACACATTCGCTTTCCAAAACACACCAGCTAAGAAGGCAGATATTAAGTTAGTTCATTCATTATCTTCTGTCTTCTTGACAACTGAAAAGGGTTTTATAACTAGAAGATCAAGCAAGCAAGCAAACAAACAAAATCAAGAATGACCAGAGATCAGGAAGGAAACATCTGGATAATTTGGAAACCCTGATGGGGTTTTTATGAAGGGAGGCAGTTGCATTTGTTTTTACATGGAAAGGGGAATATTTTAAATTCCATACCCTCCCTCTTTCTGCCTCCTCTGATGTAAATCAATAGCCATGTATGGTATGTTGTCTTTCTGGACTTTTTAGTATTTTCCATCAGTCTGTCCTATAGAGGTTTTACATAATTTTGGCAGATTTCTGAATACTTGATATTTTTTATTGATTATTTATTTAAATTATTTTACTTTTTTTCTTTTTTTAATTTAAATTCAATTAGCCAACATTAGTACAACATTAGTTTCAGATGTAGAGTTCAATAATTCATCAGTTGCTTATAACACCCAGGGCTCATAACACCACATGCCCTACTAAATGCCCATCCCCCTTTGACCCCATCCCCCTCATGCACCTCCCCTCTAGCAACCCTCAGTTTATTTCCTATAGTTAAGAGTCTGTCATGGTTTCTCTTCCTCTCTGATGACTTCCCATTTAGTTTTCTCTTCCTTCCCCTATGGTCCTCTGTGCTGTTTCTTATATTCCACATATGTATTAAACCATATGATAATTGTCTTTCTCTCACTGACTTATTTTGCTTAGCATAATACCCTCTAGTTTCATCCCTGGTGATGTAAATGATAAGATTTCATCCCTTTTGATGGCTGAGTAATATTCCATTGTGTATATATACCACATCTTCTTTATCCATTTGTATGTTGATGGATATTTGGGCTCTTTCCACCATTTGGATATTGTGGACATTGCTGCCATAAATATTGGGGTGTATGCACCCCTTCAGATAACTATATTTGTATCATTGGGGTAAATACCTAGTAGTGCAATTGCTGGACCATAAGGTAGCTCCATTTTTAACTTTCTGAGGAGCCTCCATACTGTTTTCCAGAGTGGCTGCACCAACTTGCATTCCTGTCAACACGGTAGGAGGGTTCCCCTTTGCGAACATCTGCCATTTCCTGACTTGTTAATTTTAGCAAATCTAACGGGTGTGAGGTAATTATCTCATTGTGGCTTTGATTTGTATTTCACTGATGCTAAGTGATGTGGAGCATTTTTTCATGTGTTGGTTGGCCATTTGTATGACTTCTTTGGAGAAAAGTCTATTTATGTCTTCTGCTGATTTCTTCACTGGATTATTTGTTTTTTTGGGTGCAGAGTTTGATAAGTTTTTTTTTAAGATTATTTATTTATTTATTTATTTATTTATTGACACACACACAGAGAGAGAGAGAGAGAGAGAGAGAGTAGAAGCAGGGGGAGCAGCAGGCAGAGGGAGAAGGAGAAGCAGACTCCCAGCTGAGTAAGGAGCCTGATGCTGGGCTCCATCCCAGGTCTCTGCAGCCATGACCTGAGCTGAAGGCGGATGCTTAACTGACTGAGCCACCCAGGCACCCCAGAGTTTGATAAGTTCTTTAAAGATTTTAGATACTAGCCCTTTATCTGATATGTCATTTGCAAATATCTCCTCCCATCCCATAGGTTGCTTTTTCGGTTTTGTCAGTCTGTTTCCTCTGCTGTGCAAAAGCTTTTTATCTTGATGAAGTCCCAATAGTTCATTTTTGCTTTTGTTTCCCTGCCTTTGGAGCTGTCTAGCAAGAAATTTCTGTGGCTGAGGTCAAAGAGGTTGCTGCCTGTGTTCTTCTCTAGGATTTTGATGGATTCCTGTCTCACATTTAGGTCTTTCATCCACTTTGAGTTTATTTTTGTGTATGGTGCAAAGAAAATGTCCACTTTCATTCTTCTACATGTGGCTGTCCAATTTTTCCAACACCATTGTTGAAGAGACTATCTTTTCTCATTGGATATTCTTTCCTGCTTTGTTGAAGATTAGCTGACCATAGAGTTGAGGGTCCACTTCTGGATTCTCTATTTTGTTCCATTGATCTATGTGTCTGTTTTTGTGCCAGGACTACACTGGCTTGATGATTGCAGCTTTGTAGTAGAGCTTGAAGTCAAGAATTGCAATGCCACCAGCTTTGGTTTCTTTTTCAATATTCCTCTGGCTATTTAGGGTCTTTTCTGGTTCCATATAAATTTTAGGATTATCTGTTACAGCTCGATGAAAAATGTCGATGGCATTTTTTATATGGATTGCATTGAATGTGTAGGTTACTCTGGGTAGCATGGACATTTTAATTACATTTCTTCTTCCAATCTGTGAACATTGAATATTTTTTTATTTCACTTTGTCTTCCTCAATTTCTTTCATGAGTGTCTGTAGTTTTTCAAGGACAGATCTCTTCCCTCTTTGGTTAGGTTTATTCCTAGGTATCTTATGGGTTTTGGTGCAATTGTAAATGGGATTAATTCCTTAATTTCTTTTTCTTCTAGCTCATTGTTAGTGCCTAGAAATGCAACTTATTTCTGTGCGTTGATTTTATATCCTGCTACGTTGCTGAATTCCTATATGAGTTCTAGCAATTGGGGGGTGGAGTCTTTTGGGTTTTCCCCATAGAGTAGCATGTCATCAGTGGAGAGTGAGAGTTTGACTTCTTCTTTGCCAATTCAGATGCCTTTTATTTCTTTTTGTTGTCTGATTGCGTCGTCTAGGACTTCTAGTATTGTGTTGAACAGCAGTGGTGAGAGTGGACATCACTGCCGTGTTCCTGACATTGGGAAAATGCTCTTAGTTTTTCGCCATTGAGAATGATATTCTTGTGGGCTTTTCATATATGGCTTTAATGATATTGAGGTATATTCCCTCTGTCCCTACACTGTGAAGAGTTTTAGTCAAGACAGAATGCTGTACTTTGTCAACTACTTTTTCTACATCTGTTGAGAGGATCATATGGTTCTTGTCCTTTCTTTATGCGGTGTATCACATTTATTGATTTGCATATATCGGTCGATATTTGCCAGCCAGGAATAAATCCCATGCGGTCATGCTAAATAATCCTTTTTTATACTGTTGGATCCTATTGGCTTGTATTTTGGTCAGAAATTTTGCATTTGTGTTCACCAGGGATATTGGTCTGTACTTCTCTTTTTTGGTGGGGTTTTTGGTTTTAGGATCAAGGTAATGACTGCTTTATCGAATGAGATTGGAAGTTTCCCTCCCATTCCTATTTGTTGAAACTGCCTCGGAAGAAGAGGTATGAATTCTTTGTGATGTGTTTGCAAAATTCGTCTGAGAAGCCATTTGTCCCTGGACTCCAGAAAGCGAACTGCCCAAACCCGCCTCGCTCACGGCAACTAGGCAGTTTTGTGCTCCTTGTTTTGGCCTGTGTGGTGCTTTCTGCCAGAAATGCCTTTGCCCCCTCCAATGCCCCCACATCCTCTAAGGCTCCTTGCTACTCCCTGTCTGGTCCCAGCAGAGACGGCACACGGGGGCCGTGCAGGTTCTCAGCTCCACGACCTGAGGGATCCGAATGTTTCTGTAACGAGGTGTCCGAGAGATTCACGTGCTCTTTAAAGTGTGAAAGCACCACTGGTAACTCCCGCTCAACCGTTAGTATTCAGCCCAGAGGCCGCCTCCTCCAGGGAGCCTTCCTGCCCTGCCTCCACAGGCTACCGCAGAGACAAGAGACTCGGGGTGGCCCAACACCAAAGACATCGGAGAAGCTGCAGAGACACTCCATGTGTGGGTGGGAATGAAGGCAGTGACACCCAGACACACCTGGGTCACATAGAGTCATGGGTGTGGATCCTTGTCCAGGCTCCTTCCTGACCCTGGACTGCCTGCTCTGTGCCCAAGGCTGTCCCCGCTGCCTGCACTCCCAGGCCCTCTGGGGGGCGGCCCCGCACCAGCAGTCCGCGGAGGCCCGGATGGCAGAGGGGGGCACTTGGCCCCTTTCCTGGGGCAGCCCCCCACTGGGCTCAGCAGAGGCCACTTCCCTGTCCTTCCTCCAGGCCCAGGGGCGGGACCGCCTCTTCCTGTGGCTGGAGCCTGGGAGCCCCCTCCTTGGCCCTGCCCTCCCCCCTGCTGCCGCTGGGGCCCTTCCCCTGGCCTCTTCCTCCTCTGCACCATGTGGGACCAGTGCTCCTGCCTGGGGTCTTCCCTGGCCCCTCAGGCACTCGGCGCTCTGTGAACAAGACCAGGGGGCTTTCCTCTCCTTACACATTGCACAAACATGCGGTTTCTTTCCAGCAATTTATTCATCTGTAAACAATGTTTAATATTTCAATTCTAGTCTTACATTTTCAGGTCTTCACAAAACGACTCCAATCGTCTAGTCTCGGCACCAGGCGATGTGTGCGTGCGCTCGCGCCCACCTGCTCGGGCCGGTGTCTATCAGCCGGAAACCTTGGTTTTGGTTGCTTATAATTCACAAATGTTAAATAACAAACAGGACTTTAAACAAAACAATAAAGATGAAGAAACACAATTTTACAACAAGGAAGAAATGGCTACAAAGTCTTAAGTTTTCCTACCTATAAATTTAAGACTAAAAGATTGCTATAAATTTAGGATTAAAATAGGAATTTAGGACTAAAATTTGAGTTTAGAACTAAGATTTGAAATAAGGACTAAAACTTGAAGTTAGGACTAAACTAGGAGTTAGGACGAAAATTTAATTTCGGACTACACTAACTAGGTCGTAGACTTCTGTGCAATGTTGTTTTGTTTAAGTTTTCTTTTTCTTTAAACCCATCACATTTTATTCACATAAATACTGAGTTATTTCGGTACATTTGTAACCAGAGTCCTAGCACACAAATGGTCTTGTTTTGAGCGTCTCTCTCCATGTCAACAACAGAGGATGTCTGAGTCCTAGCGGCATGAACTGGAATCCAACACAAGCCTACAGGAGGCAGTTCGAAGGGTCAGACGGGGCGACCGCGTATTGGCGACAATACTACCGAGGCTCCGTCTCTCTCCGCAGCGCTGGGGTTGGGCTGCGACCCTGCTGAGCGTGTCCGGTTAGAAAGAGGAGCTTCCGGAGAGAGAGCCCCCAGACGTCACTCCCAGGCCTCCCCGCATAGGCTGGGCCCAGCCGCCCTGAGCCCAGTCCCCCTGTAGGGGACCCCGGAGCCCGCGGCCCTCACAGGGGGACCGCCCTCCTCCCTGGGGCCCCGAGGATTCCAGGGCCCCCCTGATCCGTCCCCACCTCCTCGGGCCGCGGGCGGAGCAGCAGGAGCAGGAGGGTCACTCAGGAAAGGCAGGCGGTTGGACTCCTCACGGGCCAGCGCCTGCATCAGCTGGTCATTCTCTCTCCTCAGCTCCTGGAACTTTCTCTCGTTGCACACGGCTGCCTCCCAGGCTTTCGCGGCTCTGTCGTGATGGAAGAGGACCACCTGGCAATAGTGGGAGCTGCTTCTCTCCTGCTCTTGGACCAGGTCCTGGGCCATCTTCTTGTACAGGTTGCGAAACTGGTTGGTGATGTTCATTTCTCTGTACAGGCCGGCCAGTT
>CM052799.1:189976873-189994583 GCA_028533885.1 Nasua narica
AGGGTCAAACCCAGGTATTAATCCGTGTGCAAGGAAAATCAGGAGGAGGGGAAACTTCTGTTAATTGTGGTGAGAAAACTGGATTATAAAATGGTCAGAGGGGCTTCTCTACAGATGTTTGAATTTAATATATTAGGAGACTATCAAAGAGGTGCATTAAAACCGGCAAATACAGGGGTGCCTGGGTGGCTCAGTGGGTTAAAGCTTCTGCCTTTGGTTCAGGTCATAATCTCAGGGTCCTGGGATCGAGCCCCGCATTGGTCTTTCTGCTCAGCGGGGAGCCTGCTTCCCCCTTTCTCTCTGCCTGCTTCTCTGCCTACTTGTGATCTCTCCCTCTGTCAAATAAAATAAATTTTAAAAAAATGGCAAATACTTTCCGGCTACAGTGGGAATTAATTACCTGCTCTTCTTTCAGAAGAGGTAAATGAGATGGCATACGGTATTTTTTTGTTTCTTTGATTTAGATTGTATTTTAGTTTTCCTTGGGAAAGCAACATAGCCCACCCTCAGGTATCAGAAATGATTCTCCTTAAAGCCCAGAAGTGAGGAGCTTGTGTCTTAGAGCTAGGCTGCCTCTGCTCTCATTTCCGCTCGTCGCTTTACTCCCATTTCATCTCTTGGTGCCTCAGTTTCTTTATCTGTAAAATGGGATGATGGTGATGGCGGTGTCCACTTCATAGGGTTGCTGGAGCATGATCATTAGCATTGGTGCAGCAGCTTGCCTGTACTCTAACGTTGGCTGTGAGCCCAGTGGTCTGCTTTTCTACCCATTTCCAACATTTTGTGGCTAACCAGTGTGTGTTTCTTGTTTTTTATAGATTTCCTTATGCTTTACACAAGTTGTAGTGTTTCCAATCTTCCTTTTCATGGGCAGCAGTCCTGTCAGACGGAAAACCTCAGACGAATCCCCACGATGTCCCCGGATTCTGGAGCTGATGATATGGGTTCATCCACTCACGTCTCCAGCAGCCCCTAGAGACCTCTACTGAGTATTGGCTGTAGCAGCAACTGATTTTCAAAATATTTCTTGTTTGATCTCCAGCATGAAGACATGGATTTTTAAGTCATCATTCCAACCAGGAAAAACCTGCTCAAGAGTGTGTGCAGACTAATGGCAGCGAGATCGAAGAATGAGTTCATTCTCCCTTCACTCATTCCCAAGTTCATGTTTTGACAAAGTCCTTTTGGACCAAATAATCGATGAATGGCTAAAACTCCATTTTGATTATTATAATAAAAAACCAATTTGTAGAATAGCTTTATTTTAGGATTTCATTAGTAGGTTATGAGTTTATGATAAAAACAGAACATTTGAAATTTTTCAAAAGATTGAAAAAGAAGACATTATACTAGCCTTGTAGATGAGAGAAATATAAAAGGTAGGTCATTTAAAAATAAATTAGGGAAGTTAGTTTATTTGTTTAATGGCTGGTAAATGAATCAATGTCTCCATAGGGAAATTTTCTCTTGGTGTGCTGCAGTGCTTATCTTTGACATTGTCAACCAACCCTCTGGGAACGGAAATCAGTGACCTTCCAAAATATCATGACCAGCAACAAGAGTAAGTACAATTAATAAGCACTAGCCATCTACCAGGCTCTGTGCTAAGTGTTGCACAGATGTGCTCAGTTGATTCCCACAAGAGATAAGTCTTATAACGAACCCATTCTTATATAAGGAAACAGGCAAAGAAATGAAATATGCCTAAGATCACAAAGGGGAACCAAAATTTGAACCCAGTTCTTCTGATTTCATTACCTCATCTTAACTATAGGACTCTGCTATCTTACAGTGATTCATATTCAAACAGAATTGGAAGAGGAGATATCTGAGAATCCTGACGACCCCAAATGATCAGAACCTTGTAAAATGAGATGTCACATGGTTAACTTAACAAAGCTACACTCAATGTCCCTATGCAAAATGGAAAGGGGAGAAGATTTTCCGTATCAACCTCTACAAAAAAGGGCATCTGGGTGGCACAGTCATTAAGTGTCTGCCTTCGGCTCAGGTCACGATCCCGGGGCTCTGGGATCGAGTCCCACATCAGGCTCCCTGCTCAGCAGGAAGCCTGCTTCTCCCTCTCCCACTCCCCCTGCTTGTGTTTCCTTTATCTCTGTCTCTCTCTCTGTCAAATAAATAAATAAAATCTAAAAACAAAACAAAACAAAAATCTACAAAAAAGATGAGAAGCTGTAATGATGAACACTTTTCAAGTGAATCTACTATAGATTGACTGCTATATATGCTAGACAGCATATGGGAAAGTGTTTTGTAAACTATAAATCACTGCACAATGTTATGTGTACATACATGTTGCATTGTTGATATTGATTCTGCTATACAAGCTAGAAATGGTCTGCGGGAAGTGTTTTTTTGTAAATCAGAAATCACGACACAAGATTATATGTGTGCAGTCATATCTAATTTTGTCAAGTTTCACTTTGCTGCAGATATTGTGTTTTTTACAGATTGAAGGTTTGTGGTAACCCTGCCTTGAGCCAAGTCTGTTGGTGGTGTTTTTCCGAAAGCATTTGCTCACTTTGTGTCTATGTGTCACATTTTGATAATTCTCACACTATTTCAAATTTTTCATCATTATTATATTCATTATGGTGATCTGTGATCATTGACGTTACTCTGGTAAGTGTTTTGGGGCACCACAGACCACACCCATGTAAAGCAGTGAACTTAATATTTAATGTTGTGTGTGTCCTGACTCATCCAACTAGCCATTTCCCCATCTATCTCCCTCTCCTTAGGCTTTCTTATTCCCTGTGACATAATAATATTGAAATTGAGCCAATTAATGACCCTACAATGGCTACTAAGTGTTCAAGTAAAAGGAAGAATCACACATCTCTTACTTCAAATCAACAGCTAAAAATGATTAAGTTCAGTGGGGAAAGCATGTTGAAAGCTCAGATAGGCCTAAAGCTAAGTCTTTTTGCATCCATAGATTTAAGACAAATTGTGAATATAAAGGAGAAATTCTTGAAGGACATGAGAAGTGAAACTTCAGTGAACACACAAATAACAAGAAAGAAAAATAGTCTGATTGCTGATATGGAGAAAGTTTGAGTGGTCTGGATAGAAGATCAAACCAACTACATTTCCTTAAGCCAGAGCTTAATCCAGAGCAAGGCCCTAACTCTCTTCAATTTTGTGAAGTCTGACTGAGAAGATGAAGCTGCAGAAGAAAAGTCTAAAGCTAGCAGAGGTTGCTTCATGAGGTTCAAGGAAAACAGCTATGTCCAAAATATAAAAGTGCAAGGTGAAGCAGCAAATGCTGATGGAGAAGCTGCAAAGCAAGTGATCTAGAAGATCTAGCTAAGATAGTTCATGAAGGTGGATACACCGAACAACAGATTGTCAGTGTAGACAAAACAGCCTTCTGTTGGAAGAATCACCTAGGAGTTTCATAGCTGGAGAGGAGAACTCAGGGCTTGGCTTCAAAATTTCAAAGCCAGGTTGACTCTCATTAAGGGTTAATGCAACTGGTGACATTAAGTTGAAGCCAATGTACATTGGCCACCGAAAAATCCTAGGTCCCTTAAAAATTTATGCTAAATCTACTCTGCTTGGGCTCTATAAATGGAATAACGAAGCCTAGATGACAGCTTGGCTGTTTGCAACATGGTTTACTGAGTATTTTAAGCCCACTGTTGAGACCTACTACTCATTGGCAATGTACCTGGTCACCCAAGAGCTCTGATGGAGATGGACAACAAGACGAGTGTTGTTTTCACATCAGCTAACACAACGTCCCTTCTGCATCCCATAGATCAAGGAGTAATTTCAACTTTCAAGTCTTATTATTTAAAAAGTACATTTTGTAAGGCAATAGCGGCCATAGACAGTGATTCCTCTGATGGATCTGGGCAAAGTAGACTGAAAACTTCTGGAAAGGATTCACCACTCTAGATGCCATTAAGAACATACATGATTCTTGGGAAGAGGTCAAATATCAAAATTCACAGGAATTTGGAGGAAGTCGATTCCCACATTCATGGATGACTTTGAGGGGTTCAAGATTTCAGTGGGGGAAGTCACTGCAGATGTGGTGGAAACAGCAAGAGAACTAGAATCAGCAGTGGAGCCTGAAAATGGGACTGATTGGCTTCAATCTCATGATAAAACTTGACCAGATGAGGAGTCGCGTCTTATGGGTGAGCAAAGAAAGTGGTTTCCTGAAATGGAATCTATTGTTGGTGGAGATGCTGTGAAGATTGTTGAAATGACAACAAAGGATTTAGAATATTACATAAAATTAATTAACAGAGCAGCTGCAAGGTTTGAGAGGACTGACTCCAATTTTCAAAGAAATCCTGTGGGTAAAATGGTATAAAACAGTGTTTGCTACAGAGAAATCACTTGTGAAAGGAAGAGTCAACTGATGGGCAAATTTCATTGTTGTGTTGTTTTAAGAAATTGCCACAGCCACCCCAGCTTTCATCAACCACCACCTGAGCAGTTAGCAGCTGTCAGCACTGGGGCCAGACCCTCCATCAGCAAAAAAGTTTATGACTTGCTGAGAGCTCAGAATATGGTTAGCATTTTTTAGCAATAAAATATTTTTATTTTTATTTTTTATTATGCTTTGTTAGTCACGATACAACAGTATTTTTTATTAATTAATTTAATTTAATTGTTTCAGTGTTCCAAGATTCATCGTTCATGTACCACACACCCAGTGCTCCATGCAATATGTGCCCTCCTCCATACCCACCACCAGGCTCACCCAACCCCCACACCCCTCCCCTCCAAAACCCTCAGTTTGTTGCTCAGAGTCCACAGTCTCTCATGGTTCATCTCCCCCTCCGATTTCCCCCAATTCACCCTTCCTTTCCTTCTCCCAATGTGATGTAGTGTTCCATAATTAATTGTCTGTGTATAACACCCAGTGCTCCATGCAATATGTGCCCTCCTTAATATCCTTCACCAGGTTCACTCATTCCCCACCCCCCCAAAAAAACCTTCCCAGAGTTCATAGTCTCTCATGGTTCATCTCCCCCTCTGATAGCCCCCCCTCTTTCATTTTCCCCTTCCTTCAAATGTCCTCCATGCTATTACTTATGTTCCACAAACAAGTGGAAACATGTAATAATTATTATATGGTTTTATTATTTAATAATTATAATATAATATATAATGTAATTATAATTATGTATAATATATGTAATTATATATTATATTATAATATATATTATTTTATATATACATATACATATATATGTATTTTATATATACATATACATATATAATATATGTAATTATTATATATTATAATATATAATATATTATATTATAACATAATATAATTATAATTATATTATTATATAATTATATTATTATATAATTATATTATTATATTATTATGTTATATTAATATAATATATTATAATATATTATATAAATATGTTATAATAATATAATTATAATTTAATAGCATATAATAATTTTATTATTTAATAATTATAATGATACTTATATGGATTTATATATATTAAGATATATTATTTTATATCTTTCTCTGCTTGACTTATTTCACTTAGCATAATCTCCTCCAGTTCCATCCATGTTGATGCAAATGTTGGGTATTCATCCTTTCTGATGGCTGAGTAATATTCCATTGTATATATGGACCACATCTTCTTTATCCATTCATCTGTTGAAGGGCATCTCTGCTCCTCCCACAGTTTGGTGATTGTGGACATGGCTGCTATGAAAGCTATTGCACTTAATAGAGTATGGTATAGTGTAAACATAACTTTTATTTATTTTTATTTATTTATTTTTTTAAAAGATTTTATTTATTTATTTGACAGAGAGAGATCACAAGTAGGCAGAGATGCAGGCAGAGAGAGAGGGGGAAGCAGGCTCCCTGCCGAGCAGAGAGCCCAATGCAGGGCTTGATCCCAGGACGTTGAGATCATGAGCTGAGCCAAAGGCAGAGGCTTTAACCCACTGAGTCACCCAGGCGCCCCAAACATAACTTTTATATACACCAGGAAACCCCCCCAAATTCATTTGACTCACTTCACTGTGGTATATGCTTTATTGGGGTGGTCTGGAACTGAATTTGCAGTATCTCCAAGGTATTTTTGCACACTTCTGCTCCAGTGATATTCTTAAAAGGAGGAGGAATTTGGAACAATTCTCCCTCTTCTTGGCTACAGTCCACACCATGTGTTTGGAGTATGGAATTCACAGCTTCTTCGCTCAGGCTTAGAGAAAGTTGAACATATTATAGAAGGGTCTTCGGGTTAGTGAGGAAGCTAAAACCAGATCATATGAGGAAGAATAAAAGACTCGCTGAAGTTCGTATCTGCTTTCACACAGCTAGAGCTGCCTCAGGGAAGGAAAATCAGGCTGTTACCTGTGACCGCAGAGTTAGAGCCAGAGTTAATGGGTGCAGAATGGAAGTGGATTTTGCTCCACAGGAGGGGGAATGAAGAGACTGGCCTTACTCTAGTCAGAAAGGTTAGTGTGAGAGGCACAATGTTCAGCCATAGGCTGGATGAGTAGATGGTGGAGGGCAGTTGAGAATGATGGCACATAGATCCTTGAAGTCCACTGCCAAACTTAGAGCCTTTGTGTCAGTGGCTATTGGGCAAACCCACCAAATTAACTAGTTTGTCTGAAGCTTTCCCGTATTCATCAATGAAATCTCAATCCCTAACTCAAAGGACACATACTTATATATATTTAGACAACCTTTTGTAATGTAATCTTGGATAGCTCCAAGGTGTGTTCTAAATTGATAGGTGAAACCAGGTAACTGCAGGGCTCAAGTGGCCTATGGTGATCTGGAAGTGTTCCTCTAGAATCACTTCACAGACTATAATCAGACTGTAAAGTAACTGGCCCTTACTTTCCAGAGTGTTCTGAGAAGACTGTACACTTTCTAGATCAATCTCTGTGTTCTGCTGATGTCAGAGTCCAGCCACCCAGTGGAACCGCCATGAACTGTCTCCTTTTTCACTTTGGGGAATGGTGGTGGCAGTAGTTATTTATTACTGTAATCAGAATGTTGAAGAAACAAGGGACAATTTTACTGGTTTTTCCCTCCACCCCTTCAACTTCGCTTATTTCCCCATGCCCTTAGAGGAAAACTTAGGCAATTGCATATTTCTGGTCAATCTCAGGTATTAAAAAAACCTATAGTCACTTTTAGTACAGTTTCAATTTTGTACTCAGAAGGATGAGTCGTACATAAGAGTCTCCATGTCCACCCTCCATTCAAGGTACAGAGATCTGGAAGAGATCTTAGTGAGCAGAAAACTTTCAACTTGGGAGGCAAAGGGGTTGGATGGATTCTCTTCACTACAATTCTCCTTCCTCATCTCTGAAACATTTGGCATGGCCCCCCTGGACCATGAAGAGTGGGGAGAGAAGAGTGATAAAGGAGACAGGAATAATCTTCCTTACCAGGCACTGCTGAAGCCAGCATCACGCCCTCTGGACCTGCACAGTTTGTGGAAACCTAGTGCCTTTCTCTGACAAGCTGCTTTGTACAGAGATTGCTTCTATGTGAAGCAATTCCCTTGGTGCAGGTGCAGCCCTATCCTTCTCAGGGCTACTCACTGACTCTTCCTGTAGACCCCAAGAGCCCTCAGTTCCTGTGGCTTCCCTCTACCCATGGCAGTTTTCCAAGGCATCCCAACCAAACAGCATCATGGTCTCCTGCAGAGGCAGATGGGACCTACCTGAAGTTTTCAAATGTTCAACTGTGATGCCACATACATACTGAGAGGGTATAGAAAGGTGTATAGCTCACATAATTGAGGTCTTTGGGCAGCAGGCCAGGCCTCTTGAGTAGGCCCCAAGTGGCTTGAGAGAGCAAAGGAAGGAGACCAGCCTGGCCTTTTAATGTGGAGGCAAGGGCTCCCACCAGCAGTGGGAGTCCTCAGGCTTTCTAGGAGCATGTTCATATGAGGGCACAGGGGGAAGAGGGAGGGGGAGCTTGAGAGCCATCAATATTCAGAGAGGAAATGTGAAGTCAGTTTCCTCATTACAAACAGGCTCTCCATCTGTGCATCCTGGTCCAAATCAGTGTATGGGATTCCCTCATGCACACATCTTTTCTCCCTTGAACTTGCTAGGCAAGTCATAGCAGTGTGGTGAATTGTTAATATGATATTTATTTATTTATTTATTTGATTATTTATTTAGGGAGAAAGTGTGAGCAGGGGTAAGGGCGGAGGGAAAGGGAGAGAGAGAAAATCTCAAGCAGACCCCCACTGAATGTGGAACCTGACCCAGGGCTTGTCTCATGACCTGACCCAAAATCACGGGTTGGATGCTTAATGGACTGAGCCACTCAGGCACTCTTAAAAGAAAGTCTTTTTATTAAGAGTTTACTGAAATCCAGATGAAGAAAAGCTGGAAGCTGAACATGAGTTGGTTGCTTTCCAAAATGATTTAGGTCTCAGGCAATGAGGAAGTAAGAAAGGAAACCAGGGTGTGGATTCAAAATATGTTGTGGAGGTAAGTTACTCATGTTTTGTTAAATTTCTCACTACCTAGGACTTCTTGGCTTTCCTCCATCTGTTGTCAATAAGTTCAAGTTTTATGTTTATATCATGAGAGACAGTAATATATATTAATACAGCAAACAATGCAGTGTGGAAAGAGCTTTGGAGAGTTGGTGGACTGTGCTATTTGTCCCAGCCAATTCTGAAGACGGTAAGTAGGCTGGGACCCACAATGTGATCAGGCTTGCATGACTGAGCTGGGAGTGAGTGGCTCATTTTGTTTGCTTCTGTCCTTATCTGCCAGCTCCCATGAAAAACGTCCTTCCCAGCTCCATTATTCCCACCTTCTGCTGGACTGATTTTTACCTTTATTCTCAACACCTTCATTTGTTTTGTCTTGCAAGCTTAATTAAAGTTTAAGGTGGGCAGACATTACTGAAGACAGAATGATCTCTTTTAAATGACATGTTGCGGTTGGAACCCAGCCTCTTAGGAAGTGCAAAACTGGGAGGCATTTTGTCTGACTCCTTCCATTTGGTGAGGTGACTCAAAGACCAATTTAGATTTTGCTGAAATTATAGTAACATTTTAAAAACTTATGCTTTAAAAAAAAACTTATGCTTTGCACACATAAGTGCAAAGGATGCACTCAAATGCAAGCATCAGGATTCAGGAACTCTTGATCATCTGCGTTCTCCAAAAGAAGTGTCCATTTCTGGGAGTATAATGGACAGCATTGAAGATGGAATGCTGGTAACTCTGTGTTGGAGAAAGGTCTAGGAACTTTTTTTTTAAAGATTTTATTTGTTTATTGAGAGACAGTGGACATGGGGACAAGGGGAGAGAGAGAATCCTATGTAGACTCCACACTGAGGGCAGAGCTTTGCAGGGCTCCATCTCACAACCCCCAAATTATAACCTGAGCCAAAATCAAAAGTCCAAGGCTTAAATGACTGAGCCGACTGGGAGCCACAGGTCTGGGAACCTCTGATTATTTTCAAACACAGTGACTTAGAACACAATAGCTTTTTTCTTTGTCATTTTTATTATGCTACACATTATGTGATAAAGTTTTCACTGTAGAAAAATTAGAAACCATTAAAGTATCAAAATAACATGATCCAATTCTACCACTCATCAATCACCATTACAAGTCATTTGGTTTATATTCCTATACAGTTAGTTTAAAAAGTATGACACTCTGCACTTTTTAAAATCTATTTAGTTCACTGCTGAAAATCTCATAGGGCAATCTTTTTAAAATAATTAATAATTCCATATTTATCAATGGAGCACCTACTCTGTGCTCAGCATGGGAGATACTGGGCACAGAATGGGGGACAGATGTACTCTCCCAGAACTTACAGTTTAGTGGGAGGCAGTCATTCATGAAGGACCATGTGGTATGTTGTTATAAACTGTGATTCTCATGGGCAAGAAGCACACAGGGCATGATGAGAGGCTGGTATATTGGGAGGGTCAAAGAGGTTCCCTGTGGGGAAGGGACTTTGAACTGCTATCTTAAGAACGAGTGGGACGTTTAGCTGGTCATGACAGTGATAATTTCTTACTTATCTTTACGCTTCAGGTGCTGTGTCCCTGACCTTGCTGCATTCTTAGTATAGTTAGAAAGCCTCCTTCTCTCTCCTACCCCCTTTACTCCTCTTTACTGGGAGATAGCCTTGAGATCCATGAGTCTGGTTCTAAGCCTTCTTCACTGTGCTGTCCAGACTCCCTGCTCATGTGCGCCTGAATCTCTGTCCTATTTTGCATTCTTTTCTTTTCCACATAGCTTCAATGTCAGGTCCTTTAAAAACATGGGAGAAGAGAGGGATTTTCTGTTCTCATTACCACTTGCAGGAGGCCAAGATAAGCTCGCTCGATAAAATATGTGGTACAATACTGAGGCCCTTTGCTTGTAGGTGAGAAGAATATTCCTCTAAAAGAGCCAGAGTCAGATTCCTGCAGCAGTGACCAGCCGACAATGCCATGTCAGCATAACCTAGGAAGTGAGCGGTAGGCTTGGTTTCCTAGCCCTCCAGGGCATGTCTGAACAGCCCTTTTGGGAAAACCTGGCTCTTTCTCTTACTAGATTTGTAACTTGGGCAGGTTGTTGAAACTTTACCAGTCTCAGTTTTCTCCTTGTTGAAGTAGAGATGCTGACTCTGTTGTTGGTTGTTTTGTCTGCTAGGTGTCCCTTTCTTTGGGGAATGGTCCAACACCATCTGGTGCTGGAGGGGCTGCCATTCACCAGCCCCACATCTCTAGCCATAAGGCTGGACATGCAACTCAGGCCTGGTGAACAATAGTGACCCACTCTTCTTAGCCACAGAGAGCAGCCCAAAGCTGGGAAAGTGACTTGAGTGAGGGCAATCAGAATCCCTCTCTGGGGTCTTATTTATTCTAAAGACAGAGGCCAATCCTGTCTTTTTCATTGCATCAAGAATGGGATTGGAAGAGATTATGCTGAGTGAAATAAGTCAAACAGAGAAGATCAGTAATCATATGGTTTCGCTTACATGTGGAGCATAAGGAAAAACATAGAGGACTTTGGGAGAAGGAAAGGAAGGGTGAATTGGGGCAAATAGGAGGGGGAGATGAACCATGAGAGACTATGCACTCTGAGAAACAAAATGAGGATTTTGGAAGGGAGGGGGTGGGGGGGCTGGGTGAGCCTGGTGGTGGGTATTGAGGAGGGCACGGATTGCATGGAGCACCGGGTGTGGTGCATGAACAATTAATCTTGGAACACTGAAAAAGTAAAATAAAATTTAAATAAATAAATAATCGCTATGTTTTTTAAATTAAAAAAAAAGAGAGAACTAAAGGCAGCTGCTGAAGCCATGTCTGGGGACATTACATAGGGGAAAGCCTGTCTGGAGTAGGAGAGAATAAACCAAAGAGAGCCAAATGTAAGTGGGGAGAGAAGAGATGAAGGGGTACCAGGGTCCTGACACTCCAGGAGAGACCTTCTCCCTTGTCATCATCCCCAAGGCCACATTTGCCTCCAGACTTCCCTCTTGAGAGCTTGTTTGGAGGTTCTAGCAGGGGAGCACTAGTATACCCTTGACCAAAGAATGGTCCTCCATTATTGGGGAAGGTCATCCTCCTCAACCGAGTGCACAGCCTTGGGAGGGATGCACATGGTGTAGTGAGGGAGGAAGGGGACACCTGCCCAGCCAACCAGATCAGCTGAGTCAACCGTGGCAATCAACAGAGTGACAAATATCATAGCCAGATCACCCTCACATCCTCCAGGCTTCCCTCTTAGTGTGTTTCTTCAAAATTCCTTTTTTGTTGGTTTTAATTTAGGTTGGGTTTCTAACACTGGACACTAAAACTAAAAAAAAGTCCTGGCTAAATAAAATATCTATTTTATAGAGCTGTGAGCATTAGAGGAACTATTATATTTGTTAAGGGCTTATAGCACAGTATCTGAAGAATGGTGACTACTTAATAACCTATGATTAATAGTATTGGTGGGACTTGTCCTCTTCCTTGAACCTGGCCAATAGAGTGTCGTCTATGGCATCCAACGGCATCAGCATCATCTGGGACCCTGCTAGAAATACTAAATCTGGGTCCATATATGTGATCTTCTCAATCAGAATGTTCATTTGGCAAGGTCCACACTTGAATTGCATGCAAAATACACTGTAAAAAGCACTGGCCTGGGTATGGTGATGACTTTAGATATACCACCATAGGTAGGATCTATGTAGTAAAGAGTTGATAAGCTGGACTTTATTAAATTGAAAACTCTGTGAAATATAGTATCAAGAGAGTTAGAAGATAAGGCACAGACTGGGAGAAAATATTTGCAAAGACATATCTGATTGTTATCTCAAATATACAAATAATTCTTTGAATAAAATAAAATAAAATTAAAAAAATTAAGTCACTCAGCATCAAAAAGAAAAAAAAAGGCAAGAAATAACAAGTGTTGGTAAAGAGATGGGGAAAAAGGAACCCTTGCGTACCGTTGGTGGGAAAGCAAGCTTGTCCATATACCCTACCCTTCTCTCTCCCCTCACTCACATTTTCTCTCTCTCTCAAATAAATAAATAAAATCTAAAAAAAAGAGACAATAGTGAGATACCACTACATGTTTATTA
The DNA here is from genome assembly GCA_028533885.1 of Nasua narica. Lineage (NCBI taxonomy): Eukaryota > Metazoa > Chordata > Mammalia > Carnivora > Procyonidae > Nasua > Nasua narica. The sequence goes on from CM052799.1 coordinate 189,989,466, forward strand.
GAATGTCAAAAACTCAAAACACTGACAACACCAAATGCTGGTAAGGATGTGGAGCAACAGGAATTTTTACTCATTGCTGTTGGGAATGCAAAATGACATAGCCACTCTGGGAGACAATCGATGTTTTAATTATTTTTTGATAATATGTTATATTATAATATTATAATTATTTGTAAAATTTTATAAAATATATAATTTTATAATTTATTTTATAATAACATACTGTTACTATAGGATCCAGCATTCTTGCTCCTTGGTAAGTACCCCCAAAGGAGTTGATGATTTAGGTCCACAAAAGAATCTGTACATGGATGTGTATAGCAGCTTTTCACCAACACTTGGAAGAAACCCAGATGTCCTTTAGGAGGGGACTGGATTTGTAAGCTGTGCTACGTCCAGACAATGGAATATATTCAGCACTAAAAAGAAGTGAGCCATCAAGCCAAGCAAACACACAGAGGAAACTTAAATACACATTAATAAGTGAAAGAAGCCAACCTGAAAAGGCTACATACTGTGTGATTCCCAATATATGACACTGTGGAAAAGGCAAATCTATGGAGACAGTACAAAGAACAGTGGTTGCCAGGGTTTGAGGAAGTAGGGAAGGATGGATAGGTGGAACACAGAGCATTTTCAGGGAGCTGAAAAAACCCTGTGAGATACTAAATGATGGATACATGTCATTGCACATTTTGCAAAACCCATAAAATGTCCACCACCAAGAGCGAACTCTAATGTAAACTATGGACTTGGGGTGCTTATGATGTTTCAGTGTTGATTCTTCAATTGTAACAAATATACCATTTGTGGATACTGGGGAAATCTGTGCATATGTGGGAGCAGGAGATATGTGGGAAATCTCTCAGTTTTGCTGTGAACTCAAAACTTCTCTAAAAAAATAAAGTCTTAAAAGAAAGCACTGTCTGGACACCAGAACCACAAGCAACAGAAGTAAAACCAGACAAATTAGACCAAAATCAAACTTCTGTGCATCAACGGACACATTCCACAGAACGAAACACGATCTAAAGTATGGAACAAAATGTCTACAAATCATATGCCTGATAATATATAAAGAACTGCAACCCAACAACAAAAAGCCTCCAAATAACACAGTTAAAAGACAGGCCAAGGATTTGAACAGACATTTCTCCAAAAATGATATACAAATGGCAATAAGCACGTGAAAAGATGCTTAATATTACTGATCATAAAGAAAATGCAAATCAAAACCACAATGAGGTATCGCCTCACATTCAATAGGATGGCTACTATCAAAACAAAACAAAACAAAACAAGCCCAGAGAATATTCAGTGTTGAAGATGATGTCGTAAAGTTGGAACCCTCGTACACGGTTGGGGGGAATGTAAAATGGTGCAGCCTCTGTGGGAAAGTGTCTGTCAGATCTTCAGAAAATTAAACAGAGTTACCATATGTCCAGCAATTCTACTTTTAAATAAGCACCTAAATGAATTGAACACAGGAACTCAAGTAGGTGTGTATCCACTCGTATTTATGGTGGCACTATTCACAATAAGCAAGAGACAGACACAACCCAAGGGTCCATAGGTCGATGAGTAGATAAACAAAATGGGATCTATCCATACAATGGAGTGCTATTCAGCTTAGAAAGAAAGAAAGTTCTGACACATCTGCTCCAATGTGGATGAACCTTGAAGACAGCGTCTTGAGGAAAATAAGCCAGTCCCAGAAGGACAAATACTGATTCCACTAAAATGAGGTATCTAGAACAGTCAGATTATCGAGACAGAATGTAGAATGGTGGCTGACAGGGGCTGAGGGGTGGGGGTCAGAGTGAGGAGTGGCTGTTTAATGGGTACAGTTTTAGTTTTACAAGACAAAAAAGTTCTGGAGATTGGTTGCCCAACAGTGTGAATATACTTAACACTACTGAAATGTACACTTAGAAATGGTTAAGAAGGTAAATTCTTTTTTTAAGATTTTATTTATTTATTTGACAGAGAGAGAGAGATCCCGAGTAGGCAGAGAGGCAGGGAGAGGGAGAGGGGGAAGCAGGATCCCTGCTGAGCAGAGAGCCCAATGTGGAGCTCGATCTCAGGACCCTGAGATCATGACCTGAGCCGAAGACTGAGGCTTTAACCCACTGAGCCACGCGGGCGCCCCAAGATAGTAAATTTTATGTCGTGCATTTTTTACCACCCCCAAAATTCAGACCAATGCCAAAAATAACAATTAAAAAGCATTGGCCTGGTTGACTGGAAGTTCTTTGATGGAAGGGTCTGAGGGAAAGAGATGTCACAAGGGATTGTCCTACTAATTCCCAACAGAGACACTCAGATGTGTGCCACGGAAGTCAGAAAGTCAGTGAGATAAGACAAAGGCTTCACAAACACGTGGAAAGAGTTGGCAGTGAGAATATCACCAGCAAAGAATTTATGACTAGCAGCCTTCGTCTGTCACCTGGCTTTCATGGAGCTCAAAAAAGACTGCACAATTGAAGTTTGACTTGGCTTTTCCGTAACTGTTACCTTGCTCTCTGCAGTAAATCTACTCGGAACTCTTTTCTAACCTAATTAGGGCAAGTTTGTTTCTGGACTGAATGTAGCCTTCACAATACAGAAGGGCCTCGTTCTGGAAAAATTCACTTCTAGGCCAGTGGAGCAAAAGTTTGAACTGATTTGTAACTTGAAAACAATCCTAGAAATGGTCTTTAAGTTGTCAGTACTTATCATACAGATCCTGTGAAAGTATCAATGATCTGAAAGTTCTCAGCACCAACTTCATTCACAGCCAGTGGCCTCTTGTAATAGATAGAACTTTCTGTGGTTGAGTCAAGGAGATTAGAAAAAGAATTTGAGGCCTGAGACTCTTCCTTCCTTCTAGGATTCAGGTCAATGTAGTACATAAACGAAGGATGCTTTCCAAATAAAGACCAAAATATTATATTTATGGCTGGACAGGTGCTAGGAACCCATTCAAATGCATGGCTTCTGGGAAACTTTGATGGGGACACAGGTTCAATCTGTGCTCAGAATAGGGGTTTTGGGGGAGACTGGAAAATGGCTCACCAAAAGACATCTGTGTCCGATCTCTGGAACATGTGAATTTGACCTTGAATGGTAATAAAGTGTCCTTGCAGATGCCATTAAATTAAGGATCTTTTTTTTTTTAAGATTTTATTTATTTATTTGACAGAGAGAGAGAGAGAGAGATCACAAGCAGGCAGAGAGGCAGGCAGAGAGAGAGGGGGAAGCAGGCTCCCCACTGAGCAGAGAGTCCGATGCAGGGATCGATCCCAGGACCCTGAGATCATGACCTGAGCTGAAGGCAGAGGCTTAACCCACTGAGCCACCCAGGCATCCCTAAATTAAGGATCTTGAGACAGGCAGATTTTCCTGGGTTATCCAGGTGATTCGAAACGTCATCACATGCATTCTCTATAAGAAGGAGGTAGAGTAAGGTTAGACGAATCACAGAGAAGACGACCTGAAGACAGAGCAGAGAGAGATTCTGAGATGATGTGATGTGGCCATCTGAGAGTGATGTGGCCACAAGTCAGGGAATGCCAGCAGTCACCGGAGGGTAGAAGAAGCCAGGAACAGACTTTCCCCTAAAGCCCCTGGGGCACAGCCCTGAGGGCACTTTGATTATGGCCCAGTGATCCCGATTTTAGACATCTGGCCTACAGAACCGAAAAAGAATAATTTCGGTTTTTTTGAGTCATCCAGTTTGTGGTACGTAGTTCTAACAAACATGAATACATTTTTAATTATTAAAACTAAATAAGGTCCCTGTGCCAAGTGCATCCACCTCGGCACTCTGGTGTGTGTACACCCCGATACAGGCATTCCTGGGAGGTTAGCTTCAAGGAAACAGAACAGGGGTGACAGGCAAACGGAAGGCTGCTGCGCTAATGAGGAGAAGGAAGAAACCTACGTTTGAGGCACAGTGACCCTGCCCACTAGTAAACATGACTCTAAGAACTTATTTCCACTCCAGCTCCCTGAGGGAGGAAAGAACAGGAAGAGTAGGAAGGTAATAAGGGACTGAAATTGTTTCTTTCAAAACTGCACATCCTTGCCCCACCTCCTCCCATGTACACATTGCGGGGGGGAAAAGGAACTTGGGTCACAGACAGTGCTCCTTCTCCACAGCCAAGCCCATTGTCCCCTATCGATCTCATCTCCCCTTTTCCCTCTCCGCCCCTTAAACTTAGCCTTCCATGCCCCGTTTCTGTGCATGGTGTCATGCCGTGCCCTATGCGCACCAGGAAAAGGGGACCACCCTTGATTCCCCTTCATCCATCCTACCCCCATATTCGACTGGAAATTTAGGTCTTCTTTTTCCTCCACTAAAAATACTTGTGAAAGAATCTCCCTTTTCCATTCTTTTGTTCTCTTTGTCATGAGACTCACAATACCCAAATCTGATCCATTGTTGTCCCGATGGAACCTCTTTAGTGGCTTCCGGTTATGTTTAGCATTGACTTTTGGCTTGTTATGGTTAAAACTTGCTTTCTTTTGAGCTTCAGCACTCTTATTACTTTTACTCCGCCCTTCACTCTAAACTGTAGACCATGGCCTCACAGATGCTCTATGTTCCGACCACAGAAGTGGTTTCATGGCTTTGAGTCTATTGTTCTTTCTGCTGTGTGATCTTCCATGGTTCCCCACCAGAACTGGGAGAACAAAATGCAGCCCTTTGATGGTGCCTCTCTCTGACACTGGAGGAGGAAACCTGACCAGAGGGCTTCTGGGAGGACAAGTCATCCTGGACATTGCTAATCAGCATCCTTGTCATTTCCAGTAAGAGTCTCAGAATCAACACACTTGTTCCAAGAGTTTCCAGATCACCACTTAAACTGAGTAGATTCGCATCCTTGGTCTTCGTCTAGAATGTATACATCCATTTCTTGTTTAAGAAAACGTGGTTTAAACTTGACCATTCTCTTACACCATACACGAAGATAAACTCGAAATGGATAAAAGACCTCAACGTCAGGCAGGGATCTATCAAAACCCTAGAGGAGAACATAGGCAGTAACCTCTATGACATTAGCCACAGCAACTTCTTTCAGGACATGTCTCTAAAGGCAAAGGAAACACAAGCGAAAATGAACTTTTGGGACTTCA
>CM052799.1:189995083-190012888 GCA_028533885.1 Nasua narica
AAAAAAAAAAAAAAGAAAACATGGTTTACTTTTTTCTTTGATAAGTTTATAAGATGCCAATCTTTGCACTTAATGAATTTTTGTGGTAAATTAGGGGAAACAACTCTAATTCTACTCCATATTCTAGACTCCCACCTCCTTTTACTCATTCTGCTCCCTTCTTCCACTGTGTGAGCTTCTGCAGGGCAGCCTTCCCAGCCCCACCTGAGCACATCACTCAGCACTTCCTTCCTTGCTGGAGTGTGTACAGTCGTGCAAAGATTGCCTGATGGTGTTGTAGATCTCCTGGAAAATAGTATATTCTCATCAAAATAGGTCTGATGATGTGCAGCTGTTGATTAAGTACTTGCAACTTTGAATTGTTTGAGCATTTGCCCAGAAGTGACTGAACAGTTTGGAAAAGTCAAGATTATTTTGTCTCCATGACCAAAAGAAATGAGGACTGATGAACATGTTGATTTTAGCTATGGAGGAATATATCTCTGCATAGGTAAATTTTAACCTTGGGTAGAAAAAAAAATCTGTCCCCTTGGGAGAAATTGGCTCCCTACCTAAACCGACCACATTTTTGCTTCAGGTTGAGCTTCTGGCCTGGCTCTAAACTACTGCTTCTTGGAAAGCAAGTTTAGTTTTACCCAAAGCACTCTTCATGAGCTATAGCAACTTTTGTGGGAAAAGTCTATTTTGTGTGGTGGGATCTATAGTCCATTCCAGGTATGCCCCATGGAAAAAAGTCCTCTGTATCCTGCTTTTCCTGCTGTTGGTTGGTTGGCATTTATCACCCTCTATCTCTAGGTCAGGGGCACCCTCCAGTCACAACAGCTCTTGTTGATGGATAATATAGGAAATTTTTGCACACTATATGCCAATTTGGCAGCCATTTGAATGGATAAACCAATAGAACTAAAAATTTAAGTCTTCTCTGCACTTTGTACTGGACTTACCACTTTATGCATGCTCTATAAAAGTAGGAGAAGAGATGATGATAATGAAAAAGACCTAGAAATTCATAGTTAGAAGCTCTAACAAGTCAACTCCAGTGAAAGGGTCTGCTCAAGCTTTCTTAGCTTGTCTTTTATTTAGGATCATGCTGTGCAATATTCTTTGAATATTAAAAAGAACAAAAATGTTATGGCACAGCTAACATTTTAGCATTTGAAAATCTGTATGTACATGGCAAAAAAAATCAGTGCACACTTGATAAACACATATTTTGTAAGTAAAAATAAAGCATTAGTTAAGGAAATAAGCTTATCAACTCTCCACCCCATTCATATTGCATACAAAATATTAAACATTGTACAAAAGAAACTTAAACACCCATCTAAAAGTTCAAACCACAGGTTATGCTTTGGTGCTACTTGTTGCAAAATGTCATTTTAAATAAAAATGACAATACATAGGAAAATATATTTCTAGTAAGATTTTTCATCTGTGATGGCATAAATCCTCCTGCTGTCAATTATGCCACACTTTGCCTGCAGTCTTAAAGAAATCACTGCCCTGGAAATGACTCTGGATTTAATTTTTGTATTTCTGTGTGAACTCCTGAGGGGGACTTCTATTTCTTCAAGAACAAAAACATTCCCCTGTGCAAGCTCTCCTTTCCCCAAGCTCTGTGCAATATTCTGTGCTCTGTGGCAGGAATAATGCTTAACTGTTAGCATCATAAATCGCTTAAAGGACAAGGTGTGGGTGATTTGAAAGATATATGGAGTGGAACCAAGCAAATTAGGCCTGTCCCTGTTGTTTCATCTTTATTTATTAATGGCAATAATTCTGTCCTAATCTTTTGTACAGCACTTTATCCATTATGTGGCTTGTAAAGCTCTTCAAATGATTTTCACTGATGTCTTCCTTCTTCTCCTACACAGGCAAATGGTGCCGATGGCTCTAATTCCTTAGCATGAGGCCACGAGACCAACAGATTCTTGTGGTTCCTGCTGTTAAGGGGTTCTGTACGGACTCTCCTCCCCCAGACGAGAACTTATAATTGGTGAAGTAAGCAATAAACAGATCAAAGCAGACAAAAGAAATGTCATTTTAAAGAGACAACAGTTTGCAGGCATTGGGGGTGTTAACCTTAATTTTGTTGAAATGAACATGAAAGTATGAGCAGGAAGAAATGGTTTGACCATATGCATTTTGAATTTTAGTGTTTTTCTGATATAATTTCTTACTTTTAAGACAATTTTTATAGTGGTAAATAGACACATAACATATTCTGTATAATTTTAACCATTTCTAAGTGTAACCATTCAGAGGCATTAGGCATGGTCAGTGTTGAGTTACTATCACTAACTCTTATCCATTTCTAGAACTTTCTCATCAGCTCAAACAGAAATTCTGTCTGCATTAAATACTAACTTCCCATTTCCTCTCCTCTTAGCCCCTGACAAGGACTATTCTTTGTTTTCCTGAATTTATCTATTTTAAATACCCCAATTAAGTGGAAAATTCAGTGTTTGTCCCTTTATCTGTCTTCTTTCATTTGGCATAATGTTCTCAAAGTTCATCCATGTCGTAGTGTACATCAGAGTTTTATTCCTTTTTTTAAAAGACTTTTAAAAATTAATTTCTAAAAAAAGTTTGTATTTATTTATTTGACACAGAGAGTGAGAGCACAAGCAGGAGTGGCAGGCAGAAGGAGAGGGAGAAGCAGGCTTCCCACTAAGCAGGGAGCCCCACCTGGGGCTTGATCCCAGAACCCCGGGATCATGACCTGAGATAAAGGCAGACACTTAACCAACTGAGCCACTGAGGTGCCCCTAAATTAATCTATTTGAGAGAGAGAGAGAAGAGCAGAGGGAGAGGGAGAAGCAGATTCCCCACCAAACAGAGAGCCCAACGTGGGCTTGGTCCCAGCACCCCAGGATCATGACTTGAGCCAAAGGCAGATGCTTAGCCAGTTGAGCCACCCAGGCACCTCTAAAGTTTTATTCTTTTTTAAGGGTGAATTATGTTCTATTGTATCTATACTACATTTTGTTTAGTCATTAATCTGTTGATGGGCATTTGGGTTGCTTCCACCTTGTGAATAATGCTGCTGGGAAGATGGGTGAACATGTATTTGAGTCCCTGCTATTGATTTGTTTGACTATATACTTAGAAGCGGCATTGCTGGATCACATGGTAATTCCATATTTAACTTTTGAGAAACTGCCAAAATGTCTTCCAGAGTGGCTGTGCCATTTTGCATACCTACCAGTAATGCAGAAGTATACCAATTTCTACACACCCTTACCAACACTTGTTCTTTCCTTTTCTTTTTTGGGGGGTAATAACCATTCTAATGCATGTGATGTGGCATCTGATTCTGGCTTTGACTTGTATTTCATGAATGATTCCTGATTGTGAGCATCTTTTCATGTGCTTATTGGTCATTTGCGTATCCTCTTTGGGGAAATGTCTACTCAAGCCCTTTGTCCACTTTTTAAAATTGGGTAGTAATTTCGTAATGTAGACCTGTATAAGTTCTTCTTTGGTTATCTAATTCCTAGGCAACCCGGTCGGGAAAGACTGTGTTGGCCATCTCGACTCCAGAAGCTCGGCATCGCAGTTTTTTCTATAATGAATTAAAATTTCCCTGTGTTTTATACTTCAGTCCAGCTAATGTGACTTCATTCCCAGGACATGGCTTTGCTCTTGAGGTGCTGGCAAACCAGATCTGAATGTGTGAGGCAGAGGTCTAAACCCAGGTCACTCTTTATTCCCCCTTGTGATATAAACAACCCCTGAGGTTTTGGGGAGAGAACTATTAACTCTCCATGTTTTCTCAGTTTATCTAAAAGCTGCACCATCCTGTACAGTAGCCATTAGACACATGTGGCTTTAAAACTAGCCTTTAATTTAAATTGAAATTAATTAAAATTAAGTAAAATTAAAAAGTCATTTCTATAGTGTCACTAGCCACCTTTCAACTACTTAGTAGCCACATATGGCCAATGTCTATTGTATTGAACAACACTGATAGGGAATTTCCCCATCATCTCAGAAAGCTCTATTGCAAAATGATGATTTAGAAAATATGTGTTTTAAAATGAACATTGGAAACAGATAAATAAAACAATAATAATCAAAAAATGACTGCAGCAGTAAGGAAAATGTTGGAAGACAATTGAAATAGATACTCTAACTACTAGGAAAGAGTTCACTAGTATTCTCTGTTATGGAATCATTTGTAAAAATTAGCTTAATACTATTACTTAATAATAATACTATTACTTAATACTGTTAAGTATAATACTTAATACTTAATGTCTGTGGCATAGGGTTGATGTGAGCACTGAGTGAAGATTAGCAACCTAGCACATAGTAAGCATCGCATAAGCATGTGATGAGCACAGAAATGCACTGTTCAGATCTCTTGCTCACAGGAGTGCAGTTGAATGTGCTGTGCACACCGAGGCCAAGCTTATGGACCACCACTAGCCAATAGCAGAGTGTGGCAGGGTGGTAGTGCCCCAAGGGGCACTGACTTGAGCCCCAAGGGGTTTTGAACCTTGGTCTGGTTCAAACCTTTTGGAACTGCACTACACTCCAAAATTCTTCCTTATCTAATCCATCTTCCTTCCTTCTCTCTTTCCACAGGTGTCAAACCTACAAGATGATCTGAAGGCTGTCCCATCTCCATCTCCTCCCACTCTTTGCTCCAAGACTCCTTTTGCGTGTCTAATTTTGTCTTGGCATTGGCTATGTGGCAGACTCAAACTGAAGAAAGTGCTTGCTTCTGTGAGCATTACTTTCAAGGAGATGTACCTTCATCTTTTGCCACATGAAGCTTCTCAGCATCCTTCTTACATTAAAATGACCACATCGGCTGAGCAAGCACTGTTTAATCCACTTCTTCTGAGACCACAGTGGGAAGCTCTTCTGATAGCACAGGCTGATAGCACATCTTTCTGGTGTCCTTCAGAGGTGACTGTAATTTGGAGCTCTTGGAAGGGACGTTGTCTTCTTTGTTACATTCAGGTCTCTGAAACACATGCAAAATCCAGATATTGCCTGTTGGTTTTATTGTTGGGTAGGGGTTACCTACTTCCAATGGCTTTATGCAAGAACCTCCTAGACATTTAAGCCATTGGTTTCATGGAAAAAGCTGGAGCTACTACTTTTCTTCTAGTTTCAGAACCTTCCATCAACCTTACTATCTTCTTTCCCAGCTTGGTCAAAACCCAAAATGAAACCCTTGTGAGCACTGGACCTGAGCTCCAGTTTTCAATCTGTTGCCCAATCAGTCTCAGGCCTTTCTTTCTATAGAATTTTACCTCTTTGGGTGTTCCCTTTCATCTTCCAGGGCCGTATCTATCCGGATTGTCACCATTATTTACTTGTGCAATACCTGACATAAATACCGGTGTTTCCCATGACCAGAAACAACCTGCATGTTCTGCAAGGTAAGAAGACATTTGTTGCAGATCTGGGCGCCCAGCCAATAGCCCCTTGGGTCCTACCACTGTAGCAGCCTGGCTTCCAACCGCCAATATCTGCATCTTTGCCAGAGGGCTACTTCTTGTCCCTAAGCTCTCTGTCTATGTGTGCTGTAGGCCAGACAGCCTGAGGAAGAGCTCGCATTTCAGTTTCTTCACTGCAGGAAACCTGCTGGTGACCTGCTCAATGACACCTTGTTGGCTGCCTTCCCTTCCCTGCCTTACTGCTCACTCTCTAATTGGTGTTTCCTCCAATCATTTCTCAATAAACACCTTGCAATAGACTATCAGGGGAACCCAAGCTAAGATAGTGTTCTATTAAGAGAAGATGTCCTATGGCCAAATAGATTTAGGAACTGCTAGGCTCAACAAAAGTAAATAGGTTTTCTAACTGTAAATAGTAAATGGGTTTTCAAAACTCATCTGATCTATTAATTTCCGTAGTGAATCTCCAAGGATGGGAAGTAGACAGACTATCCAAAAATTATTTGGTAATGTGTTAGTGTGGAAAACAGCGCATGTGTACACGGGCACCTGCGATATAGTTTAAGAACAGCTAAGATGTAGTAACTGAACCAAATGTTTGGGAGGAATATGGTTTTGGGAATTTTTTGGTTCCCTTTTCTAATACAATTTTTAAAAAATTTTTTTAAATTAAAAAATTTTTTTCCAATTAATTTTATTTTTTTAGTGATTTTACATGAAATGTATAAGACTCATTAATTCAAAGGCACACAAATACCAAAAACATAAACATATTTTCAAGGGGCAGTGGACAAATTATTGAGCACTGCTTACTGTGCATTGTGGATCAGCATGAAACCGAGCACCCAGAGAATGGACCGGAAGGCAAGCCAGCCTGGACTGGCATTCTTACAGAGCAGTCGATAACAGAGTCTTGCTCAATGCTTAATTAAGCAGTTCTGATTGTTCTCCAAATATGAGAAAATGCATTCGGATATTCATGCTGGTGGTTCTGCCCTCCCAATTAATCTAGTTACAAATAGGTCCTTAGCCAATTCACTTTCTCATTATTAAGGGGACAAATCATAAGAGAGTGTGAACTAGAACTAATTTAGCATGGTAAGTACTTCGAAACTGAAGTGGAGAAGAAATTAGGTTCTTTTAAACCCCCAGAGCAAAATTATTCCCCGTTTCAAGACCTTTGCCTTTCCGGGGAAGCTTAACGGGGATAACTTATTTAGTGTCCAAGGTGAACCTCAGCATGGGTCTGATGTTCCATCACCTCTGGGTGTGTTTCAGGATGGTCTCACTTCTGTGAGAAGTGATAATCTGCCTCCACCCCTGATGCCTCCACCAAGAAAGCAAACTGTTGGATCTACAGGTCAAATTTAACCTTCAATTATTATTTATTGGGGGACTAGTATATGAGTTTCTGTGTTTGTTCCTTTCCTTTCCAGTTTCCCTTCCTCCATCCTTCCCTCTCTCCTTCCCCTCTCCCAGCTGACATCTCTTAGTTTCTCTTCTTTTTTAAAAATATTTTACTTATTTTATTTGACAGAGAGAGAGAGATCACAAGTAGGCACAGAGGCAGGCAGAGAGAGAAGAGGAAGCAGGCTCCCCACTGAGCATTCGGGCTTGATCCCAGGACCCTGAGATCATGACCTGAGCCAAAGGCAGAGGCTTTAACCCACTGAGCCACCCAGGCGCTCCTCTTAGTTTCTCTTCTGAGAGAGCAGCCTCCCCTAAATCATACTTAAGAACCAACTTAAATAAGCATATATATTTAAACTTAAAAAGTAGATTTAAATCTCACCGAACTTCTTCATTTAAAATATTTTTTAAAAACTTTCCAATTTTATTTTCTCTGCAGATATTAGAATTTTTATAAATTACACATTTGCATCACTTTAAACATTTGTTAACATCCATTTTTAAAATGACTTTTCTGTAAGTAGTTCTTCTTTAGTTCCTCCCTCCCTCCTTTTCTTTCTTCTTTCTTTCTTCCTTCCTTCCTTCCTTCCTTCCTTCCTTCCTTCCTTCCTTCCTTCCTTCCTTCCTTTCCTTCCTTCCTTCCTTCCTTCTTTCCTCTCTTCCTTCCTCTTTGTTTCTTTTACTTTTTTTTATCTCTACCACAAAAGTAGATTTGGGAAGAAATTTTCCATTTTTATCCCTCTCAAAATATAAGGAAATGCAGATTCAGAATAACAACAGTTCTTTTCATAGTTTGCCCTTTGAACATGGTCATATGTTACTGCGTGGGCTGTGCTGGTGGGAGTGAGAATGGAGAGTTTTTTCTTTTCTCTCTTCTTTTTTCAGTTTACTTTCAGTTTTGTCTTTTATTTTCCCCTTCTCGTTCTTATGGTTTTAATTTTATTTTTAAAAATATATTGACTATTAACACGTTACCAGAAGTCAAAAGTATACCGCAAGTTAATTTAGGGAAGTGCTATTCCCTTCTGAATGCCTTCCTCTTATGTTCCTTATGCCTTGTGAGCAATCAGCCTTCCAGTTTTCCCGTTGACCCTCCTGGGTTTCCTTCTGAATTGTCATTAAAGCAACGCCTATATTTTCAAAGGGAGTATTAACTTTTTCTTTTCAAACCATATGCTAAGTAGTGTACTGTTGTCAGTTATTTTTCTGAAACACTTGTCACTTTGATGCGGAATCGTGAAGCCCAATGATCAAGAAAGAATTCTTGAGACATTTTACTGTGCAAAAAAGTGTTTTTATTATTGCACGGGGACAGGACCTATGGGCAGAGAGAGCTGCACGGGGTTTTTGAGGCATGACTGATTATGTATTTTTAAGTTTGTGGAGGGAGGGATAAAGTAAATTTCCAAGGAATTTTGAAGCAAGGCTTTCAGGACCTTGAGGGGCTAGCTGCTACTAGGATAAGGTTACTTTTGGTCTCCAGCAAAACATCGGCATTAAGGCAGCCATGAGTTCCTTGAGGAAGGTCAAGTTCTGCTTGTCTCAAGGATCTATCAGTGGGTTGCAAGTTGTAAGGAATTTTAATTTATGCTACGTTTCTCTTGCCCTTGTTTTCCTCATCATTCTCCCCACCCTTGAACAGTTTTGACCCTTAAATCTTTAAGGTTGCTAAATGTGGAAGGTCTCATCTTCTGCAGCTTCTTCCTGCTGAAGAGGGGCATAGAGATGTCCCTACCTATGGGTCAACATTGTTCAGTTAGGGAACATACAGGGGAGTTAGGAGTGGCAGAGGCAGCCGAGTCCAATGTGGACAGCAAAGAAGTATCTCTGTGGGTAGTAAGAACCAGCTGTCGACGTGAGGTTATTGTAGTGATGGAGTCTTGGCACCAAAAGCAGAAATATTGGGAAAAGCAACCTATTAGGATTAGGATGGTTATAACAATGAGAAGTCCAACAGAGACCCTTAATAGTTGATCATAGTCCTTCTAGAACCAGGAACTTAACCAGTCCTTGAAAGAGAGGGAATGATTTTGTAGCGCCTCAATTTGGGTATTCATATCTTTTAATAGCCCTGTGACATTTTTGTGGTAATCTGGAGTATATACATAACACTCTGTTTAAATAAAGCAGCGGTTTCTCCTTGAGCTGCAGTTAGGATATCAAGGGCTATTCAGTTTTGGAAGGCCACCTTTTGAGTTTGTGGGTGACTACAAGTTGGGTCTGGTTAAATAAAGGTAGCTGCTGTATGCTTAGCTAAACCTCTGTTCGCCATTTTATATCAATAAAGATGACTCCTGGCACAAATATGGCTAAGGGATGAAACCATCACGAAACCCTTTGTTTGATATCCAAGTTTAACAATACTCTAATTATCAGCAATCACTGGAAAGTGGGAGAAGACTTGTCTTGGGATATGGGCATACCAAACTGCATCACTCAATCCAATCCTAAGGAAAACAGAGCCATCCATTACCTCCACAAGTCCATAGTCAATGCCACAGAGTGGAGTACACACTGGCTTTTAAGGAGCAATTTTGCCATCCCAACCATTGACCAATTGATCAAGGTGATAGCTGAGTTATACAATTACTGGGATATCCATCCCATTTTCCTGCTGTTCAAATAATCTTATGCTAAAGGGGTCCTATTATTCTCAAGAATAACAAGCAAGAAGACAACATGAGCTCTTGTGGCAATTTCTCTGAAATTTACAAGTTGTCTAGTTTAGGCAAACAACAAACATTTAAAGACAATCAGAATTCGAATTTAACATCCTCAAAGATGTGATATTGAAACATAATTTTTTCTCTCCAAAATCACCCTTATTTTCAGAGATAGCCAAGTCAAGACTAATTCATTTGAAAAGTAAGTTTAATTTTAATAAATGTGGCCTAATTATTTACATAAGCTCAGCAAGAATACTGATTGATCATACAGATCTTCTAAGACCTGCTTTGCTGGAACTTTTTATAAGGAATCTAGATTGGACCGTTAGTAGCCTTTCCAGGCAAGAAGCCGAGCCACATATCTGACATCAGACATGCCTGTGATACTTGTAGATTTGTTTTCTTCATCAGCTTCATAAAGAAAACACAGTTGATTGGTTTTTAATTTTGAATACCCTCTGAAATATTTTGTCATAAAATAGCTACTGGAAATCTATCAGAAAGAATGATTTTCCCGGTCATTCCAGACTCATTACAACGTGTTCTACCAATTCTATTCCGTTTGACAGGTTGGGACAGATGGACTGAAAGGTAGGGATTCTGGCCTCCTCGTGCACACTCCCCTGGATGCTCCCTCCCCTGGAGTGTGTGCAGGACATGCCACTTGCTTCTAACCATAGAGTGTGGCAAAGGCTGTCCAGTCCATGATGATATGACATAGGACTGTAACTTCTATCCAGCTAGGGCCCATCTCTGCTGACTCTCCCTTGCTGGCCTTGGGTTGAGCTGGTTGTGTGGAGACACCCTTGCTACCAGGACCTGAGGACGGCCTCCAGCTGGCAGCCAGCAAGGAGCTGAGATCTTCAGTCTCAAGGCCAGTGAAGAGTTGAACCTTGCCCACCACAGACCTTCCCCTAGCCGGGCCTCAGGGGAGAGCTGGCCCTCACCTTCCCGTTGATTGCAGCCGTGAGAGAGACACAGATGCATCAGACCCAAGCTGTGCTTGGACGCTTGACTCCAGAAACTATGAGATAATGCCTGTGTGCCGTTTTAAGACAATAAATTTGTGGTAACTTGTTATGCAGCAATCAAATGACAAATGCACAGTTTCTGCCTTTATAAATGCAGCCAGCCCTTTCAGCCGTAGCGGTTTTGAAGACTGCAGGGCTGAATTTCATGGGTGAATTTTACGGCCACCTCCGTAATCCTCACCCACAAATTGTTATTAAAATTCTGGTCAAGGCAGCCTCTCTGCCAGGGGCTCCACTATACTGTTTCTCCATCGGATGTTTTTATTTTAAAAATTGCTCTTATGAAAATATCTTCCCCAATAAATCTTTCAGTTGGTGACTCATTAGAAAAAACGTCATTTATCGTACATCTCCTTACTGGAATAGAATCTAGCAGATACATAAGCTGAAGTATTGAAAACCTCTGTGCTCTCACCCAACAATATAACTGATATTCCCCATCGCATGATTTATTCCAACACTTTTATCTTTACAATTTAGTGATGTTTCCTAAGTCCCTCCCAGGTCTGCTGGCAAAGGAAAGTGGCTTAATTTGTCGATATATATTGGTTCCTGTGTGTCAGTGGAGCTATTTTTCCTCGAGGGGATGAATGAATATTTCCTTAATGAGGGTTTTGCTACTGAGTGAGATACTTCAAAGGAACTTCTAAACAATTATCATTAATCTTGGTGGGATTTTTAAGGTATTGGGTATCCAATAACTTTAAACACAATAAAGAAAAAATTAGGCAGCAGCCTTTAAATTCTGATTTTTAACAGTCTAGATTTTTAGTTTTTAAGTGTTTTGCTAATCGCGATGGCATTAATAATTACCAGCTCAAGGCTCAATTTATACACTTGGATGAGTGGCACTATTAAAGAAAAGTGGATTTATACCCATTTTGCAAATCCAGTGACTTCTGTCTGGTCTCCCTGCTTCCATTCCCATTCTCCTTTGTCAATTTTTAGCCAGAGGATCTTTTTTTTTTTTTTTTAAATGTTTTGGGATTGATTGATTGATTGATTGATTTGGGGGGAGCGGAAATAGGGGCAAAGGGAGAGAGAATCCTGCAGTAGACTCCCTGCTGAGTGCAGAGCCAGACGTGGGGCTCCATCTCAGGACCATGATCATGACCTGAGTGGAAATCAGAAGTTAGCCGCTTAACCAACTGACACACGCAGGCGCCCCTTTCAGCCAGAGGACCATTTAAAAACACCCCCTGTCACATCTCTGTGCAGACAGCCTGGTGCCTCTCATCCTGTTCACAGTAAAAAGCACAAGTCCTTACAGACCTCATAGGACCTGCACCCTCATCTGCCCCGATGCTTGGACCTCATCACCGCCCCCCTTTCCCTTTTCACTTACTTCTTCCCAACTGACAGGTCTCCCAGATTGAGTGAAGCAAGCTTCTACCCAGGCCTTTGTAATTGCTCTTTCCCTTGATAAGATAATTTCCTCACTTCCTTTAGGGTCTGCTCTCTGTCTCCTTGGCAAAGAGGCCTCCCCTAGCACCACACCTACACAAACAACCCATTCCCCGGACTCTCCCTAGAGTGCGTCTCTCACTTAATGCTTTATACACATACTTGTTGTCTCTGTGTGAGAGTAGAACTCTTTCATTCCTGTTTTATCCCCAGGGCCTAGGTTGTGTATGGCTTAGAAAGGGCACTCAGTAAATATTTACTAAATGCAAGAATACATTCAAGTAGTCTTCTTGATAACATTGATTTTTTTCCCTGTGGTTTTCATCTTAATTTGAACTAGGCTATCACTGTTTTTATCTTGTAAGAGGGTGACAAAGAGGTTACACCAGGAATAGACACATTAGCTGTCGTCATGTGGTTCTCTTGTGATTGCGTTTTTGGTATTTTCTTTTTTTTCTCTTTTAAGATTGGTTTTGAAGACAGTCATTCATTTTGTCGGGGAGAGTTTAGTTTAAATGAGATAATATAGTCCCTGTCGTCAAGTAGCTGGTTATGTATAAACACAGTATGGTGTGATGTATGGGATTAAAGTAGGTCATGAGTTCAAGCCCTGCATTGTGCTCCATGCTGGGCATGGAGCCTACTTAAAATAAATGAATGAATGGGGCACCTGGGTGGCGCAGTTGGTTGAGCGACTGCCTTCGGCTCAGGTCATGATCCCGGAGTCCTGAGATCGAGTCCCACATCGGGCTCCCATCTCCATGGGGAGTCCGCTTCTCACTCAGACCTTCTCCCTTCTCATGCTCTCTCTCACTCTCTCTCTTTCCTAATAAACAAATAAATAAAATTTTTTAAAAAAATAAATGAATGAATGAATGAATGAATAAATGTAACTAAAGAAGGAAGGCCTTCAGTGTTTTAGTACAACACACTTGCTCCCTCAGGATATCTGCATAGTGCTTGTGACAGGTGAGAATCTGGCTTTCACTCACAAGGCAGCGTGTACTAGTCAGAGATAGGCTATGCCATGGTAACAAGTAGCTCCCAGGTCTCAATGGCTTCACATAATGAATGTTTGCTTTTCACTTTCCAGAAAGACTCCTGTGGGTCAGGCAGACCTTCTCTTTGCTATTGCTCTGCCTTTAAGGTCACTGTAGTAGTCAAGAGAAGGCTGTGATCAGGTCTCTGCGGCCAGTCCCATCGACCAGATGCTAGTCACATGACTCCAATGTGACTGCAAGGGAGGCTGGGAATTACAGAGGAGCCCAGGAGTATTTGGTGAGATTTAAAAAAGCTGCCACATTTTCAATCCACATATATTAAATATTAATAAAGTATAAATTTTTCCAGTATAAAAATATAAATATTTCCATTGCCAACTTCAATATATCATTTTTTTGTGTGTCTCCCATACTCTGGAGCCCACAGCCAAAAAAGTAATGGCAGAAAACTCGTATTTAACCAAAAAGTGATGTATCATCTTGTTTGGTCATTTCCTTCTTGGTCCTAATATGGAAGAGAAAACATCTAGTTAATAAAGGTGTCTTTTAAGAGATTTTCTGGATAATCAAGATCTGTTGCCACATCTGCATGGATGTGCTTATTACCTGTGTCTCCATTGGTAGGCTAGTCAATAATGTAATCTAGGAGGTTAACAAATAAAGGAAGAAGGTGAAGGATATGCTCATGGTTATGTTTTGATTAGGCTCTGTTTCAAGATCAGTTCTGCAAATTATAGATAAGAATGATTGCTAGAAGATTCTATTTGGGATGATTCTGCCTACTGGGGGCAAAGAAGAGGGATTAAAAGCATTCCTTTTTCTCAAGGGAACAGAAAACAACAGACCAGAGCTATTTGCTGAGCATGTGCTGAGTAGGTGCTAAGTGGATGCTCTGGGTCCATTACAGGCAGTCCCAGTCAAAAGAGAAGATGGTCAGTGGTGGACTGGGTAGGAAAGAGGCAGAGCTGTAAACGGCAGGTCATGAAAATGGGAATGCCTTCCAGTGAAAAGGATCAAGGAAGGTGACTTTCACAGTGCGGGCCTCCTGGATCTGGAAAAGCAGACCACCTCACCCCCTCAGTGCCAACTTCACCCATAGGTGCTTTCTCTTTCTCCTTCACCTTGCTTCCCAGGGTCACAGCTTTTGTGATGTGATTACCTCCACATACCACCTCCCCAAATGTGCCTGCAGCCTAATATGGGAACTGGCTTCCAGCCCCCAAGGGGGTCCACCTCCCCAGTTTTGGACAACTTCTCCCATGAGCCATGTTTCCCTGAGGAAGGTTTGGTGGCTTCCGAGGCTTGGCAAAACTCCCTTCTAGGAAAGGGACATGGCCATTGTGTCTGGGTGCTGATTTACCCTCCCTGAGAGGGTCCAGGTGACTTGATCTTGTTGGTGTTCAGAGATGCACTTCTCTACATAAGCTTCTGGAACACTGTGCTTCCTTGATCTGGGCATGTCCTGTCAGCCTTTTCCTAGGATGTACAGTGAGGTCAATAGAACCACCTGTGATCCCACGAGCCAGATTTTCTGCGTTGGATATGTGGTTGGCCCAACAGCAACAATCATCACAAAATCCTCACCTTACCCCAATAAAATGTGAGACCTAACCACAGCATTTCAACCTTTGTCGTCACCTAACAATCACTACTCTGGTTATTGGTGGACTGCCTTCTCTAGCCCCTCATATCATATGGCCATGCTGGCAGTCTTTGCCTTTCCTTTCCTACCTACTGACTCCTCTGATTTCTGATAACTTTGAATATCTCCCAGTCTGTGTATCCTCAGTCCAGGTGGGCTGCTACCTCCCATCCTCTGCTGATGGCATCCTTCCTCTTTCTACTGTCCAGGTTGGCCTTTTTAAACACTACTTGGGGTTAATGAGCTGTAATTGAGCAAAGCTATAGTTAGCAGGGAGAAGAGAAGAAACAACGCTGGCTATCTCAGACTCTTACCTAAAGGAAAACATCAGGGCTTAAGAGCTCCTGCACAATGGCTTACTAACATTATGACCACAGACATCATTTAGTATATCTGAAACCCAAGATTCTTCATCTATGTTTGTGGATAATAAAGCCTGTCCTGTCCCCACATGGTTGTAAGAGTGAGAGTGAGTCCACCATGAATGTGAAGGACTGAAAATGTTAAGCTAATGTCATCACTCTATTACTGAGAAGGTTCTAGTGCTGGCTTTTAGTCCCTTCATTTAAAAATGTACCTATTATATTATTTACACACAACTTTCATTTGTTATTTAAAAACGTTCCTCTCCCTTTTCTGTGTCCCCTGAAAGCACAGAAGTCAACGAACCCTCTAGTTACACTTTGTTGTTGTAACCAAAGAATGGTACATCAGCTACTTATCTTCCAGCTATTAAGTTAGCACGGAACCATTTGCCTGGCTCTCTTGAGCATTTCCAGGCATTCTACTCTGTTCATCTGCTGTATTAAAGGCCCTTCCAGCGAGCCCACTGGAATGGAGAGGCGTCTGCAGATTTCAAGATTATGGGAGAGGTTAGATGCAGCTGTTGGGATGAGTTTATGCATGAACACGCCAGCTTTTTGATGAAGCATGTTCTTCATACTGAAAATAAATGCCACTGGGTACAGAATAGCACGTGTTTATCAGAAATTAATATCGATCTTTGCATATCAAATAAAAATGGCCAAACAGGCATTTTAATATAGTAGAATGAGTATTGATTGTTACCACTTAGGGAAGTACATTAGTTTTGTCTTTGGGATTCATTCTTGTAAACTGATGTACATGTAGAAGAGGGAAATGTGAATTTAGCATTTAGCATAAAAGAAAATCTTGAGCATTTATTAAGCTACTACGTCTGGTGAGCTAAGGGAATCTATCTTTATTCAACATCTCTGTAAAACAGCAGGGTTTACCCCCACACAAATGTCTTGGAGCTCTACTCTAAATGACAAAAATCAGTGAAGAAAATTTGTTGCTAGATTTCTCCTCAATTACCATGACAGGTACTTGATTCTTCACTGGGCAGAAGGGGGTGATCTCAGGGGAAATTTTAGGGAGGGGAGGGCATGGAATTTAAAATAAATGCCAACTTAACTGTCACTTCCAACAACCATTTTGAAACTTACGAAAACGACTCATTTTGCATCCGTGCTGCAGTAAGAAAAGTCAGTCAAGTTGGCCACAGTGTTCAGTAAATCTTCATAGATTCATGAATTGAAGTTAGCATCAGAAAGGAGAGAATGTAGTAAGAGTCTCAGATGCAATAGTTTCAGGTGCCCATCTGATGATCGTTCATGGTAACATTCCCTTTCCTATCAGCTCAGAGAACACTGAAGCACTTGATCTGCTGCAAAAGTAAGTTCAACGGTGATCCGAAGTCCTGTGTAGGGTCCTCAGGCCCAGAAATCAGGCATCCAGGCCAGTTTAGACTTATTTGCATGTTTTGTCCAATATTAAACATTGAGACATTCCTGATAGAATGATGGAATTTAGAAATGGAATGATGGAATTTTAGAAATGATGGAACATTTAGAAAACATGTTTTGGATGTAGAGGAAGTACATTGATTTTTTTTTATTCTTTTTTTTTTAAAAAGATTTTATTTATTTATTTGATCCCATTGGTCATGGTGAATAATCCTTTTAATGTACTGTTGGTTCCTACTGGCTAGTATTTTGGTCAGAATTTTTGCATCCATGTTCATCAGGGATATTGGTCTGAAATTCTTTTTGTTGGGGTCTTTGACTTCTGAGATCAAGGTAATGCTGACCTTATAGAATGAGTTTGCAAGTTTTCTTTCCATTTCTGTTTTTTTGAAACTGCCTCAGAAAAATTGGTATAATTGTTCTTTAAATGTTTGGTAGAATTCTCCTATGAGCCAGTCAGAGCTGGACTCCAAAAAGCTAACTGCCCAAACTTACCTTGCTCACTGCAACTAGGGTGCTTTCTGCCCTGTGCTGGGCCTCTGCTGTGCCTTCTACCAGAAATGCCCCCGCACAAACCAACTTCCCCCACTCTTATCCCATCATCATTTAAGGATCCTTGCTATTCCCCATCTGCTCCCAAAAGAGACAGCACGTTGGGGCCATGCAGGATCTCAGCTCCACAACCTGAGGGATCTGAATCTTTCTGTGACAAGGTCTCCAAGAGATTCACATGCTCATTAAAGTGTGAAATCACCACTGGTAACTCCTGCTCATCCATCTAGTATTTAGCTCACAGGCCTCCTCCGCCAGAGAGCCCTCCTGCCCTGTCACCCCACCCCAGCCTGCAGCATGGAAACTTAGAGAGCTGGGGTGGCCCAGTGATGAGGGCACACACCACATTCATGAGCACTTCAATTTCCCAAGCTTCACTCTCCTGCTGCCAGTGAGTCCGTGAGGGGACATGTATTATGTGTCGGGGTTCCCCCTGGTAGAAGAGTAGACTCGACCAGGTAGGACGTGCGTCCCCTTGGGAGTCCTCACCCTGCACTCCATCCCCTCCCAAAGCTGCCCTTGAGGTCTCTGTTGTGGGAGCAGCTGGGAGGTGAGACCACCTGCTCACGAGGACCTTCAGGGACGGCGGAAACCCGGTGGGAGCCCAAATGCACCGGCCTCTCCAGGCCCCACTCCTCAGAAAGCAGGCTTCCCACTGTGGGGAATGGGTCTCCGCCTTCCCTCGCCTTGCTCAGGGCCCCACGCAGAGACTTTATAAGGTTGACTTGGGGATACCCAGACAACACACAGTGTTCTAACAAAAGGTGGGAGTCTCTCTTCCTGCCTCTCCTCTGACCCCCAAGTGCCCAAACCCAGCCCGGTCTGTCCTCCTCTTCCATCTCCATGACGACCGGCCCAGAGCCAGCCCCCAGGGCTCCATGCTGACCCCGCGACCCCTCCCAGAATAATCCAGCCC
>CM052799.1:190013388-190086940 GCA_028533885.1 Nasua narica
GAAGGCGGGCCCTCCATGGCTGCGTGGGGCTCCACGGCTCTGCCTGCGAGGGCCAGCGTGTTGTGGCCTCAACTGACCCCTCAGAACCCTGTGGAGAGTTCCATCTCTGAGGGAAACCTGTGCCTGGCAACCAGGCCAGAGCAGTTGGGCGGGGGAGGGGAGGCCAGCCAGGTTCTAGAGAACAGTTGTCCCTGACTTAGCTGTGAACTAGGAAGTTGTCTCAATCACACAAGCCCTGGGGGGGTGGGGGGAAGGGCTCGTCCCAGCCTGGAGCTCAGCCCCCCCAGGCCCACCTGGCCTCCAGCAAACCTTGGGGCGCAAGGCCCGGCCAGGTCCCTTTGCTGTGTGCGCACAAGAGAAGTCAGGGCGGAGAGTGAAGGCCTCGTGCCCGGGCCAGGTCCGTCCCCCTGATCTGAAGTTTCCCTCTGCTGCAGGGACTCTGGTCCTGTCTGCAAAGGTCCCACGGGCTCCCTACATTTTTTTCTATATCTCATTAGCCTTTTTTATTTCAACGTAAGTAGATTTTAGTTCTTTTATTTCTCTGGAAAGAGATTCTTGAATGTCTTGGATGTTTTTTTCAAGCCCATCTAGTATATGGATAGTTGTTATTCTGAACTCTAGTTCCCACATCTTACTTATGTCCATCCATACCCATTAGGTCCCTGGAAGTCAGTACTGCCTCTTGTTCTCTTTTTTGAGGTGAGTTTTTCCATCTTGTCATTCTGTCCAAGAAGAATAGATGAGCTAGAGAACAAAATACCAAAATGGTAACAATGACCCGAGAGAAATGTACGCTAAAGAAATCAGAAGTGATCTAAAACTGAAAAAAAAAATTAAAATTAAGAAATCAAAAAGAGAATGCCATCTGACGGGTGAATCGAATAAAGCAATACAATGGATCCTGTGTGTATTTTGGTCTGTTTTTAGAAAATTAGATCCCCAAAGTATAAAGTGAGAAAATCTTATGCGTACAATAATAAAATTACATACAATGAAAAGATAGAATGTAAGTGTAAAAATGAAAATTAAAAAGATTTTTAAAAAAAGAATTGATGAAATAAGAAGTTAGTTGAATAAGGAAAGAGAAAAAAAAATAAAATGAATATACTTTAATGAATCGAGGGGAAAAAAAACACGAGTTCTATATATTATTTTCCCCTAGTGCTGGAGTTTTGCAGTTCTCTATGATTGGTGAACTTTGTTTTAGGTGGATGCTCATGCTGATCTCCTGGGGGAAGGGCTTGTTGCCCTGATTCTCAAGTGTCTTTGCTCTGTAAGGAATTGCACCACCTTTGACAGGGGGCCAAGATAAGTAATCTGCTTTCAATTGTTCTACGTGGTTTTTGTTCCCTGAAACCTTTCTGCACTGCTTTAAAGGAGGTCAATGAAAATGGTGGCCTTCCAATCCCCAGCCCTGGAGCTAAATTTGAAATTCCTGTCAAATTTCATATATTTATTGGCCACATGGGTATATTCTGTTCAATTCTCTTGTCTATGTTTCTATTTTGCTGTGTTTTTATTCTTACTGATTTATGGGAGCTTTTTATATATTCCGAATACAAGCCCATTGTTGGTTTTCTATGTTGCAAATTCCTTGTCTCTTCTGTGACCATGGTAAAGAGAAGTTATTTTTTTAGTTTTTAAAGGTTGTTTTTTCCACTATGAGTTGGAAGTTGAAATAGTTTCCTAGGGCTGCTAGGAAACAGAGAGAGACACAGCGAGAAAGGGAACACAAGCGGGGAAGTGGGAGAGGGAGAATCGGGCTTCCAGCAGAGTAGGGAGTCCAGTGTGGGGCTAGATCCCAGGACCCTGGGATCATGACCTAAGCCAAAGGCAGATGCTCAACGACTGAGCCACCCAGGCGCCCCTGGTGATGGGCTTTTTAAGGAGGGCGTGAGATGTGATGAGCA
The DNA here is from genome assembly GCA_028533885.1 of Nasua narica. Taxonomy (NCBI): domain Eukaryota; kingdom Metazoa; phylum Chordata; class Mammalia; order Carnivora; family Procyonidae; genus Nasua; species Nasua narica. The sequence continues at coordinate 190,015,299 of CM052799.1, forward strand.
CTTCTGTCTTGGACAGAAGTCTTATTGGACCCCGAGAATCAGGGCTTGTTTTCAGCAAAATGTGTTATATGCAACTAATGAGTCATTGAACACTACACCAAAAACTAATGATGTACTTTATGTTAGCAAATTAAATTTAAATTAAAACAAAAAGAAGGTGTTATTCTTACTTTATACAATGAATACATGGGCAGCACAATAAAATGGACAGAAGTATTAATTTTTGTTGAAGTATCTAATCAATGAATAAGTATTTTTTCTTCAAGTGGAAAAAGATCTATTGGATTTCTTTTTCTCAAGTGAATCTTTTTAATTTATCCATGTTTTTACTCTACAAATGCTTATTTAGTGTCTTCTCTGTGATGGAGATTGGGAGTGAGGAGCAAACATGGCGGACAACTTCTCCAAAGCTTGGGTTATAAAACTCTTGAACTGGAATTTTTGCCTGGCGAGGATTTCCAAGATTATCCAGTAAAGCTTATTGTGCTGGTGAGGAATCTGCGGGTTAGCAGGTTGAACGACTTTCTGTGCCAGGAGGTCGCACAGTCAGAACCCTCGGGTCCTTCAGCTCCCCATGTAGTGTGTCTAATTTCTAGAGGAGACATGAGCTACCCATTGCATTTGAAGCAGGCAAGGCTATGTGGACATCTAAGAAAGACCTGCAAAAAATGTTTTATTTAAAAAAAGTGTTTGATGGACACAATTCATCTCTACCCTTTGAAAACTATCGCGTAATTGCATATCTATGGTCAAATACAATACCCATGACCAATTCTGGAAAAAGACAACATCTGTGGAAGGTTCTAGTAGTGGGAAACTTCAATATGTTATTAGTAATGATCATAAAAGTCAGTATCTCTTGAGCACACACAATACGCCAGGTGCTGTGTAAAGAGTTTTGTGGAGGCATTTAGGTCTCACACTAGCTTCAGGAACTCGGTGTCATAATGCTCATCCCTTTTTTAAACAGTAGGCCACTGAGGTGCAGAAGTTCAGGAGCTGGCCTGTTCAGGTGGTGACAAGGGCTCACGTGGAGAACTGGGCCTTCTCCAACTCTCCAGGCAGTCCCAGGTGTAGGTACTGATCCACAAAACAGCACCTATTCTTTCCAGGAATTTCCTGTGCTGTTCTAGCAAATTCCCAAGATCACACCAGTCCTCCCACAGAGAGGAGAGAGAAGAGTGGCCCAGTCCTTTCCCACTTCTCTTAAATCTCTTGTTAGAATGAATCTTGTAACACTGAAAAAATAAAAGTATTTAGAAAAAAAAATCACAGAGTTAAAGGTTAAAAAAAAAAAAAAAAAAGAATGCTGCCCTTAATAATTCTTCTTCCATGTATTGAAAAAAAAAAATACTCTTTTCCGTCTAACTATGGCCATTGCACCAAGAAGAGGAGGAGCTATGAAAATAGTCAGTGTCCCATGGGGTTCGTCCACACGATACTGGCACACTGACACAGTGAACGGGGACAGATGAGCAGGAAGACTGCTGGATGGGTCCTATTTTAACAAAGTGTTCTCTCTTTGGAAAAATTACCCCAGAGTGTTTGCTCTGCAATCAGGCAAGCGCTTGTTAAAAATGCCCATATTTCTCAGAGGCATTAGGAACTGACAGAAACATGCCGCCATCACTTGTGAATTCACACCAACTGCGATGAATATGAATGAGAAGGAGCTGGAGTTCTAAATGGATCCATGCAGACTCATCCCAGGGCTCTCGACATTTGACAAGCTGGTTTTCCAGGGGGACCTGCAGGGCGCGGGTTGGCAGTTGCTGGTGATGATGCCAAGTGTCATGCGGGACTAGAATGTCAGCATTAGTATGCTCTGTAGGGAGGATGCCAGCTTCAGACTCTAATCACAGAGCTATGTTGGTGCCTCTCAAATACCATTTAGGTAAAATTAATTCTGATTGATTGGGCCCCATTCTTGCTTTCAGTTTGGAGTTGCTTGCTCTGTCTATAATTGGACTGAGACACACACAGTGGCTTTGAGAACGATGAGGATATGCTGCCTTTGCCCTCAGTGTGCTACAACGTGCCTCTTACATTCGGACCCTAAATGTCACATGTCCTCTGGGAGGGACAGATTGCAGTGTTATGGGCACTAGTCTTTTTTTTTTTTTTTCACATTTTCTAAATTAAACTTTGTAAAATAAACTTTAAAATGTTAAAAAGTGAAGTTCCAAGAAATTGCGAGGGTCCTTTTCCTCCTCTGCTCAGGAGGGAGGGTGAGGCAGGATCCAAATTCTCTTCAGGGCCATTTCCATGACTCTAAGAGAGTCCCAGCTCATGCAGGTGTGTTAAATACCCCATCTGTGCCACAGAGAAGGACCTATGCCTGCCCTCCCTGTTGCCTCCTCCTCTGGGAACTGTGTGAGTAGGTAGGAGAAAACTAACACATAACCTCTAAGAATTAAAATGCTTAACTCTTTTAAAAAATATTACATAAAATGATAACAACAATTGTTTCTTACTATCCCTATGAAACAATTGGGAGCCCAGGAAGGGGCCTGGTCCCAATGCCACATTAGCTACAACAAAGGACCTAAGCTAGGGACATCCAAGGAGCTGAAGACAGGGGCCATCTCAACCCTAGGGATGACCGCACAAGGATGGACACAGCATCAGTCCAGATCTGGGATGAGCAGGATGGAAAGTTGTCTGTCTTGAGCAGAGGTCTAATTGGACCCCAAGAATCAGGACTTGTTTTCAGCAAAATGATTTCATGCATTTCCAGTGGGCAATTGACAGAGGCACACAGCAGACTTACATCTGATTTTTACCTTGTCAAAACTCATTGCTAAAAAACAAACAAACAAAAAAAACCTCCCCCAAAACCCCCAAAAAACCCAAAAAAACAAAACCAAAAAAACTCATTGTTCCTAGGGCAAACTATAAAATAGGCAATGTTACAAAGAGTTACTGAAAAAATCAGCAATAGTCAAAGTCTTGACATTAGCCTTTCTTTTCCAAATTACAGAAGTCATGCATGCTTGTTGTTTTTTACAAAAGAGAATCTTCTCCCCGAGACCACTCTGCAGTTCTGCTATCTGGAGACCTAACATTAATGGCACATGCGTCCTCTGCCTATTTTTCCCGTTCTTTTAAATCTTTTCCAGGCCACTATACAAAATTGGGAATTTTGGTCTGTTTTCACCAAAATGTTTTCTCAATTAATGTATGAAAAATATCTCTCAATAAGCACGTGGATATAGACCTATCTTTTTTCCCCACAGGTTAGTAACAACAGCTACGATTTATTCAAAATTTTTACTTGCAGTCTTACACAAGCATGGGAAGTAGAATTTATGCCCATTTCTCAGAGAGAAGAAATTGAATCTCAGAGTAAGTGTTAACACTGCACGGCTGAAGCTGGAATTCCGATTCGAGGCTATCAACCCCAAATGCCATGCTTTGAACCATCGCATTATACCATGCCTCAAAAGCATAATCCTTTTAAATCCTAGTTTCATATAACGAAAAGCCCTGAACGGCTACATATTTGTGGATAAAGACCTGCTACTTACTTAATTCATCTGAACACTTTTTTTTTTTTTTAAAGATTTTATTTATTTATTTGACAGAGAGAGCACAAGCAGACAGAGTGGCAGGCAGAGGCAGAGGGAGAAGCAGGCTCCCTGCTGAGCAAGGAGCCCGATGTGGGACTCGATCCCAGGACGCTGGGATCATGACCTGAGCCGAAGGCAGCTGCTCAACCAACTGAGCCACCCAGGCGTCCCTGAACACTTTTTTTTAAATTTTATTTTATTTTTTCAGTGTTCCAAGATTCATGGTTCATGCACCACACCCGGTGCTCCATGCAATACGTGCCCTCCTTGACAGCTTTAATAAAATTGCTTGTCTGAAGGAAGCATGGCAGCATTACTATTTAGTTATGCTGCTAATTAACCTTCAACTCTTTGTAGCACATAAGAAATAACACTGCTCACATATTGGATCTATTATCTTCCTCCTTCTTCATGCATCTATATATACATATGCGCATTTGCATGACGGTAATTATATCGGACGTGGTAATATTTGTGGGGCACTTTTAAACAATTTTGTACTTGTCTTTCCCACCCCTATCTCTCCTCTGGGGCTTCTCTCTGTGTTCACTTAGTCGTATACAAATACATACACACACACACACACACACACACACACACACAGAGTTGTTTTTATGGTCTTTGTTTTGTTCTAAATGCAATCATTTTACACATCCACACTTCTTGCTTTTCTTAACTGAAAATGCCACGTGGTATTTCTGCAAGTCAGGAGCTAGTGCCCTAACTCATTTTTTAATAACTGTACAAAATTCCACAGGGAGTAGAGTTTATTCTGCCACTTCTCTCTTAATGGGCTTTCACTTTATTGTCATGTTTTGTCATGTTTTGTCATGGAAACAAAGCTATACGGACCATTCTTATACATGTATCTATATATGCTGATCTTTATTCTCTGGGATAATTCCCTAAGACTGGGATTGGTGGGTTACTTTTTTTTTTTTGGTAGAATGCAATATTTTTTTTTTACATCATTAGTTTTGCTATAATGTTCATTAGTTGCATATAACACTCAGCGGTCATCATGTCATGTGCCCTCCTTAATCATCATATGGTTTCACTCATATGTGGAATATAAGGAATAGTGCAGAGGACAATAGGGGAAGGGAGGGAAAACTGAATGGGAAGAAATCAGAGAGGGAAGCAAACCATGAGAGACTCTTGACTCCAGGAAACAAACTGAGGGTTGCAGAAAGGGGGGGAGGGTGGAGGAATGAGGAACTGGGTGATGATTCTGCATCTTAATAGGTTATTACAGGATCACATTCCGGAAGGAGGCATCAATTCATGCCCCCATTTGCTACATTAGAGTTCCCATTTCTCATTCTCAACATGGTCGGGGGCTTTTGTTTTCTAATATTTGTCCATCTAAGGTTCTGTCACATTGTCACTTACTAGTGAGTTTGAGTATCTTTCTTCTCATAGTTGGTGCTCCTTTGAATTGCTTTTCTGCAAATCAGTTTTTTATTATGTTATTTATATTCTCTTACCGATATAAGACCTTTTTATTATCTTATTTTTTTTTCTGAGTCTTTAGCTTCTTAAAACTGCTTATAGTATACATCCGTAGAGATAGATATAGATATATTTGTAATGATATCACTATAAAATTTTTCACCTTGCTAGAGGAAACATCTGTCTTTATCTCCTCCTGGATTTCCTCCCATGGGACTCGCTCTCCCCTGCATGATGGGGCTGGGACCGCCCCGTCTGGGAACCCTTAGAGCACACGGAGATGGTGAACTGCAGCCAGGGGCCACCCATGCCTCTCTCACAACCCTGCAGAGCCTCGCTCTCCTTTCAAAGTAAGCATGGATGGAGACATAAGTGGGGGGATACTGATCTCTCTCAGCATCATGGCTTGGACAGAGTAACCCAGAGGAACAGTGTTAAAGTCCTGAACTGGGCACTAGCAATGAGAAGGAAAATTTAGGAAAAATGATAAAAATATCGTTATTTCATACCTTTTTCTTATTAAAAAAATTTAAATAATATTGCCGAGAACTTTGTTAAGTACCTCAAATAGTATTAGTGAAATTAAATGGATGGCAGATATTTTCTTTTTTTTTTTTTAAAGATTGTATTTATTTTGAGAGAGAGAGAGCATTCACGTGTGTGAGTCGGGGAAGGGGCAGAGGCAGAAGGAGAGAGAAAATCTCTAGCAGAATCCATGCTGAGCATGGAGCCCCATGCGGGCTCGACCTCATGACCCTGAGATCAAGACCTGAGCCTAAACTAAGATGGATGTTTAACCCACTGAGCTACCCAGGTGCTCCCAGACATTTTCTGAAGTTGCAATTAATTAATATCATGCAGTATTTCTGGGGTTCAGTCCCTTCAAAAGGTCTCCACTTGTTAACAATGGGTGAGGGTTTCTTGCTGTTCACTTGACTACCACTTTTCTCCAAGGCAGAGACATTTTCCTATCCTTTGTGTCTCCACTGTAACTGTACCCTCTGGACCCCTAAGGACACACACACCCACACCCATACACCCACACACACACACACACACACACCCCTCCCAGCTACCTAGCAGCTCTCTGCAAGTCTGCCAGAGAATCCCTGTCCCTCGAGGACCCCTCGGTCTTAGTGAGCAGCTGGTACCAGCAGGAGCCACAGGAATTGGCATGGCCATAAGGCCTGGGCACAAGACAGATGTCCTGCTGCTACTGGTGCCACATCATGGTTGTTGGTTTTCCATATGGGCTCACATGGCCACTCAGCAGGAGACACCGATGGGATTTTTAGTTCATAAATAATATCCCCTCTTTCCCATCAGAGTTAGGAACAGACAGGAAGCAGACACAGAATCAGACAGATGGAGACTAAAACATCAATTTTATTGCTCATCAAAGGGAGGTCATTTGATGTAGCCTATGCCTTCTCCTGACGGGCTTGTTGTCTCTCTGCATGTCCCTTCTCCCATCTGCTTTTTTGGAGCAGCTCTCGACGGTAAAGTTGGGATCTCCAAGTCAGAAATTTTACCCTATTGGTGCCTCCCATGGGTCCTTGGTGGAGAGGGAAGAAAGGAGATCGAATCCCTGTTGTTTACAGTCTTCTAAGAGATCGGCTTTACACAGCCATGGAACATAAGCCAATGGCAATCGCCTGCCATTGTAGGCAGTCGCCAACCAATCCTCCATGGTGAGCAATCAGTGAGGCCAGAGCAAGAGTCCAGGAGTCGTTCAAGTAGCATTCCCTCCACATGTAAATGTCAGGAATGGTGAACTAAGAGTTCCCCTGTGCCTTTGTTCTCTTAACTTTTGGATCCAGGGGTGTCTTGCCTCCCTCTGGTGAGCTGTCCATCTGGCCAGCCCTCCTCCTACCTCCGCAGCCCACATCCTCTCAGGGTACATTCCTGGAACTACCACTAGGCTGTATATATTTTACTCCCAGAAGTTGTCAGTTGGGTTAAAGTAGTGAAATATTCAGATTAATTTTGAGCCACACTGGAGTTAAGGCTGGAAATTTATTCTTTTCTTTATTTCTTTGCGTTTTTTTTCCCCCCGCCATATTGCCCCATGGAACTTCAGCAATGTGATTAAATGTCAACATTAAGATGATCTGGGAATAAAATGTTAACAATCTGGAGATGACTCAAGTTACATATAAAGCCCTTCTTTTATTAAATTCTGTCTTAGTAGGTTATGCTGGAGTTGCAAACAATCCACAGAGCTCAGTGGATTAATACTAGGAAGGTTTATTCCTGAGGACTTCACTGGCCAGCTGGGGGCTCTATTCTGCTTCACTGTGGTCTTCACTCTGATACCTGGCTGGGAGAGCCACCATCTGGAATACTGCTCGCAGAGGGGGCACCAACTTTAGCTAAGCACACACTGGTGCCTAAAGCTTTCACTTGCAAATGACAATATCTTTTCTGCTCCCATGTCATAAGCCAAAACAAGTGACATGGCATGTTTAAGTTCAAGATCGGCACAGAAGTCCAATGCTCCCATGTGCCTGGAGGGCAAGAGCCAGAATAGTATAAACAGCTCTAAAGACCAGCACAAATTTTCAGGAAGAAATTAAAAGCCACAAATATTATATATTCTTATAAGTTAAAGTTCAACTAATTTTGTTTTTGAAGTAATAAAGTCCAAATTTAAATATTCTTGCCCTTTGGAAATCAAGTCCAAAGGCTATACATAACTCCTAATTTTAAATTGATGTTCAATGAAATTAAGGCCCTTTTGCATTTCTTTCTGTGTTCATTAGACTCTGGAATTTTTCAACAATCATGTGTGAACCAGGTCACCATCTATCACGATGGGCTTAATGCCTTTGGGCTTTGAGGTGAGTTAGTTCCATTTCTCATTTCCCACTTTAAAGAGTATAAAGTGATTGTGGGACCCACAGAATTATCACAACACTGACTTTTTGTCACTAACCAACTTCAAGCCCTAGGGAGATACCCCAAGTGAAATGTGGCTCTCAGGACATCATACTTGGTTAAATCTTGATCTGTGTCACGGATATCAAATATGAAGTGGAAGCTCCATGGGATCTGAGAGCAGGTTAGTGGACAGAGAAAAAACAGCATCGATGAATTCATCTTTGCAGGATACTATTGGCACCAGGGCACCATAATCTAGGAAGTTAATTCCATGGCAAAAAACTGTCTTTCAAGAGGTCAGTTGTGGCATTGCTTAACCTATATATGTTGTCTCTTTTTGGAGGACGTGTTTTGGAGACACATTTGGGACAATGGTATTTTCTTGGATAGCATAAATTTGGGGTGGTGGCAGCTTTTCTTTCTCATCTTAGCATTTCCCCTATGAGTCTTGTGTTTGGTGCCCCTTAGGCTGCTTTGAGGTTTGACTCTGTCCAGTGGTGTGGTTGCTCCCAAATCTTATGACCACAGGTTTTAAGGCCTGTGACATAGTGACTTGCTTCTGTTGCCTCTTGTGGAATTGCAAAGGTCTGGGAAATCTGGCTTCTGGGAATGATGTCCCTCTGGTCCTCACATTGCTTTTCAGTGAATCGAAGAGCCCTTAACTGAAGGTTTCAAAAGTCTGTGTTAATATTTCAAAAGTCTGTGTTCCTAGAGCATAGTTCTCATCTTTGAATGCAACTTAGGAAACCTGGGGGGCTTTAGAAATCCTGAGGTTCACATTGCACCCCGACCAATTATGTCACAGTCTCTGGGATGGTATGCTGGTTAGTTTCATGTGTCAACTTGGTTGGGCCACAGTACCCAGATATTTGGTCAAACACTAGTCTGGATGTTGCTGTGATGGCATTTTTTTAGATGAGATTAACATTCAAATTAGTAATAGACTTTGTGTAAACAGATTACACTCTCTAGTGTGAGGGGTCTCATCCAGTTAGTTGAAGACCTGGATTGAAAGATACTGACTTCTGAGCAAGAACAAATTCTGCCGGAGATTGCTTTTGGATTTGAACCGGAAGTCTTCCCTGAGGTTCTAGCCTGCTGTTCTACACTATAGATTTTGGCTTTGCCAACTTCCATAAGTACATGAGTAATGGAAGTAATGGTAATTGTGGTGATAGAGGAGGTAGCGGGGGTGTGGCTGGAGACAATGGTGGTGATTATGGTGGTGGTGTTGGAGGTGATGGTGATGGTGACGATGGTGATAGAGATAGTGGTGGTGATAACGGAGATAGAGATGGTGGTAGTCATAATGGTGATGGTGAAGATGGTGATGGAGGTGGTGATGGTGGTCGGGGTGACAGTGGAGGTGATGAAGGTGGTGATGATGGTAGTCATGTTGGTGGAGGTGATGGAGGTGAAGTGTTGATGGTGGTGGAGGTGATGAAGGAGGTGATGGTGGTAGTCATGATGGTGGAGATGATGGAGGTGAAGTCTTGATGGTAGTGTAGGTGATGGTAGTCGTGGTGACAGCGGAGGTGATGAAGGTGGTGATGATGGTAGTCATGTTGGTGGAGGTGATGGAGGTGAAGTGTTGATGATGGTGGAGGTGATGGTGGTCGTGGTGACAGCGGAGGTGATGAAGGTGGTGATGATGGTAGTCATGTTGGTGGAGGTGATGGAGGTGAAGTGTTGATGGTGGTGGAGGTGATGAAGGAGGTGATGGTGGTAGTCATGTTGGTGGAGGTGATGGAGGTGAAGTGTTGATGGTGGTGGAGGTGATGGTGGTTGTGGTGACAGCGGAGGTGATGGAGGTGGTGATGGTGGTAGTTATGATGGCGGAGGTGATGAAGGTGAGTGGTGGTAGTGGTGACTGAGGTGATGGGGATAGTAGTGGTGGGAGAGCAACAGTGGTGTGATGCTCAGAAGCCTCTGGACAAGGCACATGGGAAGGAAAGGTTAGCCCCTCATTTTCCTACCCATGCCAGATGGGGTTTGGAATAGCAACATTGCTGCTCAATTTAAAACTGGATCCTCAAACTGGACCCTGATGCCCCCAGAAATACAGTGAGCTTGCTGATTATAATTTAAAATCCCTGCCTTCAGACCTGGCCGAGATCACCCAGAAAGCAGTGATTGTTTTTCCACCACCATTACCAAGAAAGCACCGGATGCCCGGCAATACTGCACTTGTGCGTTTCAAGAGTAAATGGCAGCCATCTGCAGGGTGAGGCCCGTTTTGCCAGCTTGAAGGGGCAGGGATGTTAAGCTTCCCCCTCGTTATGAGCAGCTCCGTCCCCGCGAACACCAGCTGCTGGCCACAAGCCCGGGCCCTGTGGAAGGGTGGAGGGGACAGCCGTGGCCATTTGCAGCAGTTCCCAGCAGCTACACGTCTCCACTACAACACAACCTTTAATCTCACCAACTCCCCTTCATTACTGAAGGTTCCAGATTATATGTAGACATCTACACCCGGTGCTGTCTATACACTCTGTATACCAAATGTGGGGATGTTAGGGTCCAAGAAGTAATGCCCTTCTTTTGCCCACATGATTTCTGACCCAACAGAATACACAGAGCCAGACTTGTAGGGATGAATGGTCAGTTTATCAGTGATGAGAGCTACGTGGGAGGACCCGGCTTAGTCAGGTGATCGCTCAGACTGACTAGTGTCCTTGGCTTCAGCCCTTCCCTTCTGGACCGTCTTTGCTTCAGCCCACCCCGGCTTGTTCCTGTCTCCCGAACAGATTCACTGTCCCAGGACTACTGGCTCACACTGGCCATGGAAGGAGAGGGATGAAATTTCATTCATTTATTACACATTCATTCATTCATTCATTCATTCACCTGACAAATACTAATTGAGTGCCTGTAACTTTCGAGTGTGGGCAAAATAGAAAATAATTCTGTTCTTGTGGCGCTTATGTTCCAGGGAGAAAAAAAAATCCCATTTGCTTGTTGCTTTTTATTGGATTTGTTCTAATGAACGTGACTAAAGGCCAAATGGAACTTCCTTCTCATGAGGAATGAGGTACACACAGTTCTCCCTTAATCATTCTGAGGAAGTGAAATGCAATTTCTCTTTGGTAGGTGATTGGACATATTGAAAGAGCCCTTGCCCACCCCTCGGGCTGGGTGGGGCATCGCCCACCTGCAGACCCTCGAGTGTTCCACTGCCATTGCTCGCAACACATCCTGTGGGACCCCCTGTGGGGTTTTGGACCCCCCCTCCCTCACCCCAGCTGGGAACTTAGTGCTTAGAGCTTTGTCAAATCAGTAAATGAGGTTCCAAGCCTGGGTCACTTGGGGTATGATAGTGTTTGTAGATGGAAATAGAGGTATTGGAAAGGTATTAGTTTCTGAGGGGGAAACTGACACGTCTGGGTTTCCACCTTGTGAATTGTTGGGAGCACTTGTGTCGCTGGCTTTATGGCTGCCTTGCATTGGTTCTCACTGTTGAGGTGATAGAAGGCGGGCTCTCCACATCCTCCGACCCGCATTAACGGACACACACTGCATCCCTTTGCGTCTATCTTTCTCCCATTTCAGTGTTTGGAGATTCCTCTTCAGTCTTCTCAATTCCTCACTTCTCTTCCAACATGCAAACGTTAGGACAAATACGATAGCCCCGTGTCGACGCATAGAGCTAATTATGCTGTCATTGCAGGGATGACTCGTTCTGAAAATTGTCATCAGAAAGATTATAAATAAATCCAGGACAAATGAAGCTTGTTTGAAACCAACGAAGATAATTTGAACTCCGAAGGAAAATTAGTAAGCATGGCGGATCTAACCGCACACAGACGAGTGAGGAATGTGGATCCACGTCTGTCTCCCTCTGAGGCTTGGGCTCCTTTAGGTGACTTTGTTAGGCTGTGATTTCACTAACAAATCCCTGTTTACATGCCTGCCCCTAGGATCATCATATAATTAACATCTCTGAGCAAGCGACGTTTTGTCACTTAAATGGATGTATTTCACTGCTAAATAGGAACAAATGTCCAGAGTCTGATATTACGGCTTCATATTATGAGTTGATAATGTATATACTTTTGGGCCTTGCCTTGGCACCAGTATTTGAGATACAAATTTAGTTCTCTACAAATAGAAGTTTGCTGTTTTCTGTTTTTTGATGTCCTTTGTCAGAGTGAAAGAATTTTTGGGGGCTAGATTTGCTTTAATTTGCAAATTCCATCTAAATTTCTCCAAGCTCTCTGGCCAGCAATTACTTTTTCTTCCATACCATTCTGACACACTCTGTTAATTTATCAAACCACAGAAGGCTGAGCAAAAATAGACTCCTATCTCGTAGAAATAGTTGGGTCAGTCGAGGTCAAAATTTTATTGGTTTTGGCATAAAAGCTCTTGGAAAAACTTGTAGAATGAGGAATAGTTACAATGTGATCTTTGAAACAGATCTCAGAGGTGAAAACAGAACAAAACTATCTGAATATCAAATATTATTCTTGCCAAGACCCTGTAAGTTAAATTGGCACGCAGATATATCTCCATGCTCTTTTAACTATTGGGTATAAAGCGATCAAAACTCTAACCCTTCAAAGGAAAGACTTTGCTAATATTAAAACACTTGGTTGTAGTAAGTTTCCTTTAGGGTGTAAAATAAGTAATGTCTTCTAGTGTTCCCGGAAGGATAATGAATAAAATGATCCTTTGTTCGAACCAAGCAGGGGTTTGCAGCAGCCATACTCTCAATAAGGAATGCTGCCCAAGTGAGCACTTAGGACCATTGTCAAACTTGATGGCTTAAACAACAAACCTTTATTGTCTCATAGGCTGGAGGATAAGGCTGGGTTTTTTGTTGTTGTTGTTGTTGCCATTGTTTGTTTGTTTGTTGAGGGCTTTGAGGAAGTCTTCTGGCTTCTGGTAGTTCCTTGACTCACAGAGACACAACTCCAATCTTCACAAGGCACAAGGGTGTGTGTGTCTGGGTCCCAATTTCCCCTTTTAATAAGGATATCAGTTATATTGAAATTAAGGCCCACCCTAATCTAGTATGACCTCATCTTAACTAATTATATCTGCAAAGACCCTATTTTCAAATAAGGCCATAGTAAGAGGTCCTGGGAGTTAGGTCTTCAACAAATGAATTTAGGGGACCCAATTCAACCCATAACACCACCCTGGTGATGTTTGGGCACCTCAGGAAATGCCCGATGCCAGGCTCTGGAACCGGTTCAATCACCCAGCCTTCTCTACCTGCTCTTGCAGTGTCTAGCTCCCATCTCATTGTCTAGAACCCTGGACGGGCACTTGGGTTGGCTGTCAGCACCTTCTAGCTGCCCCTTGCCTGCTGCTCCTCTCTTCCCAGAGCCCAGGACACCTGGACCCCGGCTAGGGGCCTGACTCTAGGCCCCTACTTATTCAGAGAGGGAATTGTGCTTTTTTTTTGTTTTTAAGATTTTATTTATTTATTTGACAGAGAGAGAGAGATCACAAGTAGGCAGAGAGGCAGGCAGAGAGAGAGGGGGAAGCAGGCTCCCTGCTGAGCAGAGAGCCCGATGTAGGGCTCGATCCCAGGACCCTGAGATCATGACCTGAGCTGAAGGCAGAGGCTTTAAACCACTGAGCCCCCCAGGCGCCCCGGGAATTGTGTATTCTTAATAAACCACCAACCTGCTTCTAGACAGGCTGGGGAACGCAAGTCCTGAAGAAAGAGCCAGGATCAAGGGACCCAGAGACCCAGCCAGACTGGCTTATGGCTCTTGCTTTGGAACATGATTTGGTGCCTATTTGTAAGCACATTGCCCTAAAGGCTCCTTGGAGGTGGGAAAGGTCAAACTGATAAAGCATAATATCTTACTGAGATCATTTTTAAAATTTTATATCCCTTGGGAAAAAAATTGTACCTAAAATGTCCAACGTGTCAAAGAGCTTTTTGCCTGAAGATGTAATCACGTCACAAATGCTGCTGACAACGTGAGCTGTGAGCGCTCCGGGAGGGAAGCAGGTAGGACAGAACTGGAGATGGAAACCCCAATCCTTACAGTTGGGGTGAGGGGTGTAGTTTCACCGGAGGTTCCCAGTGGCATCTTCTGTTTTTCTTTTTCTTTTTTTAAGATTTATTGATTTATTTGGTGGGGGGGAGAGAACACAAGCATGTATGAACAGGGGGAGCGGCAGTGGGGACAGGGAGACAGAAACTCCTAAGCAGACCCCCTCTGAGATCCCTTCTGAGAGTTTAGTGCTCTCAGAACTTGCTTTCACAGAGATCCTTTGTCCTTTTGGATCATTTGAATTTTCATCAAGTTGGAGTGAGATTCCTAAGGGCCACTTGGCCAAGATCATGTACCAGCCTTCCTGCCTACTTAGGGCATTGAAGCCTGAGCCCGACTCGCTATCTCTCCCATTGAGTGTTGTCCTTACCCTCCCCAAACCCTCCTGTTCAGATCAGCTCAGTCACCTTTGATCCATTGGGACCACCCACACCTGTATGGTATCTCTAATTCAGATCACATCAGTTTGCATCTAACTTCGTCATCCCAGACTCCTTTGTAAAAGCTGCGGGAGGATATTTCTCTCCCCACTGAAGTGATCTGTGCAAGAGACAGGTATGGGGTAAGTATATTAACTCTAAAGCTCTGGTTCTCAACTAGGAACGAGTTTGCCTCCTCTCTAGGGAATATTGGGCAACTCCAACAGATAGTCTTGATTGCCGTGACTGAGGGTAGAATGCTATTGACATCTATCGGACAAAGGTCAAGGATGCTGCTCAACATCCTATAATGCACAGGGCAGCCCTCTGCCCCTCATGGCAACCCCAAATGTCAACAATGTGGAGGTTGAGCAATCCTGTTCTAGGGAGAAGACATTTTGGCCAACATGACACCAGCCTACAATCCTTTACATGCTCTCTTTATGTTTGAATGATAATTTAGAGTCCTGACTTCTATTAAAAGTTGCATCTGAAAAATAAAGTTCCCGAAAATTACCTCCACAGTGGATTAATTTCTTCATACAATTGCTTCTCTAATATGTGCTTTGAAAACTTCATAATCCATTGGTTGGATCCAGTAAGGGTGGGAAGTGAAGGTAGGAAGTGGGTGAAAATAAATATATAGGATATTAATGCTGAACTTGGAAGGTAAGCTCAGCAACTATCTAGCTCAAATCGAATCTAACTGTATTAGTTACCTAGGGCTGTTGTAACCAATTGTCCCTTGTGCTTATAAGGAGAGAGAGATTTGTTTTAAGCCACCCAATATGTGGGTGACTTAAAACAACAGAAATTTACTCTCACAGTTCTGGAGGCCAGAAGTCCAACATCAAGGTGTCTTGAGGGCCACACTTTTTCTGAAGGCTCTAGGGCTATCCTTCCTTGCCTTTCCAGCTTCTGGTGACTGCTGGCAAGTCTTGGCATCCTTTGGCTTGTGGCCGTACCACTTCAGTCCCTGACTCTGTTAACGCATGACTTTCTTCCTTGTGTGTCTGTCTCTAAATCTCTCTCTCCTTATAAGCACGCCAATCACTGGACTTGATAAGGAAAAAAACTATACTTTAAGCTGACTGACCAAACCGGCAAGGGAACTCCAGTCCCCATCTCAAAGCCCTTCCAGTTCTTCTTTCCTACCCCTTTTCCTGTGCACGCCGAAATACCAAGTATGCGCAAGTAGGGAGGGTATAAATTACCCTCCCTGCTTGTACTCTGGGCTCAGACCTTTGGAGAAGGGTCTCCTCTGAGCCCGCTGGTGTTTAAATAAATCTCCAGTCCTCCTCAGTCTCCGAGTGCCTCTTGGTTTTTCTGCCAGAATCCAGTCCAGGTTCCACAACAGACTTAGGGCTCATCCTAATCCCGTGTGACCTCATCTTGATTATATCTGCAGAGACCCTATTTTCAAATAAGTTCTCATAGACATGGACCAGAGGTTAGGACTTCAACATGTCTTTCTGGGGAACACAATTCAACCCACCACAGTCAGTAGCCAAGACATTTGAGGTTCCATGACCAAACTCCACAGAAGTCCTTTTCTCCCATCAATGTTTAGTCACTGTCCAGTGTCTGGTGACAATGATGTTGTTGCTGTGTCAGATGGTCCATGGCCTGGCTGCCAGACTGCCTGCCCAACTTCACCACTCACTTTACCCTCCTGTGTCTTTCCCCCTTCCTGCTTCTTTATTTTCCTGTCAGTTCTCCTTGTCTGCTGGATTTTATCACTGGCGGTCAATTCATCCCCCCTTTCCTTTCTGGTAAAGATGCTCACCCCATCACTGAATATAATATAGGAGTCATTAGATCTTCCTGGTGGTGTTCAGTGGCTGGCAATTGCTCAGAAGCACCTTCTGAACTGCAAGATATATTTTCTTTTAAGTGCTTAAATGCCAAGACTCCCTAGGGGAATCTGATGCTTCCAGAAAAGCAGACATTAGAGGGCAAAGCTCTGCTCCATTAATAGCTTAGGAAGAATGCAGTTGGGATTGTTTTGTTTTCATATGTCGTCATTTTGGTTTTTAATTTATTTATGAAAAATAGCCTTTGGGAGCCCTGAAGGTAAAAAATAGTAAGAATTTAGAGGTATCATGTGGACAGCAGGGAATAGAGTTGCCAATTGAGGAAAAAGAAAAATGCTGAGCCAGAAAAACTTTAGATTGGGCAAGGCAGTAGAGGTTTGTGAGAAGAGGTATAGGGCATGGGATCACCCCATCCTTGATCAGTGCAGAAGAGCCTGAAAACCTTGTCTTGATTTAATTTTGATATTGCTGGAAAGATGCTCAAACAGAAATCCAAAATGACCACCATCCCCAGAGGCAAATATCAGCACTTGAGTCATGTTCCATTGATGGAATCAAAAGCTTTAGTTGGACTAGTTGGGTGTGTAAAAGCTGCTAACTGTTGGAGCAGTCTCTAAACATGTGGAAGTCATGCAGTCAAGAGTTGCAGAATGCCTGGTCCCTGGTCCCAACCCTGTGTGGAAACAGGTGGTTAGAGGGAAAGACATGGGCTGATTTTCCTCAAGCTTCTCACCAGGTTAGTGTTTCCTGTAACACTGGGAAGTTCACACTCATGGTCATGGTCCTTTGAGAAATGGTTCCTTATGACCTGTTTCTAACCCCTTTAAATATTGACAGGTCAGTTCACAGGAATGCTGCTGTTATCCATCTTGTTTCAGATTGCTCCTCCCTCTTCCCAAATCCTCATGCTGCTTCTGTGTTTTATTTCCTTCCTTAGCATAATCACTTCCAAACATACTATATATTTACCTCTTATTCTTATCCATCATAAGGCTCCCCTCTCAAGAATGTCAGCTCCATGAGGGCAGGGGTCTTGTCTGTTTTGTTCAACAAAACCATACCTGACATGGTCCCTGGACCACCCCCACATCCCAGCCCTCGACATGCATATGCTTGTTATTACTTTGGGTGTGGTTTAACTAGAAGGGACCAATTGATGTTGCAGGCACAAGACATTTGTAAAGTGGGGATTGCAGTAGCATTTATCTCATATGGTTGTTGTGCATTAGTACCTGTAAAGCCCTAGCATAACGCCTGACCCACAATAAGAGATCGGCAATGTGCCTGCCCTTCACTCACTGTGCCCCTTGGAGCCTGTACTCTGATGCCAAAAGAAATTCATGTTTTGTGTCCTACCAAATCTCAAAATGAGCATAACATGAACAATCAATCTTGTAACACTGAAAAATTAAAATAAATTTGGGGAAAAAAAAAAAAAGAGCATAACAGATAAGATGTCAGTGTTCATCTTTGGCCCTTATTTATTTTTCTTAACCTTTTAGAGTTTAGTCATTTCTTCTCTGTTAGGGAAATGACTAATGAAAGGGGAGAAAACAAAAAGGGAAAAGGATGTGATAACGCATATTTCAACAATATGCCTTTTCATAGAATTATGTATAAATATAGCTTAGTTGTCTTTAAAATGATTCCAACTTAGTTAATCCTTATTCTTAATTTAATTAAGTATGTCAAAGTTTCATGGTCTTTCATAATTATATTGTGACCTCATACACTCAGTCATTCCACTCACTAATTTAATCTGTTATTGTCTGGCCATTCAGGCAGACTCATGCCCTTTGTGGGCAATTATACCTTCCTCATGGGTTATAATCAGTGCTACAGACTGAATGCTTGTATCTCCCTAAAACTCATATTTTGAAGCCCTAATCCCTAATAGGATGGTATTTGGAAGTGGGGCCTTTCTGAAGTGACTAGGGTTCAATGAGGTCATGAGGGTGGGACCTTCATGATGGGATTAGTGCCCTTATAAGAAGAGACACCAGAGAACCCTCTCTCTTCTTGCCATGTGAGGACACATCAAGAAGGCAGCTCTCTGCAAGCCAGGAAAAGGCTCCATATCAGAACCCAACAATGCCGGCATCCTGTTCTCAGACTTCCAGTCTCCAGAGGTGTGAGGAAATACATTTCTGTTGTTTAAGCCACTAGTCCGTGGTACTCTGTTATGGCAGCCCAAGCTAACCAAGACAGACTAATACAGTGCTCTGCTCTCCTCTGCATAAAGGGTAGGTATGATCCAACCCATGTTATTTGGACATGTTGTCCCTGGAAGTGAGTCTTGGACAAAGGGAGGAGAATAAAAATAGTTGGAGTTCATTCAGTTGTGTTGTAGGTCCCCTGATCACATCCTTCTCATTGTGGGATATTACTACTATTCCTACATTCCTGTCTCTTGGAGCTGCCCATCTTATTGCCTGTTTCCAAGCCCAAATGTGTAATCTCCCTCAATGATACTGTGAGGTTTTGATATTCTTCCAAAAAACCTTTCCCTACCTTTGTTTTCATTAGACAGAGTTAGGTTCTGTTGCTTACGACCTAAGAATCTTTTTTTTTTTTTATTTTATTATTTATTTGAGGGAGAGAGGAAGAGTGAGAGACAGCATGAGAGAAGAGAAGGTCAGAGGGAGAAGCAGACTCCCTGTGGAGCTGGGAGCCTGATGCGGGACTCGATACCGGGACTCTGGGATTATGAGCTGAGCCGAAGGCAGTCGCTTAACCAACTGAGCCACCCAGGCACCCCATGACCTAAGAATCTTAATTAATACATCTACCTGTTATGCCATGTAATGAGTAAGGCTACATACTTAAGCAGTTCTCACTTTATAATATATTATATTTATATTTTTAGGCTTATCATTGGTTAATAGGCTTCTGAGATGAAGTTGATGATTTCATGACTTTTGACATATTTGAGTCATTGGTTATATATTTTTTAAGATTTTGTTTATTTATTTGACATAGAGAGATCACAAGTAGGCAGAAAGGCAGGCAGAGAGAGAGGGGAAAGCAGGCCCACTGCTGAGCAGAGAGCTAGATGCGGGGCTCGATCCCAGGACCCTGAGATCATGACTGAGCCAAAAGCAGAGGCTTTAACCCACTGAGCCACCCAGGCTCCCCATTGGTTATATTTTGATGGAGTAGCCCAAAGTTATTACCAACTAGAATTTTATTCATAAAGGAATATTTGAATAAATTATCACATTCATCCTTCCCTGTGTTGAATTGCTCATTATATTTGGGGGAAAGGGGCCTAAAGGATGGGAGGATAGAGAAATGGTATGTAAGTAAACTTTTGAATCCATTAGCTTTAATAGGCACTGGATAATTTTAGATTTGCTATAAATCATAGAACTAATAATTATTTGCATAAGTAAGTAGAAAATTACAAGTTACTTCATGGTTAGGAAATTCTGAAAGATGTATGGTATTGACTTTCACTGAGACTATATAATTGGAAAAAGTGAAGTAATTTAAGATGAAAATTGATTTACATAAATGTCTATCACAGCTTTTTATTTCCATGGACAAGAGCTATTAATTTATTACTTATATTTAAATTCCTCAAGCCTAGTGAACATTAAACTTTCACATGATACAAAGAAAGTATGTGGCAAATTGATTTCATACCAGAGTGGTTGATGTTTTAGTCCCTATGATTGGCTGCACCAAGAATTGTAGTGGTGTTTGGAGCAAAGTTGATGCTTATTCAATTAACTCAACAAATAATTATTGTGCCAGCTCTGTTCCTGCTCCTGGGATGTTTGCTAGGCATGCAGTGCACAATGTGACTCTTTGCCATCAAAGAGAATATAGTCTAAAAGAAGACATAAAGATACACAAATAAGAACAATAAACCATAGACTTTGAGACAGAGTTATCTACTAGAGCAGTGAAGTCCCACAGAGGCTGTTCAGTTGTGCAGGTGGAAGGAAGATGGGAAAGTATTCTGGAAGGGTCTTAGAGCTAGTCTCTCTCTTTCTCTAATAATTCTGGGTAGAAACCACACTGTGGGGTCTGAAAGGACATGAGGTGAGAAATAGGCAAGGCAGGTTGATAAATGCAAGAAACTCAGTGGGGCTCAAATGTTAGGTATGGGAAGAAATGCAAAGAGAATCAAGTCTGGGAAGGCAGGTTGGGCCAGTCCTTAGCAGGCCAAGCCTACACAAGAACCATTTAAGTATTTAAGTGATAGATTGAAATGATCAAATTTTTGTTTTAGGAGAGTCACTTTGGTGGGTGAGAGGATCTCCAATGAGAAAAGGAAGAACCAGAATTCCTAAGACCCACTAGGAGAAGGCTAGAGTGGCTGCTGGGAAAATGATGCTAACTTGATCAAGGCAACATTAGCGAGGACAAGAGAGGAAGGGGATGGGCGAGGCGTCAATGAGAAACATTATCCTGACTCAATTCCTGATTTGAATTGAGGTTTGGAAATTGTTGTGTGGGAAAGGCAAGGTGTAAGACTAACCAGCATGGTTGGGCTTGGGTAGACAATGATGCATTCGTTAAGGAAGAGGAGAAAAATCAAGACCATGGGTGGAAGCAGAATAACAGCTCTGTGTTAGAGGCACTGAATTT
Source organism: Nasua narica (assembly GCA_028533885.1). Lineage (NCBI taxonomy): Eukaryota > Metazoa > Chordata > Mammalia > Carnivora > Procyonidae > Nasua > Nasua narica. Next base: position 190,036,040 of record CM052799.1, read on the forward strand.
GAGATGCTTGAGGGACATTCTCATAAATAACTGGAAGCAACTGGACAGTAAAGTCAGGAGCCCAGCAGAAGTCTGGCCCTGGTATATACTTCTGGGGTCATCGGCATACAGGTAGATTTAAAAATAGACAGTGAATGTGATTGTCTAGGAGAGATGTGGAATGAAGACATGCCACTGTGTGGGAGGGCAGGAGGACAAAAACTCACAAAGGAGATGGGGAGGAAGAGGGTGAGGGGGACACCCAGGGAACGTGTGATCTAAGAGAAAAGGAAGAGGGGCTTCAGGTCACTCCAGAAGCACCACATGCCACAGAAGATTAAATGGATATCAACTGCTGTTATGTGCTGTTTTGGAATAAAGAAAAGTAAGCTATTATGAGTTGTTTAAGCTGAGGATGCTAATCTTTAGGTCAGTAAGAAGGATAAAACTCTGGGTCCCATCTCTGAGTGGCCAAATGTGCCTTTGCTTGGGTGGTACATCCTACTCCCTCTCAACTCCCTGTTTTGCTGCCAGGATGTGACGGAGCAGAGGAGGGAGCTGTGCCCTTTCCCTCTCTGGCACAGGATTTCTCAACCTCAGCACCACTGACATTTTGGACCAGATACCTCTTTGCTGCGGAGGGATGTCCTGTGCATTGTAGGAGGTTTAGCAGCATACTGGCCATTGGCAGATGCCAGTTGCACCATCGTTCCCCCCACCAGTTGTGACGACCAACAATTCTTCCTGACAATACCAAATGTCCCCTAGCGGGTAATATTGCTCCAAATGGTTGCCATTGCTTTAGATCCATAGCGAGGAGCTCAAGCTGCACCTTTTGAAATGTTTGTCAGTGTAGGAGTATAGAACATAGAAATAGGTTTTAGACGAAAAGTGACCCCGCCATAAAGTTGTCTCAGAAAAGATGTGAGTGGGGATGGAAGCCCAATAACCAAGCAATAGAGAACTTAACTGTTTGAGTAGAATAGTTCTGAAGCAATGAACAGATTATTTCTAGAAGGGCAATGCAAACTATAAAAGTCAATAATAAAGAAGATTGCACATAGTCACATATAGCACATCCCTTGTATACTAAGCATAGGAAAGCAAGAGCTCATGCAATAACCATTTATTTCAGGCCCATGGTGGGCAGGACCCATCTATCACAGTGAAAATAGTCACCGTGGATCTTCAGGAGTTGAGCCAGTTTATACTCACGTAATTTATTCTCTACCTCACCTATGCTTACCTTCTAGCAAAATGTTCAGGTGCTCTTAATTTTCAAGGCAGAAACAATATTTTTTCTCTGTTGCTTTTCTGCTTTCCAGAATCTGGGTGGTATTCATGGTTATTATTAGACTTATTTTTCCCTGTTTACTCTAATAAAATGATGGCATGGATCAATATCTCCTGAGGGATTTTCCTCTCTGACTGAGCATGCAACAATGACTCACACTCAGGTTTCAGAAGTGGTCATAATTCATTGGTTTATTCAGTCAACCAACAGGTAATTATCGCATATCTGCTGTGTATGAGGCCCCATGCTACTCACCGGAGAGACGGAATGTCACTGCAGATACAACAGTTGCCCTCCATTTTGTTCAACTTGGGAAGAGAGGCAACAAACAAGTCAAATATATAAAAGGTAAAATCAAGACAAACTGTGATCATGATTGTGTGGGAAGTAAGCAGGACGGTGTAATCATAATTGGGATGGGTGAGACCAGAGGTCTATTTGAATAAGATGGCCAGGGAAGGTGGAGCTGAGGAGACAGCGTTTGGTCTGCTGCCTAAAGATGGGATCCAGCCACACATTTAAAGAGCTGGAGAAAGGTAAAGAATCTTCCAAGGGAAGGACAACAGTCTTTTGAGTAAGGCACTGGGCTGAGGGAAGAGAAGGCTCCAGCATAAGAGAGGGGAGCAAGGACCAGATCACAAAAGCCTTTTTGTATTTGAATTTGAGTCTCAGTAACAAAATGAAGCCAGGGAAGGGTTAAGCTGGACATAGGAGAAGATTATGTGTCTATCATTTTGCTCTCTTTGTGGAGGAAGAGTCAGAGTGGAAGCAGAAAGAACAGTGAGTTGATCATTGGGTCACCCCAGTGACAGAGGGTGGCGGTAGGGTCGAGGGTGGTGGGGTGGAGAGAGAAATGGGAATGCATCAGAGATATGCACTGGGCACAGAACAGATGGGAAGTAAGCAGAATAATGACCCCTGACGATGTTTGTGTCTAATCCCTAGAATTTGTGACTATGTGACCCTACAGAGTCAAGAAGACTGTGTGGGTGTGATTAAGAGTGCAGACCTTGATATGGAGAGACTACCTTGGATTTCCAAGTGGGTTTAATTCTAATGGATGCTTAAAAGCAGAGTATCAAAGAGATGTAATAGAAGAAGAAGAGATTTGGAGCATGAGAGTAACTTGACCCACCATTGCTGGTTTTGAGGATGGCGGAAGGGTGCTGTAAGAAGGCGATGGAAGGAAGGAAGGAAGGAAGGAAGGAAGGAAGGAAGGAAGGAAGGAAGGAAGGAAGGAAGGAGGAAAGGAAGGAGGGAAGGAAGGAAGAAGGAAAGGAGGGAGGGAGGGAAGGAAGGAAGGAAGGAAGGAAGGAAGGAAGGAAGGAAGGAAAGGAGGGAGGGAAGGAAGGAAGGAAGGAAATGAGGGAGGGAGGGAGGAAAATTGAGAATAAGCAAGTGAACAGTTTGGAAGGGAATAGCAGGTGGCAGAGAATATCTTGGCCTCGTGAGGCTACAGAGCAAAGAAAGCAGAGAAGATGGACGGAGGTGAGGTTGGGTCTATAGCCTTGTCAGTGGGAGGGTGAGGGAGAGCAAAGATTCCTGGCAGCACCCCCACCCCTCAGGCCCCTGGCCTTTCTACATCAGCTTGGGAGTGATAATCAGAACATTTAGATGCAGGCAGAGAGATGACACTGTGTCACTTTGATCCAAATGGCATTTTTATGATTGTACTAAGTATGTTTATGACATCTGTAAGGAGAAAGTCTAGAATGCTGAGCAAAATGACACTCCTGGGAGAGGACGTTGACATTTCCACTAACTGAGTGACCACCACACTTGCCTCCTTGTTCCCCTGGGCCTTGTGTTTCTCCTTTCTTCTCCAGCTCTTTTTATGGCCAGGCATGTGAGAGGCTGATCATGAAGCCTCTCGAGGGCCTGTATCAAGGGACCAGGCTCTCTGAAATGTCATCCCAGGAACGATAGGATCTCTGAGTCAAATCACTTGTCTTCCCAGATGAAGTAGAAACTAGGGATAGTAATTCCTGAACTAACAGGACAGCCTTAAAAGGGATGGCTCAGATTCTAGAGGTCTTTTCCCCACCCCCGGGATGGGCTAACGGGACTCACTAGCATGATTAGTACCTTGCCTGATGTTAGGGATCTACAGGGAGGAAGACAATATTAAAGTTTTAATGACAGTAATAAGTTAGTAATTTTTATCTTATTCCCTTAAAATGTTAATATATTGTAGTATATACAAAATATTAATACAACAATATATGCGTGCAATTTATGGCTAAATAAAACTCCACATAGCAGTGACTGCTTGAAATCTTTATCCCAAGAAGGAAAGTGGTCCAGGTAGTTTGTGGGCCACTACTGTGAATAGCTAAGCCAATTGGCTAAGATACTTTTGTTTCTCTTTTTTTTTTCTTCTTCTTCAAGAACCTGGTTCCCAAGGTAGACTGTGATTGGCTATTCGAATAGTTTTGCAGGCTGTCAGGAACTGAAACCCTCTGCTCCAGGATGAGCAAGATCTGGGCCTTGTCCCCTTTATAGGGAGGGTGCTTTGGCTAGAAGACCTTGTGTGCAAGAGCAGAGTAGGTAGGCGAACTGGGACTTAGAGTATTCGAGGCCCTCCTGACTTTGCCAGATGTCAAGGGGGAATTTAAACCTGAGCCTTGATTTTATGTCTTAACACCACAGTGAGACAGTGAGGACTGTAAGAGTCCTGTCTCCCTCTGTGCCGAGAGTCCTGTCACCCAACTGTAGAACCCTAGATTTCCTCTGAGAACTGCCCAGGAAGCCTGTGGAGAAGACCCTTCCTCAGCGAGGGACCCCGTCACACCCCTGCAAAGGCCCCCATGTGTGTGGATTCCATTCTGCCCCAGGCACTGAATCTCAATTTTGCTGCCCGGCTCTCCAGCCCTGCCAACAACTTGTGAATCTCCAACCTCTGTGTCCCCAGCATACCTTACCACCTTATTTCTCATTTCCAACTGCTCTTTGCTCCCCCTAACCTGTGACTTAGACACACATGATGCACGATGTCCTCCCACCCTCCCATATGATCTCCATTCTCAGCATAGACTGGCTGCCTTCCCTGTAGCCCATCGCTCCCCTGAGGATTTTCCACAGGCTCTTCTTTCCCTCTGATCCCAATCCCTGCCTCTACCTTCTTTCTCAGCCTTGCTTCCAACTCTCTTCTACAGAGATCGCTACCAGTGCCTTTACCTGGTAACTTCTCAGCACCACATGATGGAGAGCACCTTCCCTAACTTTTCACTTGTCTGTCTTTCTCTCTTTCCTTCCATCCCTCCATCCCTCCTTTTCTTCCTTCCTTCCTTCCTTCCCTCTTTCTTTCTCCCTCCCTTCCTTCCACCCCTCCCCTCCCTTTTCCTTCCTTCCTTCCTCCCCCCTTCCTTCCTCCCTCCCTCCCTCCCTTCCTTCCTTCCTTGCTACCTCCCTTCCTTCCTCCTTTTTATTGAGGTATAAATGACATATAACAGTATATTACTTTTAGGTGTACAACATAATGATTTGATATTTGTATACATTGCAAGACGATGATAACGATAAGTCCAGTCAACACCTGTCACGCACGTGGTTACAGCTTTTTTCTTTTTCCTTTTAACTTTGTATTCATAAGTGATGACTAATTTTAAGTGGAAAAGCACCTATTTAACAACTCTAAACACACACACACACACACACACACACACACACACACCCTTGGGCATGGTGGCTATGGGATACAAAGCAGTGAATTTTCATCTTTGTTCTCATTCTTGATAGTTCCCTTCAACAGTCTTGCCTGATGGATTTGGATCAGCGAGAACCTTCCCCAGAGAATGGAGGCTACCCTGAGGGGCTGGTCCTGGGAGAAGGAGGAAAAGATTGGGGGAAACCCTGCCAGAGAAGAAGAAGGTACGCTCCCATTTCCCTCCTAGAGGGTGGTGGGATGGATGATGGACTGAGTGATGGAAGGAGAGAACCAGAGGACATTTGGATGACTCCCCAGTCGGTGTCTTTGCTCAGCATCTGGAAGTCTGGTGGCCGAACGGGGAGCTGCAGTTCTGCTCCTGGTGCCCTGATTCAGACAGGCAATGAGAGCAGAAGGCTGGGGACCAGATAATGAGGCTGCAAAGAGTCAGAGGTGGCACAGCACAAACATCAAGGCCCGCCAGCCTGGTCAGTCAGTGCCAGCACAGGTCCCAGGGGACCTTCTGTGCTCCATCCCAGGCACTGCATCAGACCAGCCTCCCCTAAAGCAGGTGCCAATCTGAAAAGTGGAGTCCTTACCTCAAGGGATAAGGACTTACCTCACCAACTTAAAACAGAAAACATGGATGCTTGCTTGGCCAGTTTGCAGCTTGTCCCTTCATAACTCTCCCCAGCTCATACGAATGACTAAAACCATTGTAGAAAAGGCAGAATGTTTGCATCTTTGCAGAGCATTTGAGCTAAAATGATGGCTCTGCATTATTAATACATATATTAATTAGCAATATAATGCTATGTATATACACCTGCGAGGCACCCTTCTGTCGGAATGGCTTATGTCTGGGAAGAACTATTCTGCCCACTTGGATTTTTTTGAGAATGTGGCCCCAAGTTTTCATTTCATTTTGCCTGTGTGCACATATTCTCAGGTAATTTCTACAAGCTAAAATATCCTATCTAATATTTAAAGGTTATAAACAGAAGTACTTGTAGCTCTGCTTTTGCTTTAATGACCAAAGGAAGGCGGATAGCAAGACAGTGTGCTTTCCCCAATTACGTGCATTAAGAGTGCTTCTTGGGGAAGTATTTTCAAGAAGCCATTTGAAGCCAAGTAAGACTTCTGAAAAAAATTTTCTTTTTTATTTTGAAGTAACATAGATGTTTCACTCCTTATTTGTTTTGTATTATTTGCAATTGAGTTAGCTGAAAATAAAGTACATTTATTTGACTAAATGGCCTGTGTCAGCTGCCCTGATGTGTTTTTTTTTTTTTTTTAATTAAATTGCAGTACTATGTACTGAGCCAGCACTAGGGCAGGAATAAAGATACACAGTTTTCAGATTATACAGGCCCCTGGGAGGCACCTCTTAGATGGGGGCTGGCTTGAGGTCATGAGCTTTTGAAACAACTGGTAAAGAGTTAACAGAAGTCCTTCCTTCATGACAAGGATGACATACAGAGCAGCTTATGCATGCTGAGCAGGGCAGACCTGGGCCCAAGGCCACATCTGACTCATGCCGACGGTGTCTTGTCCAGAGATTTTTATAGCCCTCTCAGCCTTCCACTTGACCTGGCCTGATCCAGCTATGGTCACTCTCAAAGCATGCCACACATTCACATTTGGTCTTCTCCTTTTCTGTAGTCCTTCAGTTTCTTTGAAAGAGACTGACTTCCAGCAGGCTCTGGGAAGAGAAAGCTCCAGCCCTTTTCTGTGGGTTTTGTCTCTGGGCTGTGCAAGACTGAATATCGGCTTATCTATGAAGGGGTCAGCTAAGAACCTGCCCACCAAGACCAGAAGGAAGGGGTCAAGGCACCCTCCCTTCACCTGCTGTGGTTTTTCCCATTTACAAAGTTGTGTGCACATCTCAGGCAGGTGAGCAACATGTGGTCCTAGTTCTTCAGGGATACATAGTCAATCAAAGCATAATAATAGCTAGAATAATGTAATCTGAAGAATAATAAACAAAGCTCCTGGTGTTTATACCATATAGAATGCATATACATATCTTACTACCTTACTCAGTTTATGCTTAGTGGGAGAGAATTGGTAATCCCCAATTATTCTCTGGAAGGGGCTTATGGACAAGTACCTAGTTGTGTGGATGGAGGTACTTGGGGAACTGTCTTGAAGCCATGTTTATATAGCAAGCACATTGGTTTTACTTAGATTGTATATTTATTCATTTAGCTTGGAGAAATATCCACCTAAGCCACCCCTTGACTTATGTCTTAGAGGTGAGAGGGAACCTTCTAGAGAATTTCATGTGGGACAGTGAAAGAAAAGCTATCATTTCAAACTTTTTAGAATTGTGGGTGCAAGGTTGACAAGATTGACTCAGGAGCTACCCCGAAGGAGTTTTGTATTTATGCAGATGAGCATCTGGTATCAAACCAGCCCGAAATAAGGGCAGTTGAAATAGAGATTCAATTTTTGGGTGTTACAGGTTAGGCCAAGGAGTTTGAGGTCTCAGGGAGGAAGAAGACTAGCACTGGGTCTAGACCCAGAGGTGAGGACTGGCCACAAAGAAGTAAGTGCCAATACCCTCGGCTGCTCTGATTACATAATATTAGGAAACAAAGCACCCAAGGCTGATGGCTTAAAATAGTAATCTTCACATGGTCTCCCCTACAGGTCAGTAGGATGTCTTGCAGATCATCTCAGGCTCCAAGAGCAAGAGTTCCAACAGACGGGAAGTGGAAGCTGCTGGCTTTGGATGGGGAGCAGGTGCAGCACCATATCCACCATATTGTATTGGCCACAGTCATCACAGTCCCACTCAGATTCAATGGGGGGCAAGAGACACTACCTCTCCATGGGAAAAATGTCCAAAACTATGTGGCCATCTTTAATTTGCCATATCTGCCATTTAGTTTGAAATTGGCTTTTGTTCTATACATTGTTTTAGTCCACCTCTCTCTTCCTCCAACACTTAGTAAAAGTGAGCAGAAGAAGAAGAGGCTGTGTTCTTGCCTAGGACACAGCTGGGGGCCAGGAATCCATGGGAACAGGGATTGAGAGAGAAGTGACCAGAGGACTGTAAGACACCCAACAGATACTCAGGAATATTTGGGAGAGCTCTGGATGTCCCAACTATGTGAGATGAACCATCTCACTTACCCATATATTTGGATAATAACAGAAGACATGAAGACTTGGGGCTACCTTGTTTCTACAATAAAGTACAATAGAAATCACTTTTGAGCTTTTCCCCTCCAGAAGATACACTTCACAAAATCAGGGATTATGTCTGCCTTGTTTGTTTACCATGACCCGAATGTCAAGCAATTACTCAGTTATTCTTTGTTGAATAAATAATAGCCACAAACTTAGTACTTGCTGTGTGCTTTTGCTCTGTTGGTATTTTACACAAGTTTCTACATTTAATAAAATGACAGTCCTACACTGCTATTATCCCAACCTGACAGATGAAAATGATCACCTACCCATGATTGCTTAAACCCAACATGTCCAACTCCAAGTCTTCAAATCACGTAAACATTTTGGTTCACCACTCACAAGTACAATATGCATAGCACTGAATCCATCCCTAGGGGGTTATAGTTTATTTCACTGAGTAAATGAAGATAAATTCACAAACAGTGAGATGGCAAGAATATAGTAAATAATGATTGAAGTATGTCACAAGGCAGTGCAGGAGTGCCAATAGACAAGAATATGAGGATAGTAAATTCTGTGAGTTTGGAGGGGTAAGAAATTTATGGATCACAGGGGCTTGAGGAAGCTTCATGGAGAGGTTGAGACTCCTAGTTTGGAGAAATTGTAATGGTTTGGGGGTTGGGGGCAAGATCAGGGGTACCTGCCATAATGTGGGGAAGATGACAAGGGCAGGGAGAAAAGCATGAGTCAGGATGTGGAGGCAGGAAAAATACAGGGCACCTTGGAAGAATGGTGACTGGGTTCAAGAGAAGGTCCATGCTGGATTCAAAAATGTTCCCAAAAATAATACTCACATGAAAAACAGAAGCAAAGAGATAGAGAGATGATTACCGTAATACAATTTAACATTTAAAAAGTAACTCTAGTTGACCATATGGAATCATGGGATCTATCTATTTATCCATCAATCATCTATCCATCTTCCCATCTCTCCATCCATCCATCCATCCATCCATCCATCCATCCATTTATCTATCTAATTTAGGTGCAGTAAAATCTACTCTTTCTTAGACAGTTTTATGAATTTTGACAAATACATAGAGTCATGTAACCATGATCAAAATCATGACACAAACCAGTGCATCATTTCAAAACAACTTCTTCGTGCTGCTCCTTCCTGCAGCCCTAATCATAGGATTGTAGCTATATGTCCAGTTATATACTTGTGGTGACAAGTGAAATTTCCGTGTACATTTTTCTTCGTTATCCTGTATGGCTTAGTGCTATCCAGAATTTTGTTGGTTCTAAGATAGGGGATGAAAAAGAAAGCAGCTTTGAGTTTTTGAAAGAAAAAAAAAGTAAAAATAAAATGAGAAATCCTGAGGGAGAATAAAAAACAAGCAACGTGTGGTACACTTCACGCACCTTTCAGAAAAAGATGATCATGTTCTCTCAGGAGAGCTCAGATAACTCAAATTACCATTATTATGATGCTTCAATAAGAAAGAAGTATCTCAGGCTTATTTCATGATGAACATCACTCAGTCATAATTTTTTCCTAGGAAAATCACTACTTAACTAAAACAAACATTTGTTTTTCACATTTTATGTTTTGACTCGGGAAGTGGTTATAAAAGAGCTTTGGACCAGAAGCTCTAAAGCCAGAGACTGAGACATTAACAGGTCTTAGGATATAGGTGGAAACATTTAACTTCTTTGGGTTTTTCTTTTGGTCTCTTCAAAATGCAGGAATTTGATTAGAATGACTTTTAAGTTCCCTTTAACTGGGAACAAGAACTAGATGGATAATTCCTGTGGCATGTTTCCTAAATGCATTATCCATCCATACTCCATAGAGAAATACAAGACCCACAGGATTTTTGTCTCTACTATCTCCAAAATTTTCTGTTTTTCAGACCCAATATTCCAAATTAATAAGTGGAATGTTTTCAGGTGAATACTCCATGATTCTCTCATGGTCCATTTTTTAAAAGATGTTAAATTAGACATGTTAGTTGGTATGACATATACTCCTTTTACAAACTCACTAACATGTGTTAGTTAATTTCCATGATACATGTTTATCTCAGTGTGGTAAGGATGAAACCAAGTTGAGAACAGGAAACTAAAACAATTCTCCAGACATAGTCCCAGGAAATAAAACAGAAAGGAAAATGAAAGGTCTGGGCCCCCAGTGCAGAACCAGGGTAAAAATGGCAAGTCAGAAGTCCTTGGGAGTTCAGTACCAAGGCATTATCAAGCCTTCACAGTCATCTTGCATATTCTTTGCTGCAGCCATGGAATCAGTCACTTCTCCATAAGCCCTGGTTTCTTATATTGCAAAATAGATTTAAGAACCAAAATCTGGGTACTGGATGTGCTCATTGCTACTGGAGTGTCATTGCTTCTAGGTCTGCAAACAGAATCAGGGAATATATGAGCACATATCCATATTTATTTCTGCATATTTCTCCATGTACATCTATTTTGACTGGATACTTCCATTCTTACAGAAAATATTCCCAGGGATTCAGTGTTGACAAATCCTGCGTGTGTATGACTCATTTATCCTTGTAAGAGAACCCTAACTTCAGTGGAAAAAACAGTTATAAATAAATACATGCCACTCAGGTCTATTGATTGCCTTTCTTATTTCAAAAATTAAACATATTTGGGGAAAAAAATAGTGGAAATAACTCCACATCGTGTATGGACTTTCTCATTCCTGTTCCTAAGAAATTTTGGGTTGTTGGCTACTCAGGCATTACATTCCAAACCTCTTCCTCTCATCCCACTGGATGGAAGCACAGCCTGGTTTCTGTCTTCAATATAGTAATGCCATTTTAAGGACAATCACGTCATCTGAATGTGTTATTATTTTGGCTCGCTTTAAACCAAGTAAGCCAGCCAAATGCTGATAAAGCAACACCTCTGAGCTCCCCACAGTTATTCAGAACTCAGAGGCATTTACCTCTTATCTATCAAGAATATGAGGATGGTAACAGCGGGACACTTAAGCCAGAGACTGCTGTTTCTTATTTAATATCTTTAGACACTGAAAGATTTGCATTGAATTTAAATGGAATCACCCTGAGAACATTTAATTCTGACAGTTTGAGGGAAGTGTTCCTGTGCCCAGGACTATTTCTCACCGTTTCAGACGTGATGGGGGTAAGATTTCTCTCCCCAGCAGCCCCACTGGTCACTGCGGAAGGGTCCAACCTGCAGCATAGAACCCAGAGTTTCTGGATGCACAGGGAGCCAATTTGTGGGCCATCATTATTATTAACAAAACAATAGGGATTTGCAAAAATCTGAGAATCCTGGCCGCATATTGAATATGACATGATTGGGACCTTGTTTTCAGAGAGGTGAAATAACTGTTTTCATGAGCACCCCAACCATCCGGTGAGCTGCATTTCTCACTATTCCTCATCCGGGGTGCAACCAATGTCAAATCTATCAGCGTTATGCCATCACTGTTTTCCCTCTTCCTGGAATGCTCTTCCCTCCTTTTTCTTTGTAGAAATTGTATTCATGTGTCACAACCAAACCAAACCCTTCCACCAAACTTTCTCTCTCTCTGATACCTCCTTCTCCTCTGCCGGGGAAAAACAAATCCTTTCCTACTGGAGACTTTTATTATCCTTTACTTGTAGCTGCAGTTTCAACTTAAATTGCCTTATCTATGCCCATGTCAACTCCTGGGAGCACCTGCTTGGGGAAGGAGGCCGTGTTTGCCAAGGCCAAGGTCATAAGCATGTAACACTCAGCAATCCTGAAATCAAATGGGCTTTGTGTTGGTCTCTCTGAAATGAGGTTTTGAACCTCCTTCACTCACCCTTTCCCATTTTAATAAAATCACTCCTAAACAATTAATCTGAATTCATGAGACATAATAGCATCTATTGGATCGATGGTGAATCATTATTCAAAACATGAAGACAATAAATAAGAGCCAGGGAACTGATAGCATGTTTAGAGTGTTTGTTTATGTGGTGATGAACGTGAATTATGTGGGCACTGAGTGAATAACAGAATCTCAAAAAGGGACAAATATATCTGCCCATAGCATTAATCTGTATCTGTAGGCTAGCAGGAAAAAATCAATGTGGCTTCTGAGAAGAGAAGGCACCACACCAGGAGATCAGTAGCTTGAAAAATTAAGACATTTATAGTGAAAATTAACCAATATCCTTTTTTAAAACTTTTAATTTTGAGATATTCTTAAACATTCAGAAGAATGGCAAAAAATAGTACAGAGTTCTTAGATCCCCTTCATCCCTTGTCAACGTTAACATCTAACAAAACCAGGGGTGCCTGGGTGGCTCAGTGGGTTAAAGCCTCTGCCTTCGGCTCAGGTCATGATCTCAGGGTCCTGGGATCGAGCCCCTCATTGCGGGGTGGGGGGGTCTCTGCTCAGCTGGGAGCCTGCTTCCCCCTCTCTCTCTCTGCCTGCCTCGCTGCCTACTTGTGATCTCTCTCTGTCAAATAAATAAATAAAATCTTAAAAAAAGTATTGTTTAAAAAAAGAAACCAAAAACATCTAGCAAAACCATAGTACAGTGCTCACAGCTAAGAAATTAACATTTGCACAATGCTGCCAATTAAACAGGAGATGTATTCAGATTTCACCAGTGTTTCTCTTGATGTCCATTCTCTATTTGAGCTCTAATCCAGAATGTCACCTTACATTTATTTGTCATGTTTGCTTGGTCTCTTCCAATTTGTACCAATTTCCCTGTCATTCCTTGTCTTTCAAAAACTTGATAGCTTAGGGGTGCCTGGGTGGCTCAGTCAGTTAAGCAGCTGCCTTCAGCTCAGGTCATGATCCCAGAGTCCTGGGATCAAGTCCTGCATTGGGCTTCCTGTTCAGCCGAGACCCCACTTCTCCCTCTCTCTCTGCCTACTTGTGCTCTCTATTTCTGTCAAATAAATAAATAAAAATCTTTAAAAAAAATTAAAAAAAAAAACTTGAGAGTTTGAAAGTAGTGGTCAGTTATTTTGTGAAATGTCCCTTAAGTTTGATTTCTCATGATTAGACTGAGCTTGTGCATTTGGGGGATGAATATCACAGGGGTGATGGGGCCCTAGTGCCTCATATTGGAAGACACATACATGATATTTATTTGTCTTACTGCTGGTGAATTAATCTTGACCACTAGTCTAGGGTGGTGTCTGCTAGGATCCTCCATCATAAACTCACTATTTTTTCTTGGGAACTAATAAATATTTAGGTTGAGGCAGATCCTTTGGGACTATGAAAATAACCTATTTCCTTTTAAAATTTTGCTAATTCTAGCCTCTATCAGTAGATCTTTATTGTGGGGTTCCAGTGGTGATTTTCTATTTTCCTCATTCTTTCTACTTTTATTAGTTGAAATTTCTCTAAGAGTAAGAATTATCCCTTCTCTCTCATTTATTTATTTATTCACTTTTTTTTTTGTGGTTGTTTTGTTTTTGTTTTTGTTTTCTTTTTGCAACAGTATGAACTCAGAGTTATTTATTTTATTCTTTGGGTTAAATTCCAATACTATAATTATTTATTTTGTTGCTAAATTGTTTCAGATTTGGCTACTGGGAACCCTTTCAGTTTGACTCCTGCATTGTTACAAATTTCATCCTCTTTGAGCAAATTCATTTTCTGACATTACCAAGCCTTCAGTGTCATCTTGCATATTCTTTGCTGCAGCCATGGAATCAGTCACTTCTCCATAAGCCCTGGTTTCTTATATTGCAAAATAGATTTAAGAACCAAAATCTGGGTACTGGATGTGCTCATTGCTACTGGAGTGTCATTGCTTCTAGGTCTGCGGACACAATCAGGGAATATATGTGCACACATATCCATATTTATTTCTGCATATTTCTACATGTACATTATTTTATAAAAGCATGAGTCTGTATTGATACTTCTGAGTCCAGTCCAGCAATCACATGGTCCAGTCTAGACGCCTTCCTCATTTGAAACTTCTTTTTCCCACTGAGAAACCTGACTCTCATGATATACAGTACGTTCTTGCTTGTTCAGACCTTGCTTGTTCTTGCTTGTTCAGACACACATAAAGTGGTTTCAAATTGCTAACCTTTACCCCAGAGGAAAACAAATTTACCAGGTAAGGTACTGTGTCATGCATCGTTCTTTTTGTCTTTAGCCTTTCAGTATCCAGTCAAAATAGATTTCTCGAAGATACATAGATCAGCTCTTCCACTGATCAGTGTGATCAGTGAACTTACGTGACTCACTTGTGATAGAGTCATTTCTTATAGTCTGCATCTTCTCTTGACTGCCCCATCTACCTAACATGCTTGTTGGTTTCTAAAAGTGTTATGTTACATACAGCAAATTTGCTCTTTGTGGTATACAGTTTTATGGATTTTTTTGACAAACGAATAGTCATGTGTTGACTGCCACAGTTCCTTAGAGAACAATTACATTCCCCCCACTATCACCCAACTCTTGGCAACCACTGATCTGCTTTCCATCTTAATAGCTTGGCCTTTTCCAAGATGATATATAGAATCATATAATATATAGCTTTGGGGGCTGGACTTCTTTCTCACAGCAAATGGGCTTAAGATCCATCCATGTTGCTGTGTCAATCAGTAGTTTGTTTCTATTTATTCCTGAGTAGTATTTCATTGTAAGGGCGTTACCGTAGTTTATCCATTTTTGTTTGAAGGCCATATGGGCTATTTCTAGCTTTTGGAAATGGGGAATAAAGCTTTTATAAAAATTCACCATAGGTCTTTCTGTGAATGTAAGTTTTGTTAAGTAAATAACTAGGAGTGAAATGCTAAGTAATACAGTAAATGTATATTTAACGCTAAGAAAATGCTTAACTATTTAGCAAAAATGCTTACCATTTTCCTTTCTCACCAGCTATAAGCAGTGTCTGAAAGTTTGAGTTGTTCTGCATTCTTGCTGGCATATGGTCTTGTCAAGTGTTTTGGTTTTAGCCATTCTAATAGGCCAGTAGTGGTATTACATTGTGGTGTTATTTATATTTCCCTAGTCACCAATGATATTAATCATTTTTCATGTGCTTAAATGCCATTATTGGCAACATGCCTATTAGATCATTTGCCCGTTAAAAAAATTGGGTTGGCTTATTTTCTTATTTTTGAGTTTTGAGAGTTCTTTATGTGTTCTGGATACAAGTCCTTTGTCAGAAATGTGATTTGCAAATATTTTTTTCCCAGTTTGTGGCTTGTCCTTTCAATCTCTTAAGTGTGTCCATTTTAGCACAAAAGTTTTTAAATTTGACAAAGTCTGGTTTATGATTTTTTACTTTTATGGATTGTGGTTCATTATTGTAATTAAAAACTATCTAACCAAAGGTCATGAAAGTTTGCTCCTATGTTTTCTTACAGAAATTTCATAGTTTTATAATTTAAATATGTCTGTCATCCACTTTGAGTTATAATTTATTTTTTATAAAGTATGAGGTATTAATTTAATGTTTTCCTTTTTTGCATATGGATGTCCCACACATCCAGCAGCATTTGTTGAGAAAGCAGTTTTTTCTACATTTGCAACTTTGTACATAATCAATTGACTGGTTTTTTGTTTTCGTTTTTTTGGTGAGTCTATTTCTATATTCTCAGTTCTGTTCCATTGATCTCTATGTCTGGCCTTTTGTTAATATTACACTGTCTTAGTTACTGTAGATTTATAGTAAATCTTGAAATCAGGTGGTATGAGTAATCCAACTTTGTTTTTCTTTCCCAACCTTGTTCTAATCACTCTAGTTACCTTTTTTCCATATATATTTTACAATTAATTTTTAATGGCTATAAATAAAGACTTCTTGGATTTTGACTGGAGATGCCCTGAATCTATAAATCAAATTAAGGAGACCTGACATTGTAAGAATATTGTGTTCTAATACCATACTCTTTATGTCTCCATTTATTTAGATTGTCTGATTTTTATCAGAATTTTGTAGTTTTTAGTATACAAATCCTGTACATATATATTTTGATTTCTAATTTTAAAAGCTTTTTTTAATTCCAATGTTTCATTTTTGGTATATTTAAGTCAACCCTTATATATTGCCTTTGTATGCTGTGACCTCGATGAACTCATTTACTAGATTTTTCCAGTCTGTGTGCTGCTTATTGCATAGGCTAGGAATCTAATACAGTATTGGATAGAAGTGGTGACAGAGGACATCCTTGCCTATTGATAGTTGGAGGGCAAAAGCATTCAGGCTTCATCAGCAAACCTGATAAGCAAAGATACTTAATCTTTAAATATCCTTATAGGTTAAGGATTGGTTCTTAATTTGCTAAACATTTTTATCATAAATAGATCTTGACTTTTGTTAAATGCTTTTTCTGCATATATTGATGTGATCATATTTTTTTCCCTTTTTGGTCTGTTAATACATAAATATATTGACTGATTTTTGAGTATTAAACCAGCCATGGAAACCTTCAAATAAACCTCACTTTGTCATGATGTTTTTTAATGTACGTTTAGGGAAAAAAATATTGGTAGAATAGGTTCATTGTTAGCAGGAAAAAATCTCTATGTTCTGATGTAAACCAAAGACCGGGGCCATAGTACTGCTGGGAATCAATCTTCTCCTCTCTAGAAGTCACACAGAGCAGGGTAACTGGAAACAAGGCTCTCAAAGACAAGAAGACAAGGTGCTGCGTCCCTTTCCTTCCTGGACTGGAAATAGCTGAAACAGTGCCAGCCTTACCTGACCTCATCCATCTCCTGCATAAGGCAGATTTCTAATGCTGTGTCCTGAAGATGCCATCCCCTGGTTATTTAATTAAACACCAATCTTGGTAGTGTTGTGAAGGGACTTTGCAGATGGATTTATGGGGGCTAATCAGCTGACTTTAAAATATGGTGATTATTTAATGGATTATCCAGTGGACTCAATGTAATTGCATGAGCCCTTTAGTGCAGGAAAGGAAGTCAGAGAGATGCAGCAGAAGGGAGGGTTGAGGAGATTCAAAGCTTGGGAAGGGCTTGATCTGTCATTGCTGGTTTCAAAGTGGAGCAGGGGAGCCACAAGACCAGGAGCGTGGATGGTCTTTAGGAATAGGGAATGGCACCTGGCAAACAGCCACCAAAAAAACTGGGATTCAGTCCTACAACCCATGGACTGCACATCTACCAACAACCTGAATGGGTTTGAAGCAGGCTCATCCCCTAAACTTCCAGAAAAGAATACAGCCTTGCTGATACAGGGTTTTGGAGACTCAGCTCAGAGAAGTAGCTGAGCCACACTGGGCCTGGATTTCTGATTTATAGAACTATGACATAATAAATAGGTGCTATTTTAAGGCAGTAAATTTGCTGCACTTTGTTATGGCAGCATTAGAAAAGTAATGCCTTTGTTTTTGAAGACCTTCTATGTGTCTGGGGCTGCTAGGAACTAAAGACACAGAGATGAGAAAGATAATTTCTTTCTCGGAGGAGCTCACAGACTAGAGGGAGAATCTGACACCAAACAAAACATTGAAGAATTCTGAAAATACGCAACAAGAGAAAGTTTCTCTTGGTTGAAAAGAATGGCAAAGAATTCTGCTACCTTGAACCAACCAGAAAAACGGGGGGAGGGGTTGGAAGGGAGGGGAGAAAAATAAAGAGAGGGAGTGAGCATGTTTTTAACTTTAAGAAGGAAGATACTGAAGGTTCTAGTAAATTAAGGGAACTTTAATGATGTCAGATTTGGGGAAGGAAGACCCACATAGTCCTAGGACCCTCAATAATAAAAGCTTGTAGACTTACTGCCGTTTGCTATGGCTCAACCCCCATACTTCTTGGTCTTCATTTCTCTTTCCCCCAAGTTCCAAATTAAAGGGGAGAAGAGAAAATGACCTAGCTTGAGTCAGGTATTTACTTTTGGATCAAATGACTGTAGCCATGAGACAAGTCCTGTGTGTGTGTGTGTATCTATATCTATTATCTATCTATCATCTATCTATCTATCTATCTATCTATCTATCTATCTATCTATCATCTATCTATAGAGAAAGAGAGGAAAGAGAGAAATTTATATTAAGGCTCTGTCTCATGTGATTTTGGAGGCTGGCATGTCCAAGATCTGCACTGAGGGCCGGCAGGCTGGAGACCCAGGGAAGAGTGGATGTTGGAGCTCAAGTGTAAACACAGTTTGGAGGCAGAATCCCCTTTTCCTTGGAGAACCTCTGACTTTTTCTCTTAGGACCTTCAACTGATTAGATGAGACTCCTCTGTACTCTGGAGGATAATCTGCTGTCCTCAATGTGCACCAGTTTAAATGTTAATCTCATCTAAAAAATACCTTCACAGTGACATTTAGACTGGTGGTTTTTGACCAAACATCTGGGCACCCTGGCCTAGCTAAGTTGATCCATAAAATTAGCCATCACATCCTATGGCATACACGGCCCCTGGGGGTCTACCTCTGTGAGTAAGGGTCTCATTTCCAGAAGGAGCCATGTTATGAGCCCCAAAGCTAGTCCAACAGGTTCATGCAAGGCTCTGACTAGCTGTCAGCCTCATTTTCCTTACCCCTAAAATGAAGTTGGAGATACACACAGGGCTTTGTCCCGTTAGCAAAGGATTATGAGGTCAAAGTGATGGTCTTAACTATTAAGTTATATGCATAGGTAAGGCTGTCATATGCATTTTGAATTAATACTCAAGGAAAGTTGGTAAACTAGATTTTGGGCTTACTACTTCAAATGAGTAATTTCTAAGTGAGACTTCCAGAAACCCCGGAGCCTCTCAATGACTTCAAACGCTTCCAGGAACACCCCAAAGCCACATTATAGTGTGTTACACGTCAAATTGAGAAATGAAATTTCTGTTAACCCTCCCTACTAAGAGGAAGCGTGGGTTGCTGAACCATGTGTGGGGTCAGTGTGTCCCAGCCCCAAGTGACAAAGGCTGATGGCCTTGAAGGACAAAAGGGGGAACAAACCTAAACAGGAGTTCCAGGCTGAGCCTGGGATATTTGTGACCAAAAGAACAAGAGACTTTCATTTTCTCTCAGGCTTTCTAATCTTTGCACAATGAAATGTCAGGGTTGTGTGTACTGGTTTTATTTTGCCAAAACTATCAGAGGCCTTAATGAGTCTCACAAATTGTGCCTGGCTCTCACAACACACAATCAGCCCTTCCTTCATAGCAGGGGTGGGTGCTAACCTTACACACACACACACATACATGTATAGCCTGTATATATATATATATATATATATATATATATATATATATATATATTTAAGATTTTATTTATTTATTTGAGAGACAGAGAGAGAATGAGAGCGAGCAAACATGAGAGGGGGAAGGGCAGAGGGAGAAGCATACAGTCCCAGGACTCCAGGATCATGACCTGAGCTGAAAGCAGTCAGTCAACCAACTGAGCCACCCAGGCACCCTATATATATATATATATATATATTTTTAATTAGTATCGGTTGAGACCTGATTTGTGGCCCAGTATGTGGTCTATTCTGGAGAAAGTTCCATGTGCGCTTGAGAAGAATGAGTATTGATCAAAATTGCAACCTTTTCCCCATCCCTCCCTTCCATACTTGTAATTTCAGTAGAAGGTAACATAGGCAGAATTCTGATATTTATGTCTCCAAACTTGCCATTGTCGGTATCAGTCTGCTAAGTGTTCATGATCATTTCTGAAGGGTTGCATCAGGCTCATTCTCCAAGCATGGGAGCCCCAGCCAGATAGTTGTCAAGGCAACAGAAAATGCACACTGTGAACTACCAAGGAAAGGCCCTTTCTGGCTGCTTACAGTCTGCACAATGTTGAAGTGAAAACTTAATTTTCAAGCTTGGCAAAAAGATCTCTCTTATGGCTAATTATAAAATGTACCCAACATTATTAGACTGGGTGATAGATGATGCCTGCTAAATGTGATGTGAAAAATTAAGGCAGTTTTCAAAGCAGAGGGACCTAAATTAAGTGTGCCTAAAGGATCAATTGCTTATTTTTGTCATTCTGCCTAACCTAAACAGAGCAGCTGTGTGTGTGTGTGTGTGTGTGTGCACGTGTGTGTGTGCATGTGTGTGCGTGTGTGTGTGTGTGTGTGTGTAGGAGCCTCCAAACTCATATTTACTTGAATTACATCATATTATTTGCTTCCAAATGTATCTAAAAGAAGGTAGGAGTTACCCCTCCCATATTTAGATGTTTTGGGGGAGGAAGACTTTAAATTAAAACTCTGTTGATCACCATGAAGAATTTTAAGTCACTCCCAGCAGGTGAGATTATAAAATCAGAATTTGCATGCTAATTTCAGATGGTTAAGCGATATTATATCTTCTCCTTTTTTTTTTTTTTTTGCCTGCTATAATTCTCTTCCCACATTCTTGCTTGTCAACAAACTCCAAATCAACACTAACGTGTTAATTTGATAAAAGATGAAGTGACTCAGGATCGAAAGGATCAGAACCAAAAACTCTGATCCACTGACTCAGTTAATGTGTTCCTTTGAAAACAAACTGTCTTTAAATCTGACCTTGTGTGAACAGCTGATCCAAAGTCTGGTGGCAAATCCGAGAGTGAATGGGGATGTGCGTTAGGGTGTGGAATGAGTTGATATGAACATTCATCTTTTCTTCCTTAGGTGAGCCCCGACTCCTGGTAAACAGGCTAGACTTGAACTGGGTGAAAAAATCAGGTACCTTTCTTCGGGCTCTCACTCTGCGGAAAGATGAACAGAACTTCAGCCTTTAGAAAAAGAAATGAGATTTACCTGAGGGAGAAGTAAGATATTTTCACTCTTGTAGACCCCGCCCATTGACTATAGAAAACTATAGCATTTGTTGTCCTGGCACAGATACAGAAGGCTATTAAGACTGATTTCCTGGGGGCTCAGTGGGTTAAAGCCTCTGACTTCGGCTCAGGTCCTGATCTCAGAGTCCTGGGATCGAGCCCCTCATCGGGCTCTCTGCTCAGCAGGGAGCCTGCTTCCCCCTCTCTCTCTGCCTGCCTCTCTGCCTACTTGTGATTCCCTCTCTGTCAATAAATAAATAAAATCTTAAAAAAAAAAGACTGATCTTCTGGAAGGTGAAAATGTCATGGAAACTAGTTATGCATGAGCCTGTAATGTATAGTATATTTACCATACACGAGATAGCCACATGTCTCTCTTTAGCCTGAAATGCTCCTGGGACTATGTCTTATACACCGGGTACATCTTTCCAGATAGAGGGGTGGGAAAGATCATTATGCGGTAAATAGACCTGTCAGTCAGGCCTGTTCGGACAATGAATGGCAATAAACCACATTTTTCATTTTCTCTGTAGCTTTTGGGGATATTATTATTTCTCTTTATAGCCTTTCCATGTGTGTTGAAATAGGTCCTCAAGGTGGGTGTTCAAGATATTAGAATCAGGGTTTCACAGAGGACTCAGTATAATTAACTCTTGACTTAAACTCCTCTCCTGTTTTCCAGTCTGGCGTGTAGGTAGTGGAAATGGCAGTGGGGAATGGCCTCAAATAAAAAGGTGAATTGCAATGAAATGGCTGAAGTCCGTTCCCCAATAAGCAGCTTTCTGAAATCGTGTATAAAATGCAAGATATGAATGGACTCCTCCTAGGAGTGGATCAGTAGCTTGCATCGATTCCTCAACGGGGTCTTTGGCCCCCAAAAGATTAAAAATAAACACAACCCAAGAGTTTGTAAAATATGCAAATGGACTAGAATGCCAGCAAAGAGCACTGCATCAAGGGGAGCTCTGTCTTCAGGCACTATGCTGGAGTGGGCTGCCCCCACCCCGTGAGCAGCACAGAAGGAACGAGGGCCGGGCACACTGGAAGTCCTTGTCCCTTAAGCTGGGTGAGCAGTATGGTTGTTCCCAACTCCGTGGGAGCTTCCTGTCTCCAATCTCCCGCCAGCTCTCTACTTCAGCATTTTTCGCAGTAACCAAGGAAATAACAAGAATAGAGGGCTTGTGAACTCTGAAACGCGTCACAAATGTTTGTTTATCATTTAAAAATTTAAATGATTTGGCATCACAGTTTCATGCCGCATAAACGTTGATCGGTTCTCCGGTCACCATTGGAAATGTCTGTGACATTCAAAACGCCTGTTAATGCTTCCATTCGCTAACGCTTTTGTGAATAACCTAGTTCATAAAATTAACACGCCTCAGATACTAAGATCTGCTATCCATACCTACCGATGCTTTTCTTCTCATTCAGGGCTGGGTAGCATGCCCCCTGAAAAGGCACTGAAAGATGGTTGAATGACTCAGAGGTGGGATGCGGAATGTAATCTAGTGGCACTGAAAAGCGATGCAGTCAGTTAGAAATAACATCCAGCTTTCCAGGACAGCTTAAATGATGTTGAATTAGCTGCAGCGGTGGCATGGTTCGGTCTCAACATTGCTGTGACAAATCTAACCAGGAAGGAAATCCCGCGTGCAGAGAGCAATAGTAACAAAGAGATCTAATAGGATCTGTGGGGTATGTTTTGGAAATGATAAAGACAACATGTTCTATAAATGCAAAGAAATTTGCTGTCACCTTTGTAGCTTATTTGAGAAAACTGGGCACATAACTTATAGCCTGCATTCCCATTTGAAGTAAAATGCAGTCAGATTGCAAGAACTGAGATTTGAGCCATAGAACTGATAACAGATTTGACAGAAGTGGGTTCCCTGCATTTAGATTTCCAAGGTGAGTGACAAGAAAGAACCCTCTGGCAAATATGTCTAAAATAGCCAGGAATAATTTAACATAAAGCAAATTATCCATAAAAGATTCTTGAACACCTTTTTTTTAAATAGCAGATTTTACAAGCATGCTGGCAAGGAAAATTAAAAGGATACCCTTCTTAAACGAGTTAGTGAAGACATAGATTTGATTAGTGGTGTCCAATACGCAAATGAAATTACATGTTAGAATGATTGAAGGCAAAGCTATCACTTTTCTGTTGTGAAGGTAAAATGAGGAGTGTTCTAATCACAAAGGAAAAATACAAGTAAAGCAACATAAAAACCAACATGGAGTTGTGTAATGGACTGGATGTTTGTGTCCTTCCAAAACTCATATGCTGAAATCCAAACCCCATAACAATGGAAGGGGACTATGTGATGAAGGAAGAGCCCTCGTGAATGAGATCATGTGTATCTGTCCTTACAAAGGGACCTCAGAGAGAACCCATACGCTGTCTCCACAATGTGAGGACACAGCAGGAACAGTGCTCTCACCAGCCCTTGGCCATCCCAGCCCTGGCATTCAGTAGCTGTGGGGTGTGTGCCTGGTGTTTCTCAGGGCTGTGCCTGGACTCCAAATCTACAAAAGAATGGGTACAATTTTCGCGGCCTAATGGGTAGGAGAACAAAGGTAAAATGAGATCACTGTACAAAAGCATTTTGTAAACTAAATGTTATGTAAGTAATTCATTCATTCTTTGGATATTACCTTGAAATTGAAAAAAAAAATGTCTACAAGGAAATTTTCTGTTTATCACCACTACCTCCTACCCTTATAGAAAAACATTTTCATGAGCCATTTAGTTCAGAGTTAAAAAGACAGAGGCAAGGAGAATAATTATTCAACCATAATTGATGTCAAGCAAAGTGGGAAAATCTCTTAATTTATTGGAGTCTAAATGTCCTTGGTTACAAAACCCAAATGATAGAATGCAGTGTTTTGTAAACTCTAATGCTTAATACAAATGTATTCATTTTAATTCCTCTCTTACTCACTAGAACCCATTTCTCCACTTTTTTTTTTTTTGCTGCTGATATATTTTTGCTCTAGTAAGCTTAAAAAAATTAAAATCTATTATTCCTAGATTCAGATACCTCCCTGGGAATTTTTGTAAGATTATAGCATTTAATACATACAACATACAAAATAAATGTTAATTGATGATTTATGTTATTGTTAAGCTGTCTAGTCAATAGTAGATTATTAGGAATTAATATTTGGCCGAGTTAAAGTCATATCTAGTTTGCAACTGCTCAGGGTACTGGCACATAGTTCAAGGGTCAACTGTACATTGAAATATGTGTCTACATTTCCTTCCTGATAAATCACCTCAGTTCGTTTACTCCCACCCTAACAATTTATCTCATGAGCCTGCATCTCACCCTTCTCTCACCTTTTGCCTTGGGAACTTCAGCTTCAATCTCAACTAAGCCAAAAATAATATCTAATTTTCCATCCATTAAGGTAATGCCTTGTGATTCAAAACACACCTCAAGATTCTCCTTGCTGAGAAAGCTTGTTTCAAGGTCTCTGGAAGAGTCACGAGGATGCATTTGGTTAATAATTGTAACTCTTCATATTCACAGAATGCTGCAATTACAGAGTGCTTTCTCATATGTATGCAACCTCATTGATTTTCCCTTATGTAAGGAAGAAAGTAACATCTGTAATGAGGCTTTTTTACGTGCATCCTTTCATCTGTTATAAAAGAATACTACCAATCTTTATTTTTTTTGACTTGTATTTTATTTTATTTTTTTCCCAAATATGTTTATTTTTTCAGTGTTGTAAGATTAATTGTTCATGCACCACACCCAGTGCTCCATGCAATACGTGCCCTCCTCAATACCACCAATCTTTAAAAGAGGTGAATTCCAGTATTTCTTGGCTAGGAAGCAGGAGAGCTCAGACAGCACCCATTTCTATCAAAACCCAGGACTCCTGCTTTTAAGATTTTCTTTGGTTTGCTGCACTTTGACTATGATATGCCTAGCTATGTTTGTTACTTATTCTTCTCTGTGTTCTCTGAGTTTTCTGGATCTGTAATTTAGTACTCTACATTATGTTTGGAAAATTCTTGGCCATCGTTATTTCAAATATTCTTTCCCCACCATCATCTTTTCTTCTCCTTCCAATATTTTCAATTATGTGTATGTTACATTTTTTGAAATTATCCTACAGTTCTTGAATGCTCTGTTATGTTTTCCCACTCTTTTTGTCTTTGCATTTTGGTTTGGAAAGATGTTACCGATCTATCGTCACGCTCAGTAACTCTTTCCTCGGCTATGCCAGGTCAACCTAATGAGGTTATCAGAGGCGTTCTTCATTTTTGTTAGTGTTTTTGATTTCTAGCATGTCCTTCTGATTCTTTCTCAGAGCTTCCATCTCTCTGCGTACATTACCCATCTGTTCTTGCATATTGTCTACTTTCTCCATTAGGACCCTTAATATATTAAACAGTTCTTTTAAGTTCCCTAATAATTCCAACAAATGTATCATTTCTGAGTCTAGTTCTGATGCTTGTTTTTTCTCTTCCAGCTGTGTTTTTCTTATCTTTTGGCATGTCTTGTAATTTTTTTGTTGGAAGTCAAACATGTTCTATTAGATAATAGGAACTGAAACAAATAGACATTTAGTATGAAAATGTATGGTCATCTGGCTGAGAGTTTCGATGAAACTGTACTTGTGGTGTTGTAGGTGCCAGAGGTCTCCAGTTCATCTACTGTCCCTGTTTTTGTCTCTGCTCTTGCATTGAGCCTCCCTGAGTGTTCCTCTTCAGGGAGAGGGTAGGTCAGCTCTCTGAGCTGGACTCCACTGTTACCATACTGGAGTCTTTTGATTTGGTGATAATGTATAGAGGAGGACAAACTTTCTACAGTTTCACGAATTAATCTCATTCTCTTAATGGGTCTGTGTAATAGAGTTGTGACTTTTACAAGCATTTCCTCTGTTGGTATTTTCCCTCTTCCCCTACTCTTTTCTGAGTGCAGCATTCCCAATCTATTTCCTTGGAACCATGATCCATGTTGATTATGCTTTGTTTTTATCCCATATTCAAGTACACAGGAGTTCAGATTCTGCTGTCATGGGAGAAATGTCCTTTCCCTGGATTGGTTATGGCTCTTTAGTCAAGTATTTTCTGATGGAGCAAAGGATTTTTTTATGGACATATTTCACAAAGATTACTCTTCCCTTCCTCCCAGAACCATGAGTGGATCCCTCACATCTTCATCTTGAGAACCTGTGAGTTTCCTGAAGGTAAAGTCCATGAAAGAATGTCCCCTACCCCCACCCAAGACTGTGTCCCTCCATGGCTTCTCACTCATGGGAATCCATGCTTGTCCCTGAGCAATTCATCAAAGTTACCATTTCAGTGTTTCTAGCAGTATATGGTTCCAGCGGCTTTTGCTCCAAGTAAACAGACCTAGCCTGTGTCTCTCCAGATTTTGGGTTGACAGTTTGCCTTGCAACTTCAACTTTCTCATGAGCCCAAGAAATGTCATTGATTTTCCAAGAAAGAGTTCAGCTTCTTCTTGTTGCAAGGATAGAATGATTTCCAAGCTTGTTATGTGTCAGAGCTGAAACCAGAAGTTCTAAATCTTTCCCTTTACCTGAGAGCCTTCACAGATTCTAAGAAAGAAAATGGAAAGTCTACAGAATAATCCAGCATCTACTCATTGCAAATTTGTGTCTTATCAAAGAGGATGGAAATGCCAACATATCAATTTCTTTATCTGCTTGTGTTTTATAGAGGAAGAAGTCCAGCCAGAAAGTCACTGAAATAGTTTGGGGGCATAAAAACTTAGGCGTACCATATTAAAAGAG
Organism: Nasua narica; assembly: GCA_028533885.1. Lineage (NCBI taxonomy): Eukaryota > Metazoa > Chordata > Mammalia > Carnivora > Procyonidae > Nasua > Nasua narica. The sequence goes on from CM052799.1 coordinate 190,062,615, forward strand.
AACAACAATCTATCCTGCTCAGTATCCCAACTGACTGTGCTGATCAAGGCATTTTGTGCTGGAGCAAGACCAACAGAGATTACAACAAATGTCGTGACAGATATATTGTCCACAAAATCATAAGATCCCTTAAAATCACAATATCATAGCATGTCAGAACTAGAAGGAGGTTAAAAACTGCTCCTTTATGTTGTTTAAATTCTGTAGACTTTCATAAAGGTGTAAATATCTTAATAATATAGCATTAGTGATAATGGGAAAAAGAAGTCAAGCAACATCTACTTCTCTCCTTTCTATCTTATCATCAAGGCATTTGTGAACATACCATAAAGCTATGTATATTGTAAATCTACTGTCACCTCCATCACCTCTCCATTCCATCTGAGTCAGTGTCAGAAAAAGAAATGAGGAAGATGTCTATGCTCTTCTTGGTCATTGGTTCAAATGATGAGAAAGACTGTGACAAGACAGACAGAAAGAGGGATGAGGCATAGCAAGAATAATAAACCTAAGGCCACAAGTGTGTAATAAGAAAATATTTATGCAAGACTTTAGATTCCTCAACATGAGTCATCTGAGGATAGTCCTGGAAATGGTATTTTTGTTTTGTTTGGAATGTTATATAACTTGTCGTATGCTTGGTTGTCTTAGTCTTAGATGTCAGAATAGGAAACAACCCAAAAGTCAATCTTGTTTAACATTCTTCAGGCTGTGCTTGAATCCTTTGGATTGCCAGGGACCAGGTGTCCTCTGCCGAGCCTCCAGCTCCATAGGGTACATTAATTCCAAACCAACTTACTTTATGTTCCAGAGCATTGGTTGTTAGAAAGATCTTTCTCTTGTAGAACCCAATATTATTTTCTTGTAAATCCATGAATTGATCTGAATTATTGAACAAAATAAATATTCTTGACAATTAAGCGATTAGCCCACATATGAATTTTGTACTTACTGGACACAGTTTTTCTGAGACAAAATCTTGGATGAAATTTGACAATCCTTTCTTTCATTTTCAGGAATCTTAAAATAGATAAATCAAAATGCCTAGCCTCAATGATTTAAGGAGTTCACTAAACTGACCTATAAATAAAACAGCTGAAAGAAGTTTGGAACATAGCACATAGAAATGTCTTTATTTTCTCCCCAAAGAGTAAATGAACACATGTCCCTGAGGGGCCCAGAAGGAGGAATCTGTCCCCAGTTTGTTCAGATTAAAGACCACTTTCTCACCAGGAATGGTAAGTGAGTGTTAATTGGAGGGAAGCAGAGAGTTACATTAAAGGAAGCATTTCCAATCCCAACTATTAAGATACACCTGAAAATTGGCAGTTGTGGGTATATTAATTGAGAGCATAATAGACTAGATATTACAGAGAGAATGTCACATTCAGTTGTGATAGGTGAGACAGAAATTAGTTCCTAGAATATTCTCTTTTTCAGAAAGACACTGGACCTTAAATTGGAAGAACGTGGAAAAATTAAAAGGCGTGGAGACTTTACCGTATCGAAAGCGATTTTAGGTAGGTGATTTGTTCTAATCTCAGGCAAAGTTTGAGCCCATTTGGGAGAAGAAAGCACGCTGGTGGCAGAAGGAGGGACTTGGAGAGAGGAAGGTGGGAAAATGGCCTTGGGAAGCAAGGCAGAGGGGTTTTTTCCTCAATTTTATTATTTTTATTAATTTTTTTATTTGAGTAGAGTTGGTACACAATGTGACATTGGCTTCTGTTGTACAACATACTGATTCAACTTCTCCATATGTTATGTTCACCACAAGTGTAGCTACCATCTGCACGCTGCAACACTGGAGGTTCTCCGTCTCCTCCAGTTGGGAACAACTGTGAGCAGGGACAGCAGGAGTGAAAGAGGGGGCTCTAGTTCCTGGAATCTGCAAGGAGCACTGAGGGAAGGGTTTGTAATCTCAACACCTGAGCTCAGTGTATAAATAAAATGCAAACACCAGCTGAGCACGAAGTAATAAAACAAGCTCAGGAACAAAAGAAAAGAGACAATGACCAATTTACAATGCAATGTCATTAACAAAAGGAATTCAGAAACTGCAGGAGGATCTTGCTCTGGCACGTTCCCAGAATCTAAGTTGATTGATCTTTAAAACTAAACGATGAGTCATTTTGTTTAATATATTAAATGTGGTACGGATAATAATGTCTTAGTTATGATTCAAATTCAAACTTCCTTGTCATAAAGACAGATCCATGTTTGAAGAAACTAGTGATTAGCGGGCCACAGGTAGTAATTACTTTCAGAGAAAAATTGGTGATTCCACCTGCAATATCTTCCATTCTTACAGAAATTTGACATAGCCCCATAGCATCTCCTTAAGCTCACTTTTGATTGAACAAAGCTAAAGTAGGCTTTCTTTTTTTTTAAATTTTTCTCTTAAAGATTTTATTTATTCGACGGAGAGGAGAGAGATCATGAGTAGACAGAGAGGCAGGCAGAGAGAGAGAGGGGGAAGCAGGCTCCCCGCTGAACAGAGAGCCCAATGCAGGGCTCGATCCCAGGACCCTGAGATCATGACCTGAGCCGAAGGCAGAGGCTTTAACCCACTGAGCCACCCAGGCGCCCCTAAAGTAGGCTTTCTTTATTGAGTCATTTGCTTTAATAAATTAGCATCTAGAAAATTCATAAACAACTTGTAACAAAACCTAACAGAATTTTTGTTGAGCTGTTTTTAAAATAAGATTCCTCTGTCTTAGAATTTTCAACACCAGTTTACCTCGTTTATAGACAGACCAAAAAAAGGAAAGTTCTTGGTGTTTTACTTTGGGGGAAAATGTCTTAATTTTGAATATGTAAGAAAAAGAGTGTTATGCATATTTTATCTTATCACATATACATACAGCCATTACTTGGCTTCTTCGTGAACTTCACGGCTGGAGTTCCAGACTGATGATCGTTTCGTGTACCTTCCTAATCTCCATGGCAGTTGTCCAAATGAGTTATTTAACTTGACAAATATATTCAGACTCTCGAACAGGTTATGTGTGTGTTCATTCCTTTAGTCTTCAAGGGGAATGCAAAGCTCAATGCCAATTAGTCTAGAAGTTTCTTGGAGGGTTGAACAGGGGGAGGAACTACTCTTGTTTCTCACAAGGCTGAGCTAATAGTAAAAACTTAAATTAAAAACAAAATAGGGGCTCCTGGGTGGCTCAGTCATTTAAGCATCTGGTTCTTGATTTGGGCTCAGGTCCCCGATCTCAGGGTTGTGAGATGCAGCCCTGCATCAGGCTCCGCACTCAGCGTGGAGTCTGCTTGAGATACTCTCTTCCTCCCCCTCTGCCCTACCCCTCCTCAATAAAATCTTAAAGAATTAAAAACAAAATAATAGGTTGTAGAAAATAAATCTCCAATTTCTTTTTTTTAAGATTTTATTTATTTATTTGAGAGACAGAGAACACTAGTAAGAGAGCACAAGCAGGGGCAGCCGCCGAGGGAGAGGGAGAAGCAGATTTCCCAATGAACAGGGAGCCCAGTGTGGGGCTCTATCTCAGGCCCCTTAGATCATGACCTGAGCTGAAGGCAACTGCTTCACCATCTGAACCACCCAGGTGCCCCTGATCTCTAATTTCTAACCTAGTTGTTGAGCAAATGATTTGAGGTGTATTGGTCTCTCCTTATCCAATGTTGTTACTTAATTGTACCACCACCATAAACAGAAGCAAGCATTTATAGTATGCTCTTTCAAATTAAAAGCAGAGGGCAACACCCCCCTACTGCCGACACACACACACACACACACACACACACACACACACACACACACACAGGCTCCAAAAACCAGCTACCTGCATGTGAATCTCTTCAAAAGGCACACAGGACAATGAGGATTTGAAGAGTCATCTATAACCCTTACCTACAACAAAACAAGGAGATAAAGAATAATAAAAACTGTAAATGTAATGGGGAAAAGCATTCTGAACAGCAGAGCTGGACTCAGAATCCAGGCTGCAGCAGAAAGAGGCAAGGGTTGAATGTCAGAGAAAGATCACAGTGTGGGTGTAACACTGGTGGAGGAGGAAAACGTCCCCTCACCATCTTAGGATGCCGGGCTGCGTCCGAAAATTAAACGGACGGAGGCAACTTAACAGGAGAAAAGCGTCCACATTTCTTTAATGTAAGTTTGAAATCACGGAGCAGCCTTCAAAAGAAATAAAAGGCAAAGGAAATAGAGCTGTGTATTTTTATTTTGGGTCTGAGGAACACTGGATGGGCATGGAGGAATAGAGGTTAAGGAGAATGAAGTAAGTGTAGTAAATGGGTGTCCTCTTGTCTTTGGAGATAATGCTGTTCCTTTCCTTGGGTACTTTCCAGGTACATGGAAGGAGCCTCTGATGTGAGGGCTCCCGGACCTGTTTCAGAGAAAAGGGGCGAGGGGTGTGGAGGTCAGAGTGACCTTCCTGCTTCTGCCTGTTTCTCAAAGTCCTTCAGCTTAAAATACGCGACATGCAATATGCCATAGTTGGGGGTAGTATGTCCTGTATGTTCCCTATCACAGTGGTGGAATGAGAAGGGCTCCCCCCAGGAGAAGAGGGGCCTCTCTTGAGTAGATGTTGAAAATAGGTCTGAGACCTTGGGGATCAGATCACTGGCTAGTGTGGGATTAAAATACCTCTGGTCCTCCCCCTGCCTTGTGTTCTATCTCTCTCTCTCGAATTAATCAATAAAATCGAGGAAGAAGAAGAAGAAGAAGAAGAAGCTTAAAATTCATCAGACTGGAGGTATGAATCTTCCAGGGAAAAGGGAGCCAAGAGGGAGGCCTGAGGGAGAAGGAAAGAAATGTAGCAAAAAGCTATGTTACAGGAAGAAAAGAATATTTCTCATCACAAGGCACTTTGATGACCCTACAAATCAGAAGACAATGAAGAAGCAGATCCCACTTCTAAGGGGAAAAAAAGAGAAAGAAAAGAAAATACTTAAACGCTACAAGAAATGGGCTACAAAGAGAGTGAGGAAGAGTATAAGACACTGCAGAAAAACACATAACAGGTGTGAATAATGAGGAAGATACTCCTTGTTCAGGGATACAACCATACAACATTATAAACCTGCCCATTCTTCTGAATTAATGTACAAAGGGAATACAATCAAAATAAAAATACCAATGAGTTTGGTTTATTTTTCCCTTGGGCTAGACATTTGATTCTAAAATTTGCCGATAGCGGCAGAAACCTCGCCGTTTGACCCGGTCGCGGCGAGGACAGGGCAGGTTTGCAAGGCTCCTGCCATATCAACGGGACTGGTATCTCCTCCTATAGCTCTTTGTGTTACTCGAATTCCTTTTTTCTCTTCTTTTTGGCCTAAGCCCTTTGCTCAAGTCGAGGCTCTGACCCACTTAACCCACTTCTAACCAGGCCGAGATCTCCTTACAGAAACTGCATAAAACAACCAAACCGTTCCCCCGCCATAAAACCGTTAGAGCAGATACCTGCGAGGCTCCCTTCCAATGTTTGTTCACCGAATTACTGCAGATAAGATGATAAGGTACTTAAAGGCCCAAAACCTTACACAGACCTTAAATAATCTACAGCCGACCTTAGCTCCCCCCTTGGGGTCACATTCCATCATCCACACCGACACCTGCGTTCCCTTACAGTGAAGAGGACACATAACATAAGGTAGGGACGGTTAAATATAAAGACAATAGAGTCTTACTTCAGACTTTGCTCAAGAATACACAAGATGAGGCTCCCAGGTGTCTGCTCACCCAGCAGCAAAAAAGGGCTTCTACAAACAGATCGGCCGTTCTACAATAAACTCAAATGTCACCCCTCTTCCTGTGGTTAATGTGCAAAAGATATAGGTGACTAAGTCTTTTTCCAACACATAGAAACAGAGTCATAAAAATTGTTGTTAAGGGTCTTGCTGTTTAAAATAAGATAAGCCTGTCTCTGCCTCGGTCTTAGAAAAAACTATAGGTTCTACAAAAAAAACTTCTGTTGATCTAAACCTCCTTATCTAAGAAAATCATTGACTGTTTTCCATGTAACCTGCTGCCTATAAATAAAGAGAAAAAAAACCAATGAGGCAGAGATGCCTTCCTTGTGATTGAAGAAACCTCTGGCTCTCTCATTCCTTTCGCCGACACCGTCCATCCTTCAGGGAACCCCTGGACTGCCCGGGCTGGACCCCGGCAAAAATTCATATAGATTGTTAAAAAAAATATATGGGATAATAGCCAAGGAAACTCAGAAAAGAAAGTAAAAGGGTCTTTGCCCAATGAAGTATTAGAATATTCCATCAAGCGTCTGCAGTTAAGGCAATGTGGAAAGTTCCATGAGCAGACAGACCAGTGGAACGAAGTAGAAAGTCCAGAAATAGATTCAACTATATGGAACATTTGAATGTGATAAAGGACACATCTCAAATCACTGGGGAAGTTAGAACTTTCTCATAAATGGTGTTAAGACCCCTAGATTCATTGATGAGAAAGCAAAATTGGATTTATACTTCACATAAGAAGAAACCCCAAATGATCAGTGATCTAAAGGTAACATTGAAACCATGTAAACGCTTAAATAGAACATAATCTTGGAGGGAGGAAAAACTCAAAATCCAGATACCATAAAAGATTGATAAAATCAATTTTGTCTCTGTATGGGTGTAAGCATGGGTTTCAACGTAGTGAAACCTGAAATAAAACAATATGCTTTTCACTTGAAGAATTTAAGTTTGTTAATCAAAATACTTTGTCTATTTTCAGGTGAATAAAAACAGAGCAATATCTGAATGGAACTTGGTGAAATTTATAAATCTCAGGGCAAAAGGCACATCCTCCAAGTATTCAGGCAGAAAAAAGTCAATTTACCTAAAATAGAGAAAAATAATCTTTGTCTCAGACTTTTCCATGATAATGAACATCAGATATAAACAAGAGTGTCATTTACAGAGATTTAAAGGGGAAAGGTTGTAACCAGGAATCTAGACTAAACAAGTTTTCCTGCATCTGTAAAGGCAAAAACAAATAGTCAAGGCTTTAGAAAGTAGTTCATTTCCGTGCTGAGGCTTTCCTTAACAACCAAACAAACCCAGTTCTCAATATGTATGGCAGCAAAGCAAAGCAAAAAACTTGAGAATGTGGGAATTAGAGCAGGTAAATTAGAGAACATTCAGATGTTTTTAAAAAATTGTAATAATTATTGAAAAAAATAGTTGAAAACACAGTACCTATATTTTTTAAATGTTCCTAAAAGTGAAAGCGGCCTCTTTCTCTCCATCCCCTCTCTCTCTCTCACACACACCCACCTTTAAATTCCAGATTATTGGCAGCAAAAATTAAGAATTAGATGGAGGAAAAGAACAAGGAAATACAAAGCTGCCCATTTTCTAATTTTACATCAAGAAGTATCAATCGAAACTTTTTTTGGCTACAGTAATGAGATAGATATTATTGCAAGCGCATGCATGTTTTAAGATTCGAAAGAACTTATCAGATAATTAAAAATATAGTATACACCATTGTGTATTGTATACACCCATTGCTAGAGGTAAAAAAAAAAGCATTAAAAATAGTCAATTTTTTTTTAAAAAAGAGAGAGAGAACAAGAAGAAAAGAGCAGGCCAACAGGAAAACAAAGACATAAAATGTCAACTCCCTAAAGTTGATTTCCTCACCTATAATGTGGGTTACTTTAAACCTAATTCATGGGTTAATTTTGGGGATGAATAGGATAACGCTCAAAAAGTACTTAGCAGTGCCTGGTTCATACAGTTCAAGCAATGCTCTTCCTGCTGCTGATTATTATTATTATTAATCATCATCACTAACAATTAGGTATGATAATATATATCACCTACAAAAATAAGTTTAAATGGATGAAATTTGATAAACTATTTTAATCTTTCTTATTAAAAGAAAAAGATTAATATTATAAGTAAAACAACCAAGAAAATTGAAAGTGAAAGCGTGTGAAAAGATATATCAAAGAAACACAAACCAAAGAAACACAAACCAAAGAAAGCATGACAACAAAGAATCCAAGGAGAAGAAGCACACAACATTGCGAAGATGATTATTTTCTATGCACAATGGAAAAATCACAGTGAAGATAAAATTATCATGAAATTTAATGCGTTGAAAGTGTATCTAAAATAAATAACATAAAAGCATTTGGAAAAACAAGAAATAAGAGAATTTTAAACATGTTATCTTCAATAATCATAAACCAAGAAGACCAAAATAAGAAATCTGTAGAGGATTTTAATGATGTAATTAATAAGATCGAATTAATTTATAGTAAACATTTTACCTTGCAAATATTTTAATGTGGAAATGTTCTTGAAATGTCTTCGGTGCAAAAAAAGCTGGTTTTATTAAAGCACAGGGACAGGAACTACAGTCAGAAGGAGCTGCTTCAGGGTCATGAGGAGTGGCCCCTTATATACTTTCAAGTTAGAGGGAGTCGGACAGCATAAGTCTCTAAGGAGTTTTGGAAGCAAGGTTTCTAGGACCTTGAGGGAGCTGGCTATTGTTGGGAAAAGGTCATTTATTACTGTCTAATAAAACCTTAGTCATGAGACCCTTCAGATGTGTATCAGTGGCCATATGTTTGGAGGTCGATTGCTAACATAGATCCTAGGGGGTAGAGATAAAAATAGTTTCCAAAGGAATTGTTAATATGTTCAGACTTACAGAATTTGGGGGGTTGAGACGATGTAAGATTACCTTTTGCCTTTAAGAAAGTGTCAACATTGAGACAGCTGAGCTCCCAGAGGAAGGTCACTATCCTTGTTTCAAGGACTAGTCAGTGGGCTGTCAGTAAGGAAATTTAATTTTTTTCCTTTTGCCTTTGTTACTTCAGATTCAATATACCCTTCTAAGGTTTTGGAAAATACTAAATGAAACACATATTTCATATGGTTTATAATTAGGTTTTCATAATATTTTATTTGTACATGACAGTCTCTGGCCACAATGTGATAAAAATAAAAATTAATGCTGGTAAAACATTTAAAAGAATCCAACCACTTGAGAATAAAAAGCAAACTTTTCAAACATTAGCTCACTAGGAAATGAAAGTTACTAAGTAAAAACCATTTATAAATAACTATATGTTAACTATATGTTAAAATTATGTGCTAAGACAATTCAGTGGAGGAAAGACTAGTCTTTTTTTTTTAAGATTTTATTTATTTATCTGACAGAGAGAGAGAGAGAGATCACAGCCAGAGAGACAGGCAGAGAGAGAGGGGGAAATAGGCTCCCTGCTGAGCAGAGAGCCTGATGTGGGGCTCGATCTCAGGACCCAGAGATCATGACCTGAGCCGAAGGCAGAGGCCTTAACTCACTGAGCCACCCAGGCACCCAAGAGACTAGTCTTTTTGACAAATGCTGCTGGCACAGCTAGATGTCCACATGAAAAAGAATAAAGTTGAAGCCCTCTCACATTATTACATAGAAAAAATAGTCAATATGGGTTGGCACCAAAACAGAGGAGCTAAAACTATAAAACACGCAGAAGAAAACCTAAGTGTAAATCTTCATGACTTTGGATTTGGCAATAAATTGCTCAAATACGACACCAAAATCACAAGAAACCACAACCGAAATAGATAAACTGGGTATCATCAAAATGAAACACATTTTGCGCTTTGTGTTTCAAAGCACAACATCAAGAAAGTGAGGAGAAAAAAACTCCTGCAGAATGGGAGACAATTTTACAAATAATATATCTTATAAGGGACTTGTATCCAGAATGGATAAAGAAAATTACACACAGACACACAGACACACACACACACCACACACACACACATACACACATGACGTTTGCCACAATGTGGATGGACCTTGAGAAATTTGCTAAGTGAGCTAAGTCAGACAGAGAAAGACAAATATTGTATGGTTTGTATATATTATATACATATACATATATATATTGTGTGTATATATATATATATATATATACACACACATATCAAACCATTATGTTGTACCCAGACTAATACAATGTTACATGTCAATCATATCTCATTAAAAAATTATCAGTAAGGGGTACCAAAATATGCCACCCCAAAATATACCTCTTTAGCATTGGGACTATTTTGAACTAAAGGCCATGGAGAACAAGTAGACACAGCAAAAGCTCTAAAAACAGGGTACAGTTTTGTCTTTTGTAAAGGAAGTCTGCATTTGTAGAGCTGGGTCTCTTTCCTGTACCTGGAAGAGGAGGACACTTAAGAACAAAGAAGGCACCAACTTAGATGTACAGAGCAAAGCTTACTAAGCAACTCTTGTTAACCATACTTTTCCTGGTTACTTTCCCACAGATTGTCTCTCCTGACCAGAACATTCCCAAACCCCTTTTCCGTATTTAAGCCCAAGATCTAACCACCTCTTTGGGTTACTGAGTGCTCCCATGTCCTACGTGTTCTCATGTTCATCTCCCTGAGGCTAGTCTAATTCATAGGCTCCTCTGGAGAACCTAGAATAGGTAGAGGAGGAGAATTTTTCCCCTTATATCAGGAAGAGAAAAAGCTGTTGAGTTGATAGATTAATACATCTGAAAGCTAGTTATATAAATAAGAGAAACTCAACAACAGACATGCATTCACTTTTAATTCTTCCTATTTTGAGTAAATAAATTTGATTCAAATAAACATACGCAAATGTGGGAGTAAAAAAAATGACGTGTGTATAGATTCAGAGGAAACCATACAAATAAGGATAACCTTAAAATACATATTCTATAAATAAATTTGATATTTTTATGAAAAGCACAATTTTCTGGCCAAGTATAAATTATAAAACTTTACTTAAAAAGAAGCAGAAAACCTGAATAGTCCAATGACTATGTATGCTACTGAAAAAATTTTTTAGAAACTTTTAAATCACTTCGAAATTTTTCAAGGTCAAGTGGTTTCATACAAAAGACTTTCTACTGTATATAATATAGCACAGATGCCTAATCTATAGTTATATTTAAAACATTTATTTTCACGAACTTATATTAACTTGATACCAATGCTTGAGAAAGACAGCACCCAAACCACTCAACTTAAAAAAAATAGCATATGAGACACTCTCACTTATGAATATAGGTGCAAAAATTCTAAATGAAATGCCAACAAATCAATTTTAGTGCTAAATAAAAATGAGAACATACCACACGATCAAACAGAATTATTCCAGGAATATAAGGACAATTCTGCACTAGGGAATCTATCAATTTAATGTATCGTATCTGTAGTTGAAAGGAAAACCTACACAACTATGTCTACTGAAAAGGAATTAAAAATGATGGTACATTTTTAAAAAGATTAATAGGCTTTATTTTTTACAGATGTTTTAGGTATGCCAAAAAGAAAAAAAAAAAGAGTGGAAAGTACAGAGATTCCATACACTGTCTCTTCGTCCAATCTCCTCTACTATTAACATCTTATGTTAGGGAGGTATGTTTGTTATAAGTGATGAGCCAATGTTGGTACATCGTTATTAAGTCAAGTCCATAGTTTACATTAGGATTCACTCCTGGTTTTACACTGTCCATGGGTATGGACAAATGTATAATGCCCCATATCCACCATTATAGCACCCTATAGGAGATTTCACTGCCCTAAAACTCCCCTGTGCTCCACTTATTCATCTTTCCCTCCTCCCAAGCCCCTGATCCATTTACCATATCCACTGTTTTAAATTTTCCAGGACGTCATGTCATAGTAAAGAGAAGCAGAATATGCGGCCCCAAAGAGGTGACTAAAAGACTCCGGGATATGCCACCCTAACATATGCTGCTTTGGTACACAGATTATTTTGAGCTGAAAGCACTGGAAAACAGCAAAGACAGGAAAGACTCTGATCTCCCTCATCTGCCTTAAGTCAGAGCTTCCAAAAGTAACTAGGTCATCATCAATCCCCTCCTGGGAGTGTCTTCAGCAGGAAAGATGGACTCTCATTATAGGAGACAAGACTAGAAGTTGGCAATGCACCCAGACACACTCTGTCCCAAATTCTCAGACTCCCCATCAAGTCTTCTGAGAACCCCTTCTGCTTTCCTAAAACCATTTTTATCTCCCCTAAGAAGGCTACAGCTTCCATTTTCCTTATTAAGATGCCTTTAATTCCTGAGTTCTAAGCCACCTTGGGGAGTTACTCATTTTCCCCCCATGTATCCTCCATGTATACGTGAGACAGAACTGTTAATAAACTTCTTTTTGTTCTTCTCTTGTTAGTTTGTCTTTTATTACAGGAATCTCAGCTAAGAACTCAGAAGGGTAGAGGGAAAATTATTTTTCCTTCCCTACAGTAGGAATCATACAATATGTAGCTTTTCAGATTGCTGTTTTTCACTTAGCAACATGTATTTAAGGTTCTTCTATGTCTTTTCATGATTTATAGTTTGTTTTTGCAGTTTTATTTTTTATTTTTAAAAATCTTATTTATTTATTTGACAGAGAGAAAGTGATCACAAGTAGGCAGAGAGGCAGGCAGAGGGACAAGGGGAAAGCAGAGAGCTTTTCCTGCTGAGCAGAGAGCCCAATGTAGGGCTAGATCCCAGGACCCTGAGATCATGACCTGAGCTGAAGACAGAGGCTTAACCCAGGTGCCCCTGTTTTTGCAGTATTAAATAAAGCTGCTGTTATGAATAAACCTTCACGTGAAGGTTTTGGTCTGAACATAGATTTTCAACTCATTTCGGTAAATACCAAAGAGCATGATTAGCTAGGTCATATAGCAAAAACATATTTAATTTTGTAAGAAACCACCAAACCGACTTCCAAAGTCACTCTATGATTCTGTACTCACACCAGGAATGGACAGGAGTTTCTGTTGCTCCATAGCCCACATCTGGTGTTGTCAGTGTTTTACATTTTGGCCATTCTAATAGGCGTACATTGGTATCTCCTTATTTTAATTTACAATTCATTAATCATGTTGCGCATCTTTTTCATATGCTTATTTGTGATCTGCATATTTTATTTGGTAAGGTATCTGTTCTGCTCTTCCCCCTATTTTTAAATTGTTTGTTTTCTTATGCTGACTTTTAAGAGTTCTTTGTATATTTTCGATACCAGTCCTCTATCTAATACGTGCTTTGAAAAAACTTTCCCTTAAAAAACGCTTGTTTGCTCCTTCCCCTAAGAGTCATTTGAAGAAAACAAGTTTCTAATTTTAATGGAACGCACTTAATATTTTTTTTCTTTTACTGATTGTGATTTTAGATCTAAAAATAGATCAAGAAGTCATTGCCTCTGGCTGGTTTAGTTGGTAGAGGATGAGACTCCTGCTCTTGGTTCTCAGTTCAAGCCCCATGTTGGGAATAGAAATTACTTAAAAAATAGATCTAAGAAGCCATTGCTAAATCTAAGGTCATCTAGATTTTTCTCCTATATTAGCCCTTTGGAGTTTTATAAAATACATTTTTAAAATTATTCATTTATCTTTTATTTTTATTTTATTTAATTTATTAACATATAACGTATTATTTGCCCCAGGGATACAGGTCTGTGAATGATCAGGCTTACACATTTCACATATCCTCCCCAATGTCCATAACCCAGCCACCCTATCCCTACCTCCCTACCCCCCGGGGACCCTCAGTTTGTTTCGTGAGATTGAGAGTCCCCTTTGGTTTGGTTCCCTCCCTCTCCCATCTTCTTTCATAAAATACATTCTTTTAATTAGAAAAAATAGAAACTCTGAATAATTCAGGGGCCCCATCAGATTATTCAAAAAGAGATTTTAGTAAAGGGACAACTTGCAACAAGCTTGGTAAAGCTAAGGAAACATACAAGGGGCGGTGAGACACCTAGAGATAGCACCCATGGTAACCTATTACCACTCATGGGTCAGACGGAGAAAGGGAAGAGGTAGTGCTGGCACCTAAACAATGGTAAAGGGGCTATTACTGTGATTTCACTTTGGGGCAGGGAGAGAGCCAAGAAAGAAATACCCTCACCTCTTCTCCTTACCTTCCAATGTCATGTCAGGGACCCTGGTTGGCCAAACCCAATAGAAGGCAGCCAGCAAATGAGGCTTGGGAGTCCAGCCTGCAGAAGTTGTCCCGAAGCACATAGCTGAGCAGAGACAGGTGGGAAGTCCATGTGGGAGGGGCTACCTGAAGAATAAGGATCATGAGCTCCTTGCATGACAAAAAAAGTATGCAAGCCACACTTTGACTATTATGGGCCAAGTCTCAAAGCTGAGCTTTAGCACTTAGCAGCGTATAACCAAGGTGAGTGAACACCTCCAATTCTTTATGTTTCAGTGGGAATAATGACACTGCGTTATAAATATTGAAATGACTATATTAAATGTCTACTATATAAAGCATTGATGAGTACCCAAAATATACTAGCAACTGCTGCAACTATTACTATGTTGTGTAGTCATTTTTGTAAGAGGGAGAGGAGAAAGAGGCAGCAAAACCAGAAATATAAGCATTATCTCTCCACAGAAGACATACATGAAATTAACAGCCAAAGCCATACCTGGCAATGAGATACTAATATGCCCCGCTAAAACCAAGAACCAGAGAGGGATGTCTTCTACCACTATTATCATCTAATGTTCTAGAATTTTAGCCAACACAGCAAGGTATGTAACACTGGAAAGAGAAGAAATTTACCTTTTTATTACTTTTAGACAATGATGATTCTTTATCTAGAAAGATCCCAACACTCAAATTTTAAAATGAAGTGACTAGACACATAATGAATTTATAAAGCATCAGTGGCTTTTCTAAAATTCAGGAAAAATTTGCGTATAAAATATTTAATGGAAATAAGTTCCCTTTTATATTAGTAACGTGAAATATGAAGCACCTGAATGGACTTACAAAGAATTTTGCAAACAGTGTGAAGGCCGCCAAAAATACTGATAGCTACATGAAAAGAAGAAAGTAGTAAATGAAAATCATTCGCTTACAGGGTTAATGCAATTGCATTTAAATTCCCAGTGGGATTTATTCTGAAACATGTTCAAGTAAAATTAAGATTCATCTCGAAGAATAAATTCATGAGTAGAGCTGAGAAAAGATAAAATAGAAAAAGATTGACTTTTGATATTTGCTCTACTAGATGTAAAAACATAGCTTAATATTATCATAATTAAAACGAGTGGTGGTGGCCCAGAATACTAGAACAGGGATGAAGTAGAAATTCCAGAAGCAGAATAAGTACGTTAATATGATAAATATGTATTCTGATACATTACCCCCAAGTAAATACCAGGCAGATTAAAGACTTAAATGTTGACTATCAGCCTTGATAAAAATCCTGGTAGAATACATAGAATATTTGTGTATCTCAGAATGGAAAAAGGCTTTATGAGAATAAAAGCAATACAAAATAGTCACCCTGGGCGAACTTGGGTCCCGTCTGTGGCCACACCTTTCCCAGGGATTGCTGAATGCCATTTCCTTCTAGATGCCGAAGGGGGTAGAGTTTCCTTGCGATGCACAGCGGGAGGGCAGCCATGGGGCTTAACACGCCTATTAGGCAATACTCATTATCATCACCATCGCAAACAACATGAAGCTTTGTAGAGCACGTGCCATGTGCCAGACTCTGCAATAGACGCTTTTTTTTAACATACCTGAATTCATTAGAGTCTCACAACCGAAATATGAGGTAGCTGTTGTTATTATTATCTGCCATTTTATGGATGAAGAGAAGCTTACAGTGATCAATGATTCGCTCAATATGGTAAGACCAGCAGGTGGTAGTCTAGCGGCTTTCAAAGCTCATGCTCTGAATTATTAAGCTATATGCTATTGTACCATATCTCTCTGAGTCTTGATCTCCTCATCTATAAAATGGGATCTTCATGGCAAGGTTGTCTTCAGATAGACCGGAAACATATGCAATGCATTTATCACAGTAAATGACACGTAATGAAACAAAACATGAGAATTTAAAAAATAATGAAGAGCAGTGGTAAGAATACGCACAAATCTAGATAAATATTGGTTGTATAAATAATATCACTTTGTGAGATTGAAAATAGAAAATTAAAGCAGCAAGAAAAATAACACTTTCTAAAAAATGATTTTATTTATATATTCATGAGAAAGAGAGAGAGAGAGAGGCAGAGGGAGAAGCAGGCTCCCCAAGGAGTAGGAAGCCATATGAAGGACTCAATCCCAGGACCCCGGGATCATGACCTGAGCTGAAGGCAGATGCCCAACTGACTAAGCCCCCCAGGCACCCCTCAAAATAGTCCTTTAATAAGTCAAGAAAACCTGTTGTAATCTCTAGGGAAAATACCCCCCCTCCAAATTTTTAAGTATAATTAACAAGCTAAGAGAGGAAGTGAAGTTATAAAATATTAAATAAATCCAAGAGATCTTAAGAAAGGACAGAAAATATAGAAGAGTCAGGGCAAATAGAAAACAAATAGCATGGTAGTAGATTTAAACCTAAATTACAGTATATTTAAACAGACTAAGTACTTCAATAAAGTTCCTCAGATCAGATAATAAAATAAAACAAAGTTGAACATGCTGTTTATAAGAGATACACCTTATATACGAGTATATCAACAAGTAAAGGATGGGGAAAATATTATGCAAACCCAAAGTTACAAAATCAGAGGTAAAAGTAGTTCATTTCAGAGCAATAAAAGTTTCCACTTTAAGATAAAATGTGCTTAAATTTGTTTGCACCTAATAACATAACCTCCAAAAATATAAACTAAAAAAGGACAAGTCTACAAAGAGAAAAAAAAATCCAGTCATGGTGGGAGACTATGTAAGTCAGGATTCTCCAGAGAAACAGAACTAAAAGGATATATATATTGAGAGATTTATTTTAAGGTTTTGGCTCACATGACTGTGGAGCTGGCAAGTCCAAAATCTGCAGGGGAGGCTGGCAGGCTGAAACTCAGGCAGGGGCTGATGTTGCAGTTTTTAGGCAGAATTTTTTTCTCCTCAGGGGAAACCTCAGTTTCTGCTCTTAAGACCTTCTACTGATTGGGTGAGGCCCACCCACATTCTTGGGGGGTAATCTTTACTTAAAGTCAACTAATTGTGTTAGTCAATTCTACAAAATACCTTGACAGCAATAGCTAGATTTTTGTTTAATTGAATAATGAGGTACTATGCCCTATCCAAGTAGACACAGAAAATCAAGCACCATGCAGATTTTATACATTTTAAAATGTATATTGTATTTCAAGTTTTAAAAAAAGGACAGTGAACAAAAGTAAACCAAGGGGTTGGTAATTGTTGCAGATTGGGTACCCTGGGAAGCAGTGTCTGAGATGGGGATTAGCATGCAGGACTCCTCAGGGACTGTGTTGGGATCCACCGCTGTGGAAGGGAGGGGGGGAAGCAGGATTTGGGAAGGGGCAGAGCTGAGACACAATGCAGCATCATTTGTGACCTCGGCCAACCCTCCCAGGAGATCAGAAGAAGGGATGACCTTTCAGAACTGTCCTCAGCTGGGGCAACAAGCCTGGCTTTTATGCATCCCAATTCAAGTGGGCATTGGAAGGACGGCATCTTGGAAGGAAGGTGTCCCCCCTATGCCTTAGGATGTCCCCCCCTAAGGCAGCTCCTTGGCTGAGGCCACTTAGAATGGGGCTGACAGCTCAGGGCCGTGTGCAGCAGAGCTCTGGGAGCTAGGGCAATGAGTCCTTCAATCCTGACGTGTGGACCTGGGCCACACATCACTGGATGTGTGTTTAGAGTCATGATTGGATTCCTAACATGATTAGCTTCTTTGTCATGGCATGATATAATGTCCATTATTTTAAACACATAGAAGGGTGTGAGTACCACCTGATGGGGTCATAAAGGAAACTGATCCCTCCCCCTTACCATGCTATGTAAATGGTGGCCCTTCTCAAAAGGGCTGAAAGAGCTTACAATTCCAAGAATAACCCTGGCTGGGGTCCCAGAGACTCCAGCGTGTCACTGACTCATCTCGGTCAGTCCCCTGGTCTTGAATGTGGAGTGGACATGCTCTTCTGGAAGCCAGGGGTCTCACCTTGGGCCACTGAGCACCTGTGGGAGTATCTTGCTTCAGTTTCTGGAGGGGCCTTGGCCAGCATTCCCCTGGATCTGACGGTGAGCTATGGAAAACAAGAATGGGACAGTTGTTAAGATAATGTGGCTGATGGTCTCTATGTTTCCTTAGCTCCAGGAAGAAGCTTGGACCCATGTCTTCTACTGTGAGAAAGGGTTTCATTTATCCCATGTGGCATTCGTTGAGCACCTGCTCTGAGTGTATGCCTTCCCACCGTGTCAAAGACAGTGCACGACTCCTTAACGTTGTTTCCTTTAGTTCTTGGTTATGAGCAACTGACATTCTTTCAATAGTGTTTTCTTGGAAAGTCATCATGGGAGATATAGGCTGGCTTCTACATTTCCCAGACAGCAGTCTGGCTGCCAGTCGGGAATTCTGAACAAGCAAAGACTACAGATGATGAATGTACAGCATGATGATGGTTAAATTAGAAAAAAAATAAAATAAAATAAATAAGGAGGGCATAGTACCTCATTATTCATATGAGCATGGTATAAAATGTCCATGAAATATTTTGTGTAAGCACAGATACCAAGTCATTGTCTTCGTTGAGTTTTTATTCTTTTTCCCCCCAAATATGTTTATTTTTTCAGTGTTACAAGATTGATCATCACCACACCCAGTGCTCCATGCAATCCGTGCCGTCCTCAATACCCACCACCAGGCTCGCCCACCCCCCCCACCCCAAAACCCTCAGGTTGAGTTCTTATTCTTAAACAATTTAGAATACTTTGTCCTTTAGGATGCATGCTGGGCAACTATGTCATGATTGAGTGACTTAATTCTCTTATTTATTTCACTTTTAATGATTTTCCTTCTCCTAAGAAAATGCATAGATACCATATTAGAACAGGACCAGTAAGATCCATCTATGTATCTATGTATCTATGTATCTATGTATCTACGTATCACTCTATCTATCTGTCTAGATATATAGAAAGAGAGAGGAGGGAGATTAATTATAAAGCATTGGCTCACGTGATTATGGAAGCTGAGAAGTCCCACAGGGTTGTGTGCATCTGAGACCTCAGGAGAGATCCCAGTCCAAGTCAGAAGACCTGAGAACCAGGAGCACCAAGGTCGGGAGGAGATCAATGTCAGGCTGAGAGCAAAGTCAACCTTCCCCTGCCAGTTGGTTCTATGCAGGCCCTCACGGGGGAGGGCACCTGCTTTACCCAATCTTCCAATTCATATGCTCCTCTCTTCCAGAAACACCTTCACAGACACACCTAGAATAGTGTTTAAGCAGTTATCTGGGCATCCCTTGGCTTCACAGATACAAATTGAAGTTAAGTAATTATAATATAAAATTTGGGTAAAATGTATTTTAAAACATAGTGTGTTATGAACCAGGACTAGGGCCATCAGATAAAAAACAGGGTAACACCGTGTTCGGTATTCTGTGTTGGTCCCTCCAAATCTTCCAGCCTTCACTGCCATGTTTGGAGCCCCAGGAGACTGACCTCTATGAAGAGCACCCACTGGATCCCTGTGTCTGTAGCTTCCTGTGGGATTTGGCCCATGGAATCATCAGAGGAAGCTGGCGACATTTATGTTCCTTCAGGCCATGCTGTGGGTTCTGATATCCTCTCTCCCTGCTGTCCCCTCATCCTAGGGGGCTCGTGGCTTTCCCATGGCTGCTGCCCATGGATGGTGCTTCCACATCCCTTGTCGGTCTCCCGTAGCTGTGCCCACATCTTGGTGAGCAGCACCCTCATTAGCTCCGCTCAGTTATGGGGTTCAAGTGTATCATCTGATTCCTGCCAGCACTCTAAAGAAGCATTTTTCAGGTTGCCTGGGGAGTGCAGTCAGTTAAGTGTCTGACTCTTTTCATTTTGGCTCAGGTTGTGATCTCAAGGTCGTGAGATCGAGCCCTGCAGGGAGCCTGCTTGAGTCTCTCTCCCTCTCCCTCCCTGCCCGTTCTCTCCCTCTAAATAAATAAAAATCTTTAAAGAAGAAGAAGGAGGAGGAGGATGAGGAGGAGGGGGGGAGGAGGCGGAGGAGGAGAAGAAACAGCATTTTTCAGCATTGGTCTGTGCCGCATGGATTTACCTCAGAACCCTCTCTACTCCTCATTGATCAGCATTGTGAATCCTTTCTTCGCATGACATTAAATTGCCCTTAATAAAGCATGTTCACCTTAAAGTTCAAAGAGGGAAAAATCAGTACTAGTTTCAGCTTTTTAAAGAAGGCATTACTTGAGGGTTGGGAAATGTCAAATACAAGCATTCCCATATGTTCCCCCTCTCTTGTCCCAAGCAAAAAAACACACACACACTCACACACACACTTCGTGAAAAAGCTGTGTAACTCCACATTGTTTCCTGTTTCTCGAGCTGGAAGCACCAATTAGAGCAATGAGCTCTGAATCGGCACTTTATTTAACCAAACATGAACTGTTGACATCACTCATTAACTCCCATTTCCTTTTTCCTGTCAGTTAAAATTGAAGTTTTTTACTTAATGTAAGATTTGAGGTTTCTGTCTCAGAGCTTCCCAACACTGGCTACTTTTATCTGCCCTTATTTTTCTCTCAAAATCTTATTTGTCATTCCAAATATTGACATTGACTTTGCGTTTTTCTCCCATTTCAGTTTTGAGACCCTGCTTTCAATGCTTTTGAGTACATATCCAGAAGTAGACGACCAGATCGTAGGGTAATTCTGTGTTAAATTTTTGAGGAATGGCCATACCGTTTTCCACAACACCTGTGCCATTTTGCATTCACTCCAGCAGGGCACAAAGGTCCCGATTTCTCCATATTCTTTCCAACACTTGTTATTTTCTGTTTTCTTATTTGTTTTATTTTTTAAACATAGAGATTCTTTTTTTTTAAAGATTTTATTTATTTATTTAACAGAGAGAGAGACAGAGAGAGAGGGAACACAAGCAGGGCAGAGGGAGAGTGAGAAGCAGGCTTCCCACAGAGCAGGGAGCCCGATGTGGGGCTCGACCCCAGGACCCCGGGACCATGACCTGAGCCAAAGGCAGAAGCCCAATGACTGAGCCACCCAGGCGCCCCAAACATAGAGATTCTTGTACACGATCACAAGCCCACCACGGTAGTCTCCACCAAATTAGAAGTGTTGATGTCACTCATTCCTGCAGGGATAGAAACTTTGGTGAAATATCCAATTCAATTAACACTGGTAAATGTCCTCGACTTTGAGGGAGTTACAAATGGATTTTACAACTGCTCCTTACACTTTCAGAGGACAAATTGAACGTCTTTTTTTTTTTTTTTTTTACTATTTATTTATTTGACAGAGAGGGAGAGAGATTACAAGTAGGCAGAGAGGCAGGCAGAGAGAGAGGGGGAAGCAGGCTCCCTGCAGAGCAGAGAGCCCAATGTGGGGCTGGATACCAGGACCCTGAGATCATGACCTGAGCCGAAGGCAGAGACTTTAACCCACTGAGCACCCAGGCGCCCCTTCATTGAACATCTAAAAAACAATTTAATTCATCTCAACCAACCTAGACTGAGGGCCACTATGTACCAGTTCTCTTCTAGGTGAATGGGCCCAGCAGTGAAAACCTTTAAAAAAGTTACAAACCATTTGGAACCCCAGTGTTGTCGTGTTTTCTTTAGAAAGAATATCTTTTCACATTAACTAGCAAGTAGGTGCCCTCCTGACCCCACTGTTTTATTTCAACCAATGAGTTCGTGACTCTGCAAAGGCAAGAGACAGATTTCTACTGTTCTTAATTCATACTTGGCAATGGCACTTACCACTTGTCATGTGTGAATGCATTTTATCTTTTTGCCGGGCTTTGAGCTCCTTGAGGGAAGATTTCATCTGTATTTGATTCCCCACAATTATCCACAGCATTTTGCACAAAAGCAAGCAAAAGAGGTGTATTTTTCACTTGCTAAAGATCAGTCAACTGGCCTGAGCCTCCACAGTTTTTTCGGTCATTCCTGAAAAGGTGCAACTCCCATGCCAAAGAGAGTGGTGACTCTAGACCTCCAAGAAGAGGGCTGAAGAGGCAGATCCCCATCCTTCCTGCTGGGCGCTCCCCTGGCCTCTGCTGGCCTCACCTGCTGGTGGGTTTTGGGGGCTCACTCTGATGCCCTTCAGATAAAATAGCTGCGTCTGCCCACTGGTCTCCCTGTTTTAGTTTGTATTTTTTAGAAAAAAAAAAAAATTGAGCAAGACGAATTCCGTCTTGGAATGCTTTGGAAACTAGAGGGGAAGTCCACTCCCTCTCCCCTCCCAAAACCCACGCACCTGTCTGTGCCAGGTAACAACGTGTGGCTGGCGGACGAAGCACCAAACGGGGAGTAAATCCACTCGGGTGAAACCCAGCTCCACCTTCCTCCCATTCGGCCGTGGGTGCTGTTTTCCTATTTTATGAGTCTGAATGTAATTAGTCACAATTAAAATCTGAATTCTCTAAGTATATTTGCAGTCCAATTTCATCGGAGGCAATAAAGAGTAAACAACTTCTTACTTATGTTTCTCAGGTTTGGGGGTGGGGGCAGGATAATAAAGAGGTAGCTTCACAGCCTCCAGTCACCATGCAGGATCTTCAGGAGACAGAGCGCCCACGCTCAAGTTCATTTCACCTAATCTGTCACACTGTACAAACATGAGTCAGGGCAAGTTCCCGGTCAGAGGTCCTCTGTGAGCGAGGATCTTACCTCACCTTCTTTGGGGGAGGGGAGGGTTCCTGTGGGAGACAAAAGGTTCCCAAATTCCTTGTTTCTTTCCTGCTTCCGCTCAGAGCGTGGTGGCTGTTTGCTTCATTTATGTCTATCCCAAATGCCGAACGAATAGGAGATACCTGCCTGAGATCTTGAACTATTTCTAGTCAATTCCTGGGAATCCCAAATCTGTGTTAAGTATTATTGACACCCAAGACATTGGTGTAAGTGGCCATTTACACCAGATGTGGTTCTAAATTCTCACCCTTTTCAATCCTTTCTCTCTCCTTCCTCTGTAACTCCCTGGTCTTCCCTTTCCTTGCTCCCTCCCACTCTGTTCTGCTTACCTTTTATTGAAAGCCTCACCCCCTGGATGGCTACGGGATCCTATGGTCCCTCTGTGGGATTTACATACTACCACACAGGGAGCTATGAGGATTATGGAGCGGTGCCCAAGGAAGAAGCACATGCTTGCTCGCTTATAAACACACAGGGCGCAAACTCTACGCCATTTTCTCCTCCCCATTGTTCAAACCCACACCAAGGGGAATCATTTGATTCTGTCTTTGGAACACCCTTTTATCTGCTCATGTCTTCCTTTCTCACCGACAGCCCTTGCTCCAGACTTGGATCTGGTCCCAGCCAGGGTTGTGGATTGAATTGTGTCCATCAGAAAGATACGTTCAAGTTCTGAGCCTTCATACCTGTGAATGGGAACTCATTTGGGAAGAGTCTTTGCAGAGATAATGAAGTTAAAATGAGGTCACACTGGATTAGGGTGGGTCCTGATCCAATGACTGGTAGTTTTATAAGAACAGGGAAATTTGGACACAGAGACACACAAGGAGAAGGTCAAATGACAAAGAGAGTGGAGATTGGGTCATGTGTCTCCAAGCCAAGAAATTTCAGTGATTGCTGGCAGCCACCAGAAGCCACCAGGAGAGAGACATGGGGCGGATGTCTCTCAGAACCTGCAGGGCAATAACTCTCAGATGGCTCCCCTTGCCTTCTGATAACCCATCTTCTCCCATCACTGGCCCCTGCTGCATGCTTTCAGGGATGGGTCAGTGCAGAGCAGCGGTCATGAGAGAAGCACAAACATCTGGAGAAGGATTCGGAGACAGGAGATCGAAAATGGCCACTTACACCAATGGATGCTTGCAGAAATCTCGGGGTGGTGGCAGACCCTCCCCCAGAGACGGACTCAAAGTGCTGCGGAAAACTGAAGCGACGGAGGAAACTCAAACGGCACACGGAACACAGGGGAAGACAGCTTGATTTACGCCAGGCAGGCCCAGTGGGATCACTCCCCAAGAGTGAGCAACCTGCAGGGTTTGGGGTAAATTTTTATGGCTACGGGTGATGGGGGAGGGAAACGGACATTGTTGCAGTCTCTCACAGCTGATTGCCGCCCCCCTCCCTTTGGAGAGAGCAGCGAACAAGGAGGACAGGGATCCAAGGTCTCCATTCTCCTCAGTGCAGCTGGGGCCTGTGGGATGCGGAGAGCAGGAGACAGGGAGGCGCTGGGGTCCAAGGTCTCTAGTCCGTCTCAAAAGCACAGAGAGGCTACTGCTGCCAATCTGGTGACATTCATATAGTCTCACTGCGTCCTCTCTGTTGGGGCCACAACCTGCACTCACAGGGAGGAAGCCGAGGCTCTGCGGGGACCGGGCCGGGGGGGGGGGGGGGGGGAGGA
>CM052799.1:190087040-190148259 GCA_028533885.1 Nasua narica
CGGTAAGGTTCGGTTTAAATCTAATTTTATCTGCTATAGTTTTTCCCAGGCACTTCAGCTGAAATAGATCTGAGCTAGCGCTCCTGCACACGCCTTAATGACACACATATAATTCTGTTTGGCGCAACTGAGGACTTCCTGAGTTATGTCTTTCCTCAATTACTGTCTTGGTTTTCTTTGCCTCTTTTCTTGGTAGTGATTTTTTCAGGATTGCTGTGCGCTCCCTGGCACAGTCCATAATTTAGATTCCTTTGTATGTCTAGCAGGTCCCAGAACAGTACCTGGCACAAAGAGGCTGCATACACTCAGATATCTTGGTTCTCAGTAGCTTCGTCTGCTCTGGATTTGTGAGCTCTGGGACATTCCTTAAACATCCCAGCTCGGTTCGCTTCCCTCTGACAAAAGGAGTCCGATGGAGCAACTCTAAATTTTCTCTAGTCTTATTAGATCAGGACACTGCTCTTTTGGCTAAGAGCCACTCCAGGAAGAGGTGATGTGGGCCTCCTCTGGCCCAATTTCCAGGCACATGGAGCCTCAGCAAGCTTCGCCTATACCAGGTTCACCGGATAGTTGGGCCGTGGTTGTGACCTTGGTGTTGGAAGGAAATGAAGGCCAGGTGTGATGCCGGCAGTGTCTCTGTGTGGCTCAGGTGTCTCCCTGACGCACGTTGGGAGGCGCCAGATCTCAGCGGGACAGATCTGTCTTCTCACCTGTGCCCAGAAAGGCTGCACGACACTCACACAGGGCTGGCGTCCACAGGGCTCTGGGGAATCATATTCTGAATGTTAACAGTAATAAGTGTACCTGTCCCTGTTCACAGCACCTTCTAGGAAAACGAGTGACACGAACTGACATAGGTATGTTAGCGCGCGTGTGTGTGTGTGTGTTTGCGTATTGGGGAGTGCTGGAATGGAAACTGAGGGGGGGGGCATTGGAAGCTCTACTTTACCTTTTCTTACGGAAATGACGTCTCCCCCCACAGTATAATCTAATGAATGCCTTTCCCCAGTGCACGTTCATAAAACTCCCAAGCTCTGCATATAGGAAGTATAGGAAACTGAATTTTTGTAAACCAGCAGAAAAATTTTTCCAAAGTTTAATTTTAAAAGCATAATTATAGATATCCAGATGCTGATGGAATGTGGTGGTTTAGGAAGTAAGAACATTCCCTTGCTGGGTGTAGAAGCATCACCCTTTACTGAACTGCGCTGAATTCCCACAACCAAACGTGCACCCCAGAGAAAACCATGCAGACCTGGACAGAAGAAAATTCTCCATTTCAGCTGCAGTTAGCAACCTCGGTAGTCTCCACACACAGCCAGGGAGATGTGGGAGAAGACTTCGTCCTTAGAGAGGGATCTATTAATTGACAATCATGCATAATTTCAAGTATAATTATATAAGAAACAAACAATGTGAGATGGTTCATTTATTTTTATGGTGAACCGATTTTATTTTATGCTCATTTTACTGCAGCTAATTCTTTTTCAGTTTCCTAAAAAGTATAAACAGTCATCATGTGCCCTCTGAGCACAAGATTTCAAGCTCTGTGTGGTTGTGTCTGAGGCAAATGCTATCAATATCGCTATTTTACCATGCCCGTTGTAACAGTGACAACTGTAAACAGTGCGATTTTTTATTTGCAGATGCTGTTAAAAGGGGCAACAAAGGAGTATCGGAGATGTGAAAAATATGTTTCTAGCTTTAATTCCATGTTGTATTTCGAATTCAATGGCAATATCTGCTCCATATCTCTCATCTGCCATCAGCCTGAAGTCACCTTCTAGGGCAGTGGTTCTAGCCCAGGGCTGATATTACCCCACCCCAATGTCCCTGGGGACAGATGGCAGTGTCTAGGGACATTTTGGATTGTCACAGCTAGGGAGGGTCCTACTGACATCTAGGGGGGAAGGCCAGGAGTGCTGTTAAGCTCCCTGCAACACACAGAACTGTCCTCCAACTCCAAGTCACCTGGCCCTAAATATCAGAGGGACTGAGATTGAGACACCCCCACTTGCTCTGGAGAAAAAGCAATTCCGCTCCTCCTTTATGATAACCCATAGTTCACCTTGATGTCCCATTTTGTCCAAGATGGCTCAAGTTTCATGACCAGAAGGTTAATCTCAGAAGAATTCCACCTTCCCGTTAGTGCAGAGAGAGGCGTTGTGTCCAAGGTAAGTGTGGTTTCTCACTGTAGCACTCCGTGGGAGATTGGCTGACATTTGATGCTTCAGTGTCTAAAACGCTCCCTCTTAGTCTGTCTTCCTGATACTTTGTTGAGACTCTGATTAAACCTTGCCTGAGGAGGCTTAGATGCTGGCCCGAGTTTACTCTGAAGGGTATTACCACCTGGAAGCAAGGAAAAGGAGAAACAAGGAAGAAAAGGAAAAAAAAAAATTAAGAAGTTGTTTTCATTTGAAACGTTTCCAAATCTCGATGGGGCTCAAATAGAGTATCATTAATTATCTCAACAGCTGAAAATATAATGCAAACGCTAAAAACATAGCTATCAAATGTTATGGCATCTGGGAACCCTAGTGGCTGGCTACTTAAAATGGTTTTTTAGGATAATTTTACTGCACTTAAGCATAATAAGCTGGAGAGATGTTAATGGATCTCACAGCTGCTTCCCCTCTGGCCCCACGCTCTGCTAGGAAGGAACCCCAATGTCTCCAGTACCAACCACACTGTAGAAAAAGAAATCCAGGGCCATGCCCATTATTTGGCAATATTTGATCACTACACCATTGGGCATTATTATTTTGAGATTCTATATGGCTTTGTTAATCATACTGGGTGGTGAAACTGAGCCATAGCGATGACCACAGAAGGAAGTCACCTGGCACTCACCTGGCACCTGGTGCGGGGGCTCCTGGACCAAGACTTTCCTTCGGAAAAGGAATCCTTCATTCGCAGCGCATGGAAGGAACACGGTAACCAGATTCCTCGGAGATAAGCTCTGTTTCCTAACAGTGTGAGGTTAATGAACCTCCTTATTTTTGGCAGGATGAGTAAGTGGAAAGGAAAAAAAAAAATCTATCGGAGAGAGCCCAGTTCAAAGGCTTTAACTGCTTATGTGACGGTTGAGAAGAAAGCCCCCTCCTTTGACAGCAGAAGGATGGAGGTCTGTATTCGCGAAGCTGGCAGCAGTGCTTCAAGGAGATAAATAAGAAGAAAATTAAATTTTGATGGATTAAATAAGGGGTGGGGAACCGGTGCTTATTTCCCAACGAGATATTATCATTTTTGCTCTTTTCAACTGATAATTATCAGCACCAGGTTTTATTCCCTTATGTAATGAGGTTCTTTTTTTTAATTAAAATTGAAATGCTTTACATTTCTTGTCTTCCCTTAAGAAAATCTTTCAAGTGTTTAAGTCCCTGATATTAGAAAGCTTTAATTACATTACAGAAGGAGCAGAGTGGAAACAATTGGAGAGGAAGGAATGTGCTTCTTCTTCTAGTGAGGTGGATAGGGCCCCCCAGCACCCCTCCACCCCGCCCCCAGCCCCCACCCCAGCCCCTTCCTGTCCACTGATCTCCTTTTGCCAAGGAAGAAAAGATCAAAGGGCCAGCCTGCCTTCCCATTTGGTTACAAAAAGAAACAAGCTCCCCAGGATGATTTAGCACTCTTCTGAAATTCAGCACTCTCCTGAGAGTTCCCATATAGATTATACTCTCACATAAAGGGGAGCCAAAAGGTCCAGAAAAGACCTTGAAAATTTCCAGATACCATCCCCCATCTCCCGTGTCCATAAAAACTCACCCCAACCCTGTCCGTTGCTCAGTCTTTGGGGAATTATCCGGCTGGGCCCGCCGGCTTTAAAAAAACTGTGTTCTCCCTGCGCTCCATGTGCCTCTTGAGTTTCCTCCTTTCCTTCAGTTTTCCGCCACACTCCCATAAACTTCCTCACACTGAAAACTCAAGGCAGGCTGGGTGGAAAACATCCCTGAAGGACCATGCATGTAGGCTCATTTCTAATCATTTTCCCTGTTTTGCCTAATTTCAGAACCCCATCAAATCATCACCAAGCTTCTGATATTGATCTGAAAATTGCCATAAAAATTGCCATAAAAATCAAACCACGACAGACATCCAGGCTTGTACGTGTGTCCCACACAAGTGGGAAATTTGTTTCTATTGAAATAAAGCCCCGTATCATCAGGGTTCTCCTAAGAAACAAAACCAATGAGAGATTGCCAGCTAAGTAGTTAGATAAATAGACAGAGATTCTTGAAATTTTATTTTATTTTATTTTTAAGATTTTATTTATTTATTTGACAGAGAGAGACACAGCAAGAGAGGGAACACAAGCAGGGGGAGAGGGAGAGGGAGAAGCAGGCTTCCCGCTGAGCAGGGGGCCGATGCGGGGTTCCATCCCAGGACCCTGGGAACATGACCTGAGTCCAAGGCAGAAGCTTAACAACTGAGCCACCCAGGCGCCCCTTGAAATTTTATTTTTAAAAGTTTTTTAAAATTTTTTTTAATTTTTATTTATTATTTTTTAAAATTTATTTAACAGAGAGAGAGAGAGGTCACAAGTAGGCAGAGGCAGGCAGAGAGAGAGGGGGAAGCAGGCTCCCTGCTGAGCAGAAAGCCCTATGCGGGGCCCAATCCCAGGACCCTGAGATCATGACCTGAGCCAAAGGCAGAGGCTTTAACCCACCGGACCACCCAGGCGCCCCTTAAAGATTTATTTTAAGGAATTGGTTCATGCAATGCCGGGGCAATGACTCCAAAGTCTGTAGGTCAGCTTGGCAGGCTGGAAACTCAAGCAAGAGTTAATGCTTCAGTCTTGAGGCAGAATTTCTTCTCTGAGAAACCTCAATTTTTGCTCATAAGGCCGTCAATTGGGTGAGGCCCATTCATATTATTGAGGATAATTTCCTTTACTTAAAGTCAAGCGATTGTAGATGTAAGTATATCGAAAAAAATACTTTCATAGCAACTTAGATTAGTAGTTGATTAAATAATTATGTACTATAGCTTTGTCAAGGCGATACGTAAAACTAACCATGACAGGGCTCCTGGGTGGCTCAGGTGGTTGGGCGACTGCCTTCCGCTCAGGTCATGATCCCGGAGTCCCAGGATCGAGTCCCATATGGGACTCCCGGCTCTGCAGGAGGTCTGCTTCTCCCTCTGCCCTTCTCCCCTCTCATTCTCAATCTCTCTCTCTCTAATAAATAAATAAAATCTTTAAAAAAAAAAAAACTAACCATGACAGGCATCATGCATGAACGTTAGGACATTTGACAGTGGATTAATGCCCAGAGGGCTCAAAGGCCTGAGCCTCCCTACCGATTCTACTCCAATCTTGTTCTCTAAGGGTCTGACTCACTTATTCCATTTTTTATCAGCTCTACCTTCTCCTTCTCCTCTGATCAGGAGTAATGCAGCAAGTATGTTGACTTAGAGAACAGACTTCACCAATCTTTGCCTACTTTTAGTGCCCAAAGTCTACGTCCCATAATTTTTCACTTGATTCCCATTTTTATGGTTTGGTATATGTGGTTTAACTTGTCTCTCCATTTGGATATAGAGTCCCAAAAGTTAGAGAATATTTAGGGTTGTGTGTGTGTGTGTGTGTGTGTGTGTGTGTGTGTGTGTGTATCATTCACAATCATGGTTCAGGTTGAAACTCAGAAAATACAAACACAACTCTAGGGGTATACAGGATGGAGAAACTGACAAAAATCATTCATTCATTCTTCAGTGATCCAAAATCAGTCACTCTAAATGATCACCTCATCCATTTATCTATTTTTAGTTCATCTATCCACCCATCATCCAACCATCCATCATGCATCTATCCATCATCCATCATCCATCCATCCATCCATCCATCCACTTATTCTTTTAAACTGAGAGATACAGATACCAAATTACTTATGGAAGAGGAGGCCATATCTTATTGGTAAGGCTAGGCCCGTCTCTTAATTTTTAGTCTTTTTCTTCTTTGCATTTCATCCACTTAAGTGCTTTAGAGAAGGAATTCCTGTAGTTCTTTGAGTTCAATATAGGTGCTAAAATTTGTAGCTCAAATAAAAATACATGATTCCTGAAACTGTGTCTTTCTTTCATCACTTCCAATATAGATGTCAGTTTGGTTTTTCCTGCTACTAAATGTGAGTCGAGATCACAAAGAAGTGACTATAGCTCAAAAGGACTAGAAATTTGCAATCATAGTTTCTGAAATAATTGGGACAACTACCTGAACAATCTAGTCACAAGGAAACTTTTCTTAAATTCCCTACATAATTTTAGAAAATCTGGTTTCGTTACTTTAACTAAATTAACCAATAATAACTTAATGTCCCTAACTTCATTTTGTCAGCAGAAATATGGCTTAATATCCCTTCAAGAAAAAGTGGAGAATTAGGCAAAATGTATTTTGAAACCACAAGCACGTACCCTTGTATTCATACTCAAAAGGAGAAAATTTAAGTAGAAGGGTGTATTTTGTGTATTATTTAATTTGCACATATGTCAACCCTACCACTGCCTACAGAAAATCTTTGTGACAGAATCAGAAGAGAGCACAGAAGAAAAGAAGTTAAGGAGGGGATAGGGAAGGTGGGTAAACCTAGGCTATGTCTGGTAAACGTGGGCTGGGGCCTCTGGGACAAATTTTAGCCAAAAATTTAGCCAAAAGATGCTGCCCTTCTCTTGGGCCTCCAAATGAAGATGCAAGTAGAGTGATTAGGTATTACTCAATTTACAGTGGTTTCAGCAAATAATCTTTTACGATCTGCAGGTGTTTAGCTGAAATTCCCAACATATTTCACAAAGTGGGTAAAGTAGTCTGCTCTTTAATGTTTATTATGTTTTCTTGTCCTAACATCAAGTGGAGAAATCTATCGATTTCATACAGTTAACGTAGCCTATCCGAGATCAGATGAGATTGGAAGCATTCAGAGTGGTATGGACGTCAACAAAAATTCATAGAACTTTATAATGATTCCAACTGCCTTCTCCACAACTATATTCATTGATTCTGCCTAGACATGACTGACAAAGTCCATAAAACATATACAAGTAAATTCATTACTAGATATCTTTCAACATCAGGAAAGAATTTAAAACATCATATCCCTTATCCTTTGATCTTGATTTATTTTCTTCAGAACACACAACTCTATCTGAAATTGCATTACACATTTTTTATTTTCTTATTTATTTTCTGTTTCCTTTCCTACAAGGCAGACTTGAGGAGGGCAGGGACTCCTTGGTAATATGTACCAGTGAATTGTCAATATCCTGGTAGTACACCATAAGTACTTCTGGTATGAATATTGAAAAAATGAATTTGGAAACAAGTGTTTATATTGTCAGAATGAATACGTTCATTTTGTTTCATCTAGTTCATGGTTTCATCTAGTACCCCCTGCGTTTACTATTTATCTTGTTACAAGTGAGATTTCCAATGTAATCCATCCCCTGTTGAAACCACCACTGACTGAATGTATAATTTCCATCAAACTGTACTTGAATATCAATCAAAATGACAAGAATCCTTTCTAAAATATTTGTTGACCTTGAGCTTGTGTCATAATGAAGTTTTTCAAGTAGAAAGCGTTTTAAGGAGCACAGAACTGCTCTCATATTCTGTATCATGAACAAGAGACAAAAAGACAACCTCAGATTAATGAAAGAAGACAGAAATAAAGAAGACAAAAGAGCACGAAGCACTGGGTGTGGTGCATAATCACTGAATCTTAGAACACTGAAAAAATAAAATAAAATAAAATAAAATAAAAAAAGAGAGAGAACTGAAAGCTGGTTTTCTGAAAAAGTTAAAAAACAGACAAACTCTGAGTGAGATATCTTGGTTAAAAAAAAAGAGAGGACATAAAGAAACAATATTAAGAATGAAAAAGAACACATAAGTATAGGATATAGTCGATATTTTTAATATTACCAGAGAATATGATGTCAATAATTTTGAATCTTAGATAATTTTCTAACAATTATAATTTACCAAAATTGACTCAGGAAGAAGCAGAAGATCTGAATAAACCACTTATTGTTAAAATTGTATATACAAACTCATTCAAGCCTAGAAAAAAATTGGAAGTCCTCAACTCCTTCTATGAGGTTAGTATAACCTAGACACCAAAGCCTCACAGGTACAAAAAAAAAAAAAATTAATCTCTCCTTATAGGCATATGTGAAAAATCCTAAATAAAACATTAGTAAATTAAATATTAAAAATCAATTATAACCAGGAATGAGGCCTGCACTAATCCCAGAAAAGTCCATTAATGCAACTCACTACATGAAAAAAGTCATGTAGAAACATTATATTCCTATAAAGTCTGGAAAGGCAATAAAATTCAGTATCATTCCTCATAAAAACTGGAAGTAAACTGAAAACAGATGGGGTTTTTTCCATCCAATGAAGGTTATTCTCCAAAAACAAAAATAGAAGCAAACCTGAAACAAACAAACACATAAAAACCACTGTGAAACTCTTACTCTTTGGCTGCAGATGCAGAAATTTAGGGTCTTTGGCCACTGACACACCTGGAGAGCTTCTCCTTTAGAAGGACTTTGAACTCTAAGGACAGATGGTCCCGATAAATTTGAACAATTCCACACCTGCTTTAAAAGAAACTGAGCCTTTGTCACAACCATCTCAGATTACGGAGTAGGAATCTGGTTACAAGAAGAATTTTTTAAAAGGATAAGACAATGATTCTCATATAATTTTATAATGAACTGGTGTTAACGATTTAGCTCCTGAGGTAATGAGGGAACCACCAAGGTGCCACGGTGAATTAGAACAAGACTTCCACATGCACACACAGGAAACCACAGACGCTAGCATGAATTTACAAACAAAAGCGAAATGGGTGAATATTCCTGGGGTAGAGATTAAATGCATTTCCACTGAACACAGTTCATTTGAGTTTTATCGGTGAAATCACCTACATGAAATCACCTGCACCTTTATCGCAGTATTCTGTCACTTAGGGGAAGTGAGGGAGCTCAGGGACAGCGAAAGACAGCGACAGTCTAGATGGTCTCACTGAACCGGCCACTCAGCCATGCCATTCTACCCCTTTCCAAGTGTCTCAGTTTGCCCAGACTGTCGAAGCTCTAGTTTAATGCTGACCTCCTTTAATACTTGATTGGGAATAACCTTTATTCCTTGGTGTTTCTAATTGCCTAGCTCCCTAAAGAGTTTTCGTTTTCTTATTCTTATTTTAAATAAGAAACCACTGGAGCAAATATGCCAATGCCACTGAGATATGTCTTTGGGAGGCCAGGCCACACGAGACCCACCAGTTTCTCTCAGTTGCTGGCAAAATGCGCGCAAGGAAATGTATTGAGACAGTCTCATCTTTTTTTTTCTTTCCTGATAACATACATTTTCAAACATTTAAACAAAATGTAATATTGTTCTGAGTAGATCTCCACAGTCTTTCTCCTGGCCCATCTTAACTCCCGATCATGTCCTTGTCATGTGTGCAAGTACCCCTAGAACCCCCCAAGTCTGGAGCAAGGCCTGTGGATCCCATATCTGAGAGTCTCCTCTTGTGAAATGCAAGCATGCACAAGCATTCCCCATTGCCATGTTGTCTGTCCCGGGCTGTCTTATTTGCATAGTGTTTTTTTTGTTTTGTTTTGTTTTTTTCCCCAAATATGTTTATTTTATTTTTTCAGTGTTACAAGATTGATTGTTCATGTACCACACCCAGTGCTCCATGTAATACGTGCCCTCCTCAATACCCACCACCAGGCTCGCCCAACCCTCCACCCCCTCCCCTCCAAAACCCTCAGTTTGTTGCTCAGAGTCCAAAGTCTCTCATGGTTCATGGCCCCCTCCGATTTCCCCCCATGCACCCTTCCCTTCCTTCTCACAATGCCCTCCATGTTTTCCTCATGTAAGTGGGACCATAAGATAATTGACTCTCTCTGCTTGACTTATGTCACTCCACATAATCTCTTCCAGTCCCGTCCATGTTGATACAAAAGTTGGGTATTCATCCTTTCTGATGGAGGCATAATATTCCATTGTATATATGGACCATATCTTCTTTATCCATTCGTATGTTGAAGGGCATCTTGGCTCCTTCCACAGTTTGGCGATTGTGGCAATTGCTGCTATGAACATTGGGGAACATGTGGCCCTTCTTTGTACTGCATCTGCTTCTTTGGGGTAAATACCCAGTAGTGCAATTGCAGGGTCATAGGGTAGCTCTATTTTTCATTTCTTGAGGACTCTCCACACTATTTTCCAAAGTGGCTACACCAACTTGCATTCCCACCAACCGTGGAAGAGGGTTCCCTTTTCTCCACATCCTTTCCAACATTTGTTGTTTACTGTCTTGTTGATTTTGGCCATTCTAACTGGTGTAAGGGCCTGGAGCCCGGAGAGCAAAGGAGCACTCTGCAGAGTCGCCAAAGTGCATAGTGTTTTCTAGGGACGAGGGCCTAAGGATGGAGTTCTGAGTTTACAGGCTACAGGGCTTGGCAAGCGGGAGGCTGGCAGAGTAGAAAGGCAACCCACCAAGGAAGGGCGCATCAGAGAGCCAACAGCACTATCTGAGCAGAGCGGGCCCTGGGGATTGATTAGAAGCATCTCACAGCAAAGAAACAGGGAGCCTAGAAAGAGATGGGGAGGTGCTAAGAGCAAAATTTACCTCTGTGTCTATTCCCCGTCTGATCCATGGTTATCAGCGTGATCCCATTTGCTGTTTCCAATGCCAAAGACAACGAGAAAGGGCTTGGAGCTAGAATCACCTATGTTATTTGTTTAGATACAAGACATTAGTTCTCTGGACCACCGACCTTGTAAAGAACAGAAGGCATTGGCTCTGCCTGCTTTGTATCTTCCAACGGGCTGCAGGCAACCAAGAATTAGCCTCTTGTAATAAAACCAGCCCTTTCAACCACTCAGAAGTCTTACGATAGGGATCGCTACCCAGATTAATTTGCTACCAAATAAAGAATCAGATGCCAAGATAAACAAGAGAGAAGAGCCAGCTGGTAGGGTTTGGGGGGGGGCAGAAATGCAAGCTTTTCATTTTCTTTTGTTCTGGTACGTTCAATTGATTAAGATGTTTCATCTTTTCTAAGCTGGTATATGCTACATTTTTAATGATTTCAAATTTGCTTATTATATTTCTACCAGAAGGTGGTTCTCCGAAGAGCCAGCCTCCTGTCGGTGTGCCCTGCTGGCCTTCCACGGTGCCCAGGGCAGCCTCCCAGGGCGGGTCTTGGCCTGGGTTGTATCCTTTATCCCTTGGGCTGTGAATGGGGGTGAACAAGATTGGTTACATAGTTTGAGGGGCCCGAAGCAAAATGCAAATGCAGGCACCTTGTTCGAAAAGGGTAAGACTGTCAAGACAGCCGAGAATTAAATGGAGCGTGGAGACCTTTGAGCACAGGCCAGGGTGAGCACACAGGTCTCACGTCCATGAACCTGAGACTGCAGGTGTCAGCAAATCCTTTCTCGCTATTGATTTAGTCACTTGTCACGCCCGAGATTTGAGGTTTATAATATGGAGGCTGGATATATTCTTGAGTCCAGAAAGCTAATTTAAGAGAAGTTTGTGCATCCAGATTAAAACGGTCTGTTTGCAAAGGCTTCACTTTGGGTTTGTTTTTTGAAATCTTCAGGGTGATTCGAATTACTTGAAAACTACTTAATAACTATCCCTGGGGATCTCTCTTTGAGAAGGTTTTTTCCTTTCCTACAGTTTCCACCTACCTCTTCGTATCTATGTTCATATCGTGGGTCATTTGAGTAATAGTTTCACACTTTACTATGATAGTTCAGGGCCCCCCTTTGTGTTTGGCCCCCATTTGTTGGCTTTATGATTCTGTCAGCATGGAGCCATCATACCCGTGGACAGTGCTTAATTTTTAATGCTGCTTCTTCAAGCTGGGGTCTGTCCTCAGAGGTGTTCTTGGATGCCCTACCTTTCAAGTTAGGAAAACACCGTTTGAGGTTCCAGTCAAATTCTAACCCAAAAGTTTTGAAGCCTTAATGACTAATGGGGTCAAAACCCTTTCTAATGACCATATACAAAATCAGACGTTTAAGAGAATAGTTGAAGAAAGGGGGAAAATGGCAATCTTCATTCCTTTAAGATTTGGACTTTTCGTTAAAAAAAAAATGCGGGTAACCAATTATTGAAGACGAATAATGTCACCAGCGACAATCATCGTTTCCAGGGTTTACTGAATGACAAAAACTTTTGAGGTACCTTTTTCAGGTTTTTTAGTGGAAATCCAGTTGAGACTCTTTCTGCCCAGAGAGGCACAGTAACCGCCCAGCCCCACAGCAGAAGGGATGAGACCACCTCAGACCCCCCCCAGAATTTGACTCTGAAGCTCGTGTCTCCCCTTCCAGGCTATTTCTTTGCATATTTGTGCTAGAACATCTTTAACGCATGCAGGTTTGGGTCGCGTTCTGCTTTTAGAGGAGCACGGGGATCTGTGGCATCTGTTGGGGACATGACTATTTTAAAGTGGAGATTTTATTATTATCCAAATACGGTGAAGCCAGCGGATCGGGTGACTGCCATTGAGAAGATGGTGTGTGGCTCACAGTTCCCAAGAGGAGAGGCCAGGCCACGCCATGCAGGGCCATAGGGGAAGCAATGGGGTTGCTCAGGGGGCAGGACGTCAGGCTAGGACGTGGGCAAGAGCCTTTATTGTGGTTTCCACGGGAAGGAACAGATGAGGCAGAGTAAGCAGGCATAGGATTGGCTAGCTTGGATGATTTTGGCGGGCTCTGGGGTATAGGGGCTTTCTCTAGCTGTCTGGTTCTTGACCCCAGGGGGTTTCCAGGCAGGAGGCTAGGGGCCCAGAGTGTGAGAGCCCAGGAAAGGAGGTGGTTGGGAATGAGCTCTGTATTGGTTGGCTTACGTATGGAAAGTGGGTTTGCAGGTGAGTCATTTACTATCTCTAGGAATTGGCCAGGCCTTGTGAGGGACTGTCTCTCCAGGTTGGCAAGGCCCCAGGAGTTGGAGCATCAGACTCCAGAGAAATGGTGAGACAGTGGCCTGGAAGATCCAGGCTGACAAGAGACCCAGGAGTGGCTTCCTGGTCTGTAGAGTCACCTGTAGGGAGCAGTGCCCTGTCCTTTGTTAAGAGAAGACAGTAAGTCCTTTCGAGAATGATCATCTAGAGATAACGCAATAGTGCTTGTGCAGCTTGTAGAGATGGCTCGGTTCACCAGAGCGGCAACCACAAGTCTTGAGATGTCGACTCGGGAATACGTGACTCTGGGAAAAGAAGCAATCGTGATGCTTGGTAACTAAGTCATCATGATTATGCTTCTTGGTAATGAGGCAGGGATACTAAGCAATTTCAAAAAGTTTCAAATGCATTATTACTTTTGATTTTCTTTACTCACGTTGTTAAATTTCTTACTGTCAATAACTGGAATGACGAGATAGACCTGACACCGGCCCCTTCTCCCCAGCCCCCCAGAGAGTCACCAAGAACAGAGAGGGCGATGTCTGCAGAACGGGGAGCCACCTCTCCCCTGCCACACACGGCAGCAGGTGCAGTCCCTTGGGTCCCACGTCCAGGGTCTCACTCCTCCTGTGCCCCACCCTGTCCACCTGCTTTTCAGTAACTAGTCCCTCAGCTGGACTTCCAACTGCCCTCTTAACCCCACCGGGAATCCGGTAGTCCCAGGGCTTGAGGACATAGGGGCATGGAGATGTCTGGGTTCAGAGGGGAAGAGTCCGGTGTTCCCAGAAGGGGCACTAAGGGTTGGCACTGAGAAGCAGAAGGCAAAGAGAGGATAGACTTGCCAACCGGCCACCCAGGTCTGCCCCTGCAGGAGGCCCAGAAAGCAAGGGCCAGTCTCTAGACCCAGAGACTCAAGGCGTGGATCCACAGAGGCTGTATGAAGCTCTCTCTTCCTTAACGGGCAGAGAATGTCCATGTGGGGGGCATGAGGTGAGCAGTTTTTATTCCCCGGGGCACGTCAGGCCACACGAGGAAGTCTCCAAATACAGGATCTCACTTAGTCCTCAGATAACCCAGTGAAGGCTTCCCAGAGCTTGGGTGCAAACACTCCCTATCTATTCACTTTTTTTTTTTTTTCCCTGACTAAAAATGGATTCGCCCTTCAAGGTCCATCTTGTCTCAAAGTCCAACATCTCCCCCTTGAGGCTGTCTCCTCTGCAAATTGCTCATGAGCCCGGTGGGGTTAACCTGATCCAAATGGGCCAAGCTTAATCAAAGCCCGCACACAGAGCTGGGCTTGGACTGGTGCCAGCAGTCACATGGCTTGGGCTCACCCCCGGTTCCATCCACCTGAAAGGCTCTGCCAGGCAGCTGCTGACCAGACCACTGTGACTCTTCCAGGGAGAATGTGCCTCAGAGCTAAGCTCTGCTAATGGCCACCATGATTTGGCCCAGAGGATCTCCGCACTTAGTATCTGCCCACCGGGATACTAAGTCTCCTGCTGTCCCTCTCTCCTACGGCAGCACCCAGAATGTTCCCTCAGAGCCCAGGGCTTCAAAACCCAAAGAACGACTGGACTCCTTTGCCCAGAAAGTAGAGCTGGCTTCTGTCTACTCATAGGCCCCTCCATCCCCTTCTTGAGCTTTCCTAACGTCTCAAGCCTGCTTTACTCACTGTAGGGAAGGCAAGGGGATGTTCTCGTATTAGTCTTGCCAGAACTGATAAAGAAAGAGAAAAAAACCAGAAGGAAAGTTTGCCCTCCCTGAGGGCGTGGTCTTGCACCTGCCTTCTGAATGGCGCTGCCATTTCCCGCCCAACCCCCCCCTGCTTTCTCTTCCCAGCACAAGACCCCAAACCTGGAGACAGCAAGCGTTGAGTGGAATTAAAAAAAAAAATCTACCCTCCCATTGATGGTATAGCTCTTGCAGGGCCTCAGATTTGAGTAAGGGTTTTAGTTCCATCTCCTGCCTTGCATAGGTCCAAGGCCCGATCCTCTATTCCCAAGTGGAAACAACATCTCTAGCTGCCACTATTTCAGGCAAGTACCCTTCTTTTCCTCATCAACTATAGTGTCAGAGTGTGACAGTTAACTTTCATCTTCAGAGCCTCCTGATGCTGTTAAGGTAATTTTTGTTGTATTTTACCCAGCATATTGAAAGGTTTACAGCAAGTAAGTTTTCAGGTTTTCTCAGCTTATCATCTGACAGAACTGGAAGCTGTAATTTTTTTCTTTACATAAAACATTAACTGAATTGCAGCTTCTAAGACTGTAAACTCCTCAAGAAGCTTATAAGAAACCAAACGTACCCCAATGTTCATAACAGCCATGGTCACAATCGCCAAGCTGTGGAAAGAGCCAAGATGCCCTTCAACAGATGAATGGATAGGGGCGCCTGGGTGGCTCAGTGGTTTAAAACCTCTGCCTTCGGCTCAGGTCATGATCCCAGGGTCCTGGGATCAAGCTCCGAATTGGGCTCTCTGCTCAGCAGGGACCTGCTTCCCCCTCTCTCTCTGCCTGCCTCTCTGCCTACCCTGTGCACTCTCTCTCTGTCAAATAAATAAATAAAATCTTTAAGAAAAAACAGATGAATGGATAAAGAAAATATGGTACATATAAACAATGGAATAATATGCAGCCATCAGAAAGGATGAATACCCAACTTTTGTATCAACATGGATGGGACTGGAGGAGATTATTGCGAGTGAAATAAGTCAAGCAGACAAAGTCAGTTATATGATTTCACTTACTTTTGGGGCATAAGGAATAACCTGGAGGACATTAGGAGAAGGAAAGGAAGGGTGAATTGGGGTAAATCAGAGGAGGAGATGAAGCATGAGAGACTGTGGACTCTGAGAAACAAACAGGGTTTTGGAAGGGAGGGGATGGGGGGTTGGGTGAGCCTGGTGGTGGGTATTGAGGAGGGCACGTATTGCATGGAGCACTGGGTGTGGTGCATAAACAATGTATCTTGGAACACTGAAAAAAAATAAAATTAAGATGTTAAAAAAAACTTGTATTTAATGCATCAACTACACAAGAATTGACAAGAAGTGATTAAAGCTCCTTTGTGCTCTTGCCATTAAACAGCAGAACCAAAGAACAGGGCACCTTCACTCTTTCCTTACCCCTTTCCTCAAGGGTGGCACATGGGTCTCGTTGTTTCTTGGGGAGACAGTGTGGTGTTATGATCATACTGACTGGGGGACCAGAAGTTACCATGTAAACTTGGACTACTGACTCAACCCTTCTAGGTCCTATATTCCTGTGATGGTTCATTTTATGTGTCAATTTGGAAAACTCTTTTGTATGAGATTAACATTTAACCGATAAACTTGGGCTAAAGCAGATTGACCTCCATAATGTGGGTGGGCCTCATACAAACAGTTGAAGGCCTGAATAGAACAAAAAGACTAGCCTTTCTAAGCAAAAGAAAATTCTACAGAAGGCTTATTTTGAACTTCATCTGCATAATTGTCTCTCCTGTGTATCCATACTGCAGTTTCGGTCTTGTCAGCCTCCCTAACTGTCTGAGGCAATTCCTTCTAATAAAATTTTTTCTTTTTCTTTCTTTCTCGCTTTCTTTTCTCTTTTTTTCTTCCTCTCTCTTTCTGTCTCACTCTCTTTTCCTTCCTTCCTTCCTTCCTTCCTTCCTTCCTTCCTTCCTTCCTTCCTCCCTTCCCTCCTTCCTTCCCTCCTTCCTTCCTTTCTTCCTTCCTCATTCTGAGAGAGAGAGAGACACTGACTAATACAGTTCCATTCATAAAATAAAACTTTAGTACAGTCCCTGATAACTATGATAAGATGCTACTATGGACTTAGGGACCGCTGGATTGACGGTCATATATAAATACACTTCTCCTGAAACAGATGACTTCATTTTGCTTCCTTGCACAAACTAAAGGCCTTCTTATCCTTTGTGTGATTGAAA
Organism: Nasua narica; assembly: GCA_028533885.1. Lineage (NCBI taxonomy): Eukaryota > Metazoa > Chordata > Mammalia > Carnivora > Procyonidae > Nasua > Nasua narica. The sequence goes on from CM052799.1 coordinate 190,103,904, forward strand.
GCATAGGTGCTGAGGCCTGACTCCACAGGTTCAAATCTAAGCTCTGGCACTTGGTGGATTTTGACCATGGAGAAAACTATTTAATTACTCTAGGCTTCACTTTCCTCATCTGTAAAGGGGAGACAATAAAATATCTACCTCATAGGGTTATTGTGGGAATTAATGAGTTAATAGATGTAAAATGCTTGACAAAGTATCTGGCTTGTTATACTGCAGTGATGAACATATCATTTATACTTAGACATCATTGGCTGGAAATTCTTTTTTTTTTTTTTTTTAGATTTTATTTGTTTATTGGACAGAGAGAGTGAGATCACAAGTAGGCAGAGAGACAGGCAGAGAGAGAGGGGGAAGCAGGCTCTCCACTGAGCAGAGAGCCCAATGCGGGGCTCGATCCCAGGACCCTGAGATCATGACCTGAGCTGAGGGCAGAGGCTTTAACCCATTGAGCCACCCAGGCACCCCATTGGCTGGAAATTCTTAAGTAGTCAAGTAGAGCCTTAAGGAAGCAGGAAAAAAATTAACAATGTGCCTAGAGGGGGAGAAATAATACTTGGAGAACAGAATAACTTCCACCATTATTCATATTAGGTATTTATATATACTTATGTATATACATATTTAATTAATATTATGTATTATGTGGCCAACTTTACTATGCTTCTTTGTTTAAGGCAAAGGACTTTTTCCAACAATGCTTTCTGCAGGAAACATCTCTGCTTTGCTTAGCAAAGATAACATGGTACAGCTCCTCCAATAGTCACAGTCCTGAGCAGTGAGATCATCAGTATCCATGTAAATAGACACAGTTTCGCATCTTGGGCTTATATCAAGGAGCTTTTATATGGAAGCAATTACACCCTTGGTGGTGGTAGGGAATAGTTAAAAATGCAAATATATCATTATTTACTAGCTCTTGGAAGTCATGACTTTTTCATTTCATTCTGAACTTCTTGCTTAATGCCTTTCAAATCTCCCCTGCTATTTTTGGCTTCTCAGAAATAATTCCACCAAGGCAGAAAATTGGCAGTCAAATAAGTTTCATTGGCCTTTAGATGATTTTATTTCTTGTATTTTTCCATTGCTCTTTGTTCATCATTGGCTTTCCATTGCCCATCACTTCACACATATAGCATGCAGCATTGATCTTGACACATGATATGCATTTACTTATCAAGGGTTGATCCATTAGGTGGACTCCTGCCAGGGAAATGTGGGCCATGTCTTTCAATTTAAGGATATTATATATTGATGTGCTATATGCTATTATAAATGCCTTTTAAAACCCATGCATGGAGAAAATGTTTCTAAGGAACATTTAAATGGATTTTCTTTATTTTCAGCTGAATCCCTAATGAGAGTTTAGGTATATGTCAGGAAAATAGTTTGTGCCCTCAATAACTTTGTGATTTTGGAAGTTTCCATTTGATTTCACCAGGGTCTTATGATTGTAGCTAGCTAATGGAGAGAATATCCTGAGAAAATCAGCTAACTGTGCCTCTTGGGAAGTTCAGGTTCTCTGGATAGAGGAGCAAGACCATCCAATTATGCATTCATTCAACCACTTTTTATAGAATGCCCACCGTGTGCTAGGTACAAATCTAAGCAATGGGTACAGTGGTGAACTAGCTGACCAAGCCCTCTTAAAACAAACATTCTAGTGGAGGTCATAGATAGTTCCAAAGAAATTTTATAAGTAGTGCAATTTCAGATAATGATAAACAGGGTAAAGGAGAAAGAGTGTTTGAGGGGCTATTTTAGATGGGTAATTTGGGAAGTCTTATCTGAGGAGGTAGTTTTTAAACAGAAACCTAAATGAACTGGAAGAACAAGTCACAGGAAGGTATAGAGATAAAAGAATCTAGGCACAGAAAATATTAAACACACTGGGTGTGGCTTAACTTGTCGTGTTCATTAAAAAAACAAGGAGACCATTACAGTAGAGCAAGGAGATGGCTGAGGGGAGGAGTTCATTAAGATGGGTAAGGGTGAGGGTTTCAAGACCTTGTAGGCTGAAGTAAGGGTTCTGGATCTTATATTTGAGGTGTGAGAGTGGAATTCAGCATATATGTTGGAGGAATATCCAGGCCAACTTTTTCTTGGATTGAATGCAAGATGTACACTTGATCTTAGCCAAAAGGCTGAGAAGCGATTGAATGCAAGATGTAAAGAGAAAAACAAAGAGTCAAGGATGACTCCTAAATTTTTGTTCTTTCCAAGTGGGTAAATGTTGGTGTTATTAACTGAGAAGATGGGAAACTATATCAGTGTGTATTCATACAGGGAAAAAGAAACCACTCTAGGTATTTTAAGCAGAAAGAGATTTAATATAGGAAACTGCGTACTTATAAAAACATTGGAAGAGCTAGGAAACACAAGTTAGGGGAGGTGCCTGGTCACATTCAGTTCTGTCACCTCTGCTGGTCCAGTGAATGCAGATGTTGTTGCTTCCACTCAGAGATCAGGAAAGTACAGGAAATTGGTGGTGATGGTCACGACTGGGCTATCACACTGAGAGGCGTTATTGCAGTGGCCCACACAGAGGTTACTGCAAAAACTCACATTAGCCAAAGCTTTCATGTCTAATGTTTACTTATGGGGAAGCAGAATATATTCTATTTCTCTTCCACCTTAAAAATTTCACACTAGGGCTCTTTATTAGCAGAACAAGGATGCAACCAGAAACTAAAAGGCAGATGAGCCTGGTAGATAAAGTTCTCAGGTTTTTTGCTTGCCAAGAAGTACATGAAAAGGGGGAATAAATAGAACCTTGTAAGCTAAAGGGGAAATAATGAAACATTTTTGGATTGTTTTGTTGCGAGTTTGGCCTGTGTATGCAAGCACAACCAAGTTGGCAGTATCGAGCAGGCAGTTGGATATACAAGTCTAGAATTCAGGGGAAAGTTTGAGGATGGGAATGTAAATTTGGAAACCATCAACATATAGATGGTAATTAAAGGTATGCAACTGGAAAATATGACCTGGCTAATAAGTGTAGTTGGAGAAGAGGTCCAGGAACAAAGCCCTATATGCTCTTAGGAAAACTGGGATGTTGGGGCAATTGAGAATTGCTTCTAGGATTAGGAGGATTGAAGTCAGGACCTGATGTAAGTTCAAGGGAACAGCCTAAGTAATGCAGTCAAGACTACTACATGAGTGCTAAGACTACTACATGAAAGGTCAGGAAGAAGAGGAAGTACCAGCCAGTGAACTGAGATGGTGGGAAAACAATCCAGAGAGTAGGGTCCTCTGAAAGTCAGGTGAAAGAAGAGGGAGTGATTATTGTGCCCAATATCAAGAAGAGCTTTAGTGATGTAGTGATGTGCAGTATGAGAATTCAACAGTAGACTTGGTGAGATGGAAGTTGTAGGTGACCTTAACCAGAGCTAGTTTCTAAAATCCAGAATGAAGTAGTTTGGAGAAAGCATATGTAGTGAGAAAGAGAAGAGTGAACTCAACAACCCTTCAGAGTAGTTGTGATGTCAGAGGAACAGAGCAGCAGTTGGAGGTGATGTAGAGTCTTGGGAAGGGGTTTTTTAAAGAAAGGTGATTTGAAAGCATGTTTGTGTGTGTTGAGAAAGAAGCATGATCTTGGAAGTCAACATGAGAGTGAAGCGTTCAAGAGTCAAATTAATTGGTAGGTCATGTCCAACATGATAGGAATCTCTATTTTGGTTCCAGATTATACTTGACACAGGTTTTTTTTTTTAAAGATTTATTTTATTTTAATTGAGACAGAGAGAGAGAGAGAGAGAATGAAAGGGGAGAGGTCAGAGGGAGAAGCAGGCTCCTCTCAGAGCAGGGAGCCTGATGCGGGACTCGATCCCGGGACTCCACGATCATGACCTGGGCCGAAGGCAGTCGCTCAACCAACTGAGCCACCCAAGCGCCCCGACACAGATTTTTTTTTAAGGAACATACAGACTTCTCTTCCAAAGAAAGTACTCAACAGTTGAAATATACGCACATGCAAAAACTGAGGAGCAATTTCCAATACAATGTTATCAAGGTCAATATTTTAGCTTATAAATTATTTCTGTAAGTTCTTAAGGCAGTAAAGAATGAATTGCAAAATTATGATGGGGAAGACAAAAGAACACTTTTTGATATCTCTTTTCGATACAAGCATATCTATCGGATCTTAAAGAAAGTTAAAAAATGAATTTGTGGAGGATTGGAAGGTGAGCATTCTTCAGGGAGAGGGAAATATGACTTAATGACAATGATGCAGAACAAGGAATCAGCAAAGCATGTTGGAAACATCAAAAGAATTGGGACAGCTGGAGCAGAAGGGCTTCAGTTGGGGGACCTGAGTGAATGCCTTGGCTTTCACAGGGTGGACAATAAAAATCCACTTCATGGGTAAGAGACACTGGATCCTCAAATGAGGTGTTCTGATGACATATTTTGCTTATATCAGAAGACCCATAAATCATTTGAGCTAAAGATATATTGTTTTTTCAGGCAAACCTTGGAAGTCAAGGAAGTTCTTCTGGAATAATAAAGCCGCCCATATGAAAACCTAAAGCAACAGCCCAGTATGATCCACTCACTTTGCACTGTGTCAATCTCCTTGGAACAATTTTTATTGTTGGTTCTCATCTGCCTCCATATTTAGTGAACACACACTTAATTGCAAAGCTGCCATCAATAAAAATTCTTATGGTGCCTCATTGCATAAATATCTCTCATGCATTTTCTAGACATTTTCAAAAGCTTAAAAAATTTGCATCTGATTTGCATTATCTCATTTAACAAAGAGAGTATTGACCATACTGCCTCCCAACACAGACTTCAAGAAATTACAATAATTTTTGCAGCTGTGTAGTAAGAATCTCTCTTCTGAATTTCCAGTTCTGCTCTATGCTATCTGAAGAGAACTGGGGCATTGGGTTGGGGAGGTGGGGTTGGGAAATGCCTCCAGGATTGAGAAGATTGAAATTGAGACTTGAAGAAAGCATAAAGGAATGACTTAAGTATTCCAGTCAGAGCTTTGTAGATACTGTCACTGTAATGACCACAGTCTCTGGTGAATCTTCACCCATATGGTACAGAGCCCATTTCCCATCATCCTGGGAATCCCCAACAGACTCAAGCCCCTGAGTCAGCAGACCATTCCACACACGGAAATATCTGTGTGAGTTAGTGAACAAGCAGTCACCTTAGAGAAAGAAAGGTGTATAACACATTGAAGGACTTAATAAGAAGGTAATTGATGTTTGCTCTTTCTTGTTTTTTTTTTTTTTTTTGTGAAGTACAAGCCTATCTCATTTCATTGTGCTTCTCTTCATTGTAGATACTGTATTTTTTTTTTTAATAAATTGAAGGATTGTGTTAACCATGTGTTGTGCAAGTCTACAGGTGCCATTTTCCCAAACCATTTGCTCAATGTGTGTCCCTTTGTCACATTTAGAAATTCTTGTAATATTTCTAACTTTTTCATTTTTATTGTATTTGTTATGATGATCAGATATCTTCGATGTTATTATTGGAATTGTTTTGGGTTGCCTCAAACTGTGCCCACATAAGACAGTGAACTTAATTGATAAGTGTTGTAAGTATTCTGATTGCTCCCTGACTGCTATTCCCTCACCTCTCTCCTTATCCTTGAGACACAACAATATTGAAATTACACCAGTTAATAACCCTACAAGGGCCTTAAAGTGTTCAAATGAAAGGAAGAGTCACGCATCTCTCATTGTAAATCAAGAGCTAGAAATAATTGAGCTTATTGAAGAAAGCATCTCAGAAGCTGAGATATGCTGAAAGCTAGGCTTCTTGCACAAAATAGATACCCAACTCATGAATGCAAAGGAAAAGTTCCTGAAGGAAATGAAAGTGCTACGGCAGTGAACACACAAATGATAAAAAAGTGAAACAAGCTTACTGCTGATACAGAGAAAGTTTTGAAGTTCCGAATGGAAGATCAAACCAGCCATAACATTTCCTTAAGCCAGAGCTTAATCCAGAGCAAGGCCCTAACTCTCTTCAATTTTATGAAGTCTGAGTGAGAGGAAGTTTCAGAAGAAAATTCTAAAGCTAGCTGAGGTTGATTCATGAGGTTCAAGGAAAGCACCTGTGTCCAAAACATAAAAGTGCAAGGTGAAGCAGTGAGTGATGATGTAGAAGCTGCAAAGCAAGTGATCTAGAAGATCTAGCTAAGACAGTTCATGAAGGTGGCTACACTGAACAATGGACTTCCAGTGTAGACAAAACAGCCTTCTGTTGGAAGAGTCACCTAGGAGTTTCATAGCTGGAGAGGAGGACTCAGTGCTTGGTTTCAAAATTTCAAAGCCAGGTTGACTCTCATTAGGGGTTAATGCAACTGGTGACATTAAGTTGAAGCCAATGTACATTGGCCACTGTAAAATCCTAGGACCCTTAAAAATTCATGCTAAATCTACTCTTCTTGGGCTCTACAAGTGGAATAACAAAGCCTAGATGACAGCTTGGCTGTTTGCAACATGGTTTACTGAGTATTTTAAGCCCACTGTTGAGACCTACTACTCATTGGCAATGTACCTGGTCACCCAAGAGCTCTGATGGAGATGGACAACAAGACGAGTGTTGTTTTCACATCAGCTAACACAACGTCCCTTCTGCATCCCATAGATCAAGGAGTAATTTTAACTTTCAAGTCTTATTATTTAAAAAGTACATTTTGTAAGGCAATAGTGGCCATAGACAGTGATTCCTCTGATGGATCTGGGCAAAGTAGCCTGAAAACTTCTGGAAAGGATTCACCACTCTAGATGCCATTAAGAACATACATGATTCTTGGGAAGAGGTCAAATATCGATATTCACAGGAATTTGGAGGAAGTCGATTCCCACATTCATGGATGACTTTGAGGGGTTCAAGATTTCAGTGGGGGAAGTCACTGCAGATGTGGTGGAAACAGCAAGAGAACTAGAATCAGCAGTGGAGCCTGAAAATGGGACCGATTGGCTTCAATCTCATGATAAAACTTGACCAGATGAGGAGTCGCTTCTTATGGGTGAGCAAAGAAAGTGGTTTCCTGAAATGGAATCTACTGTTGGTGGAGATGATATGAGAATTGTTGGAACGACAACAAAGGATTTAGAACATTACATAAACTTACTTGATAAAACAGCTTTGGGGTTTGAGATGATCAACTCCAATGTTCAAAAAAGTTCTACAGTAGATAAAATGCTATCAAACAACATCACATTCCACAAAGAAATCATCCATGAAAGGAAGAGTCAACCTATGGTAACCTTCATTGTCTTATTATAAGAAATGGCTATGCCCACTCCAACCTTCAGCAACTACCACCCTGATTAGTGAGCGGCCGTTAACATCAGGGCAGGATCCTCCACTAGCAAAAAGGTTATGACTCATTGAAAACTCAAATGATTGTTAGCATTTTTAAAAAACAAAATATATTTTAATTATGGTATATACATTCTTTTTTTAGACATAATGCTATTAAACACCTAATAGACTACAGTATGATGCAAATGTAACCTTTTATGCACTTGGAAGTCAAAAACTTCATTTGACTCATTTTATTGCAATACTTACCTTATTGGGGTGGTCATACAGAACCCCAAGATTTTCGAGGCGTGCCCACGGTAGACAACGACTCCTCCATGTTGTGGCTTTTGCATTGTGAAACAAACATAATTCTTTAGGCTTCTTGGAAGATGAGGTTTCCTGGAAACTTATTTTGGAGGGGTGGTGGGTGGCTAGGAAAGCAGAGAACTAAAGATGCAAGCCCAGGGAACAGAAATAAAAATGCTTCGGGGGAGAATCCCATGTAGACAATGAACACACACACACACACACACAGACACACACACACACACACAGACACACACACACACACACACACACACACACACACCTTGTTTAAAAGCATTAAAGCCAGCTGGAGTCTGTAAATCCCCAGCACACAGGGCCCTACAAGGGTGATTTTGTTATCTTAAAGGGAAAGGCTAGTCCTCGGTAATGAATGCAGTTCATATTCTTGTAGATATTCAGCGGGTGTGCGCTAATGATGTCTCACCAAACTTGAGGATCTTTAGGGCAAAATATTCTGAGCTTCCATCTGAACACTGGTTCCAAATGAGCCCACACCACTGCCTGCTCAGTTCTAGGGATGTTTTAATGTAATTGTATTCCATGTCCAATGATTCAGAAAATACAGAGTTTTGAGGTTTGGTCCTAGCTAATGCATCCACCAGTGTTGTGGTGGCTTTTTTTTTTTAATTTATTGTTGCTGTTGATAATTTGTCTTGTCCTTCGTACGGTTCTCTTTGTGGTTTAGGACTGTGTATGGAATTTGGTTCGGCATTTGGTCAATGAGGGAGATCTCCTCTAGGCTTGGAGTTCTTAGTCCTGCTTGCACTGCGCACCCTCATTCTGCATGTGGGATGAGTTTTGCCACTGAGAAGCCCCCAACAGCCACCGGGCTTTCAACAAATACAACTGAACGAAAGACAAGTCTTTCCTGGGCAGAGTTTCCTGCTCTGACATATATAGCAGAAAACCCCTCTGAATGCCTTCTCAGAATTAAACCCTTGTTTGGCTCTGGCCTCCTTTGAAGAAAGGTGTGGCTTTCCAAGTAGGTCTGCCAGTGTCGAGAAGCCAGCATCTTTCTAGAGACAATTGTACATGAAGCAAAGCTATGTCTCGGGCTGCTGAAAGGAGCAATAGCTCTATGGATGTGTGTGATTTCACTGTAGCTTCCTGAGGCAGAACCCTGTATCCTGCGGCTGCTCTGGGACTCAGGAGGGTGGCACCTATGTGTTAGCCTCTGTGACTTCCACCCATCTTGGAGCAGAGAGACTCAGCCAGCTTCCCTTGGCATCCTCCGAGGCCGAACCTAGCACAACAAGTACCAAGATGTCCTCAGCCTCAATATGCCTGTCTCATCGAAACACAGTGATGCTGGCTCACTCTCCTGCATTTCCCCCCTGAAACTAAATTTACTCATGGAAGTAGATTTATGAAGACTTTCAGACAAACGCCAGGGTTTTTACATAGGCCATTTAGCTTTGGACTTTGTTCTTATGGTTTAAGGCTCTCATACGACTTATTCTCCAGCTTCTACGTTATCGAATGAAATGTGTTGGTCCTCACCCCTTCTATCAGGAGGGGTTGAGCGAAGTGTCTTATCAGATCCCAATCCTTTCCAATTACAATTCAATAATTCAAGTCCACTAACACGTGGCCTCCAGTGTCCGCAGGAGGCTGGGCATGTGTCTCAACGTGAAATCAATTTCCCTGCAGACACAGACCATCAAAGGGGTTACTGTAGGATTTGAGGAGTAACTCACTGCGTGTTGCCAGCAGCATAGGAAGGAAAATAAAGAGGGAAAAAAAAATCTCTCTATGGGTGGATTTTTTTTTCTACAAGGAGGGAAAAATACCCATGTCAAGTCAGTAGGTGCTGAAAACAAAATGTTGCCAAAGGTTTTACTTCAGGGGAAACTGAGTCTTGAGGGTTCTCCACGCACAGGTTCTCTAGTGCAGGCTGCAGCTCATTCCAGGAAGGGCCCGGGGAAAGGCATCAGGAGCCGTGCAAAGGGGAACACCCTGCACTGAGGCTTGATTCGGCCAGAAGTCACCTGCAGAGGCCCAGGTGGTGCAGCTTCTCTCCCTCCCCACAAGGTACTGATGGCAGCAGGCCCGTCCCATCGCTTCCCTTCTGCCTGCTTCTACGGTGTGCTGGCGAAGGCATCAGTTTGGGAGTCAGGCCAACCTTGCTTCCAACCCTGGCTTTGCCAATTACGAGTAGAGTGACTTCGGACCTCTTGTGGATTTGAGAGATTCAATGAGACAGTTGGTGGGAAATGCTTAGCTCATAATGTATCCACAAGACAGCGGTTTCTTCCACCTCTGATCTCAGTCCTCAGTCCCTGGTGGTCTCACAAGTAATTGGGAGCACAATTGGAAAACCCAAAGTGAAAGGTCAGAGTTAGCATAGCCGATTGGATCTGCTTCTGAAACCATCCGCCTCACGGGTGAGGGAAAATCCTCTCGGCCACTAGGGGGCACCAATTACATGGAAAAGAAAGGGCTGGATTTAGCAGGGTCAGTCCTTTGCCCGGCAATACTTATCATTTAACCAACTTAGTTTCTTGGAGCAAAGTTCAGGAATGCTTGATGCAGAAAAGTGCCGAGTCGAGTATTTCTGCTGGGAAAGGTGGTTACACTTGCACGTAATTTGAAGAAAGTTTTCTTATATTGCTCCTATGTGACTCACTAGCTATTGTAAAGGCACAATTAAAAAAAAAATCAGCCCCTTTTACTTTGTCCCTTTTTTCTATACGTACGCTACAACGGAAAGAGACAGAATTCTTAGTGTGTGGAAGAAAGAAGGGACTTTACCTTAAAATATTTCAGACTTTTTGAGCCAACCAAATTTATATGAGACCTTGCAACCTGAAGCCATTTGTAACTAAATCCTGGGAAGCATGAGATGCAATGGGTATCCCGAATCCACAGTAGGCAGGAAGGAAATGGAGAACAGCGAAAAATATGGCAAATTCACTTGTTTACCACAGGACACACAACGTGTCCAGGGTTTGAAAGCTATTTCGCAGAGGGGAAAGAATTGGTGCTTTCCATCCCTGGTGGGTCAAGGAGTCTGTAGGCTTTGTTGGACATTGACCAAACCTCTCCAATATGGCCAAGAATCTTCTGCTTCAGAATTCTCCAGGCTGCCTGTCAAGACCCCAGGTTCTGGGCCCCAGCTCAAGGTAATGAACTGACTCTTGATGTATAGAATGTGAAACAAATTCATAGGTGGTTTTGCATTCCTAAAATTTAAGAACCACCAGTCGAGAAGATAATAATTCTACCTCCACTGACATTAAGAATACGTTTAAAGCTGTCTTCCTGAGACCTTTGTCTCAACAAGTTGCCACCTTCTAGAAGAATCTTCAAAGGTCTCATCCCCCAGCAAAGCCCCAAATGATCAGAACTGTTTACCCTTGAGACTCTTTATGCCCCCAGAATCCTACACCATGTCTGCCACACTCTGCTAAAGCAGATTCCTTTGACTTGTGACCTTCCCATTTGTGTGCTGCAGGGCTCAGAACTGCGTTTACATTTTACACTTGCCCCTCTCAATTCCATTGCCAGTCCCTGTAAGCTGACTGCATGGCAGGTGTGAAAAGCTAAGGCAGAAACCAGGCATATCTGGATCCAATTCTGTTTCGTGACTGCATTATCTTGGACAAGCGCTAATACCCTCTCAGCCTGAGTTCTTCCATCTAGAAAACTGAATTATTAAACTTTCCTGGTAAGACTGTTGCAGAGACCGAGTGAATTCATCTAGCATATGCACCTGGCCTGGGTCCTGGCACCAACTCAGGCGACACAAATAACTTGCACCAAAACTAATAGGAGTATATTGCACCTAGTTCTTGGCAATATATGGTATATGTAATTTAACAAAAGAGAAAATATGTTTTTTTAAAGATTTTATTTATTTATTTGACAGAGAGAGATCACAAGTAGGCAGAGAGGCAGGCAGAGAGAGAGGGGGAAGCAGGCTCCCTGCTGAGCAGAGAGCCCGACGCGGGGCTCGATCCCAAGGACCCTGAGATCATGACCTGAGTGGAAGGCAGAGGCTTAACCCACTGAGCCACCCAGGCGCCCCCGAAAATATGTTTCTTGAGTGACTCTTACATGCGCTACCCAAAAGTCCATGTTTACAAACATGATCTTTCCTCAGTAGTAATTCTGTGGAAGCCAATAAAGTAAGATTTTGAAAAAAGAATCAAAGTCAACTTATGCCTGCGAGGCATTTTTCTCCTTGAGAAACTGGGTCCCCTTTTACAGTGTCTGAAGGCTCAGAGCCTGGCCCCGTCCCCTGACGTCCGCCAGTGTGTCTTGGATAAGTGAGCAGGAAAGCAGATGGACCCCTTGAGAACAGAGGCATTTCCGGCACTTTGTGTTAACCTGTATGTGTTCTTCTATTTTTTTATTTTATTTTATTTTACTTTATTTTATTTTATTTTACTTTATCTTATTTTATTTTATTTTATCTTATTTTACTTTATTTTCTAAGTAGGCTCTGTGCCTAATGTGGGGCTTGAATTCGTGACCCTAAGATCAAGAATTGTATGCCCTACCAACTGAGCCAGCCAGGTACTCCTGTATGTGTTATTCTAACAGCAAAAAGGGTTAGGAGACAGAGCCCTTTGCTGGCTTTCCTACTCACTGGTGATCTTGATAAGTTACTAACACACCTGAACTTTAGTTTCTTCCTTTACAAAACAGGAGGTGTAGGGGTCATAAAGCATCTGTCGTGGGATGGGACAGAAGTCTAAATAAGCTTATAACAGGTGAAAACTTTTGTACCCTCTAAAGTGGTATACAAACACAAGATAGCTTTCTGCACTGTTGTTTAGGCAATGATCCCCGCGTGTGACCAGGGAACCCCAGTTCCTCAGGGGTCCTGAGGGGTTCTCCTTGGTAGCTCTTTTAGCCTCAGGACTTATCAGAGCCATTAATGTGCTGATAAACGTCGGAACTGCAAGAGGAGAACACAGTGTGCCGTGTTTCCCAAACACAGCTGACCGGAAGCTTTTCCCATAGAACTCGTGAGGGAGCCCAGTGCGTTGCAGGGCGTGCAGGGGACGCACTGGGGGCCTGTGTAGACCTGAGCTGAGTTACTGGGCCCAGGGCTCGTGCTCACCCATCTGCTGTGCCCTCTCACACACACGGGGCTCCCAGATGAGCGGCAGGGAGATCTGAGGAAGCTGACCATCTGGTTCCTATCTGGCTCTCCACGGAATGGCCGTCCCCCTTTGGGCATCGCTACACAGTTCTCTCCAGACTTAATGAAACTGAAGGCAAAGTAATTGACCCCAGATTGAGTGCTGTAGCCATTTTTCTTCCTTTTATTCTTTCTTCTTCTTTGCCTTCATCTTCTCCCTCCTCCTCTTCCTCCTTTTTTTTTTTCTTCTCTCTCCTCCCTCTTCTCCTCCCTCTCCCTCCCCCCAACTTTTGACTTGACGATCTGAAGATCTGTCTTTTTAGAACAATGCCATTGCTCACCCGGGCCACAACTTACAAATTGTAAATGAAACACGCACCTCAAGCTGAAACTATTGCTCTTCGGTTTTGTTAAAGTAGATTCGTTTCCAAGCGTAAGGAGGTTATAAGCCAGCTAGCTGACGTTAGCCAATTCTGATTTCTTCCTGCGCGGGGTTTGGGGACCAGTTCACAGTGGTAATCATGACACAGCAGCTCCCGCTGAAGCTGGGAGCTGCAAGTTCGAGGGACTTCCATGACACGACGCGCCTCTTGCCCTAAGAATGCCTGGTGCCCAAACCTGGCGTTTAGGAGACTAAGAAACGCAGCAGAGAGCCCACAGTTAAGACAGAGCTGGTGTTTGAACAATGGTTTGCAGAGTCCAAGGCCGCCCTGCAAATAAAGGGCATGGGAGGCAACCCCCTGTGACCCCACAGCCCCTCTAGCGCCCCCACCGTCCATCTTGTCCACCTGCCTTTTTTTTCTCCCCAAATATGTTTATTTTAATTTTTCCGTGTTACAAGATTGATTGTTCATGCACCACACCCAGTGCTCCATGCAGTAGGTGCCTTCTTTCTTCAATAGGCCCTGTCCCCTCTCCCTTGTCTCTTGTCCCTGCCCTACTCCCCGCCAACTGTCTCTCCCAGCCCCCAATCCTGCCATCCCTCAGTGACTGAAACCCTGAAAGCACCTCTTGCTCGGCCGGAAGGAAGGAAATAACAGGGAGAAAAGCTCTTACCGTGAGAGATGAGACGGTTTCTGAGCTGCCGCCTGACCGTCTGGCCCCTGAGCAGAGAGGGAAGAAACCCCGAACCGCAGGAGAAATTGAGTTTCGGTTTTGCAGCTCAGATATATTTTTCCTGCCAGACAATGGCCTGATTTCATTTCATCAGAGCCAATTCTTCCTGATGGGGTATCAATACGTAATGACATCAAACCCAGGAGATTTTGCCAAGGACCCTTGGGGAGGGAGGCGAACCGCCCCCTGCTATACCCATGGACTCTCCTTTGGGGGAGCCCCACGGGGGGGGGGCTTCCGGTCCCGAGAAATGCCAGGGACACCTGTGATCCTGGCCTTGCTATGGGTGCGCGGCCACGTCTCTACTCACCATCAAGGCACTTGGGGAAAAGGTGGGGATACAAGGACCCCGTTTCTCTTTGGACAATGGCCCGAAGACAGCAGGTGGACAGGTGGGAAAGGAGCATGCAGATTTCAAAGGCCTGAGAAGGACAAGTGTGTTCGCCCTGCCTCACCGGGAAGTTCTGCCAGCAGCTGGAGGGGCTGCCCTACCTCGCAGCCCTCCCTTTCCCTAGGCTCTGGCACACTTCTCCCTAGCTAACGGCGACATGGGGCCCGTCCTTGATAATGTGACAGGGACAAAGTGCAGCTCCCGCCAGCATAGGGACAGTCCTTGGGAGCCACCTAGGTCCTGGCGCCTGAACCAGGCAGGCTCCTCGCCCATGGGCTTTCTGTTTTCTATCCCTCCCGCGCCATCTGTTTCTCACCTGCCTGATAGCTGCAGCCTGCTTTCCATCTGGTCATCTTTCCAAAAACGTGGGAAGCCGAATATGACAAATGGCGATAAATGGAAAGAAAGGAGCCGCAAAGTTTCCAAGTTGATCACCAGCAGATTTGCCAGCAATTATAAATTTTGCATCCTTTTAATTAATTTTCATCTACATGCCAAAGCGATTGATTGTATTAAAGACCAGAATTCCTTGTGTTTTACTCGCCAAGTCAGTCAGAGACCAGATGGTGACATTGACCTCTAATGAGCTCCTCATTCTTCCGAGGAATTGTATATTCTAGGAAAAGCCAAGCCTCTTACCTTTAATAGGGGAACTTGGGTATTTTTTTTTTAAATCACACACATACACACACAGCCTGCTTGGTCTCATCTAATGATAGTAATGAGGGTGGTAATTTCATATCCAGGGAAAAGTAAAACGTCTGTGTAGGAGGCAACCTACGCTGTCACTCAGCCTCCCCAGAGGGAAGGCACGCATGGTGCCCTCTCTCCTTTTCAGGATCCAATGCAGGTGGCGCCAGCACCAAGGGGACCTCTGAGCATCTCATGGGGGCCTGGATTCTGTGGTTTCCCAGCCACCTCGCAGCTTGGGAGTACCTGCCTTGCCACTCAGGATCCACCAAATGCAAAGGCTCTTCCCTTGCAAAGTCACAGCACGCAACAGTTAGAAAAAGATAGCTGTGCCCTTGACATGGAATCCACATTCTTACCTTGTCAGACTTCTCCAATTTTCCAGTGAAAATGAAGCCGTGAAGCCATCCCGAGTATGGTTCCTCTCAGGGTCTGACTCTGCTAGCAGTTATCAGCGGAGGGCGGCGGAGGAAGATCTGGGTAAAGACAGATCCTGCAATGAATTCTATGCCAGTAATTATAAAAAAAAGGATCAAAAGACTCAACATGATTGGAATCAGCTATTTGCCAAGCACTGTACCTCTATTGTCTGCTAGACACTCTCTTTTTATTGAAATACTCATGTTTTCATAAATCCTGTTCCAATTTAAGGAAGATGTCGTTTCACATGGACTCCATCAGATTGCAGGCACAAGGGGTTTCTGGCTAAGAATCAAAGTACAGGCCGAGATCTTCTTGTTCCCATGTTCCTTACTCTTGGTTGTTTATGGATGCAGAACGCGCTTAACTTTCCCCTCCATTCTGTTTCTTTGGGGATTTAGAATAACAAGAGCTCGTTCTCACTCTGTGCCAGAATCTGTAGCACGTGCTTTATACATTATAACTCACCGAGCACAGAAAGCAAGGGCGCGGTGTTGGAGCCGCTACCATCAGCCCCATTTTACAGATGCGGACATCGAAGCACAGGCGTTAATTTGCCCGAGGTGGCAAGCTGCCCTAGAGGGCGTCCAGATTGGAATGAGAGTCAGCTAGCTCTGGGATCTGTGCTTCTCAACGTGTTGTTGCTAGCTCTCCCTGAGAACGCGGCGTGGGCTTTCTCAGCTGGTCACCATTTTGTATTTGACAAGGGACATTTGGCACTGTTTAGAGACCTTTTTGTCTGTCACGGCTGGAGGGGCACTACTGGCATCGAGGGGGTGGAGGTTAGAAATGCTGGTAACTCCCCTCTAGGGCATAGGATGTCCCCTCCGCAGAGTCACCTGCCCCGAAATGTCAGTAATGCTGATGTTGAGAATCTTAATAAAGAGAAATCACAGGACACACACACATCGCCGACACATAAATAGGGCATCTATCTATTATCTGTCTATCTATCTCTTGACCATCCGCCTATGTCCTCAGGACTGCTTTTAGAAGACAGCTAGAAATTCTAGTCTTTTCAAAGGGCTTTTAAAGTATTCACTGAGCCCTGGGTATTATACACAACTGAAGAATCATTGAACTTTACATCAAGAGCTAATGACGTACCATGTCATTAGTAGTTAGCTAATTGAATTTAAATTTAAAAATAATAAAAATAGGGGCGCCTGGGTGGCTCAGTGGGTTGAGGCCTCTGCCTTCGGCTCGGGTCATGATCTCAGGGTCCTGGGATCGAGCCCCGCGTCGGACTCTCTGCTCGGCGGGGAGCCTGCTTCCCCCTCTCTCTGCCTGCCTCTCTGCCTGCTTGTGATCTCTCTCTCTCTCTGTCAAATAAATAAATAAAATCTTAAAAAAATAATAAAAATAAAGTATTCATTATTTTGAAAGCCTTGGAAAATAATTTTTATCAGAGAGAGGAAAGTAAATGACAAGTCATTGTTCCTTGAAAATGCAGTGATGCTTGTGGGTGTAGGCACGTGTGTGCGATTGGCTCCCATTTCCAAGGCCGCGGACTTTCCCTTGACTATGGAAAATCCAGGTCTTTCCCTGAGACCCTGTAGCTGTGACTTTGTCCCCACCCAGCCTTTGAGAAAAGACCAGGCCAGGATAGACCATCTGGGATGAGCCACGTGCTTGGTCGTTCTAACTACATCCAGCAGACGTTATCCACCCGGTTAATGCGTATCACAGCAACACACGTTTTGTATTATTACACTTTCTTCATTGCAGTAACATGTTACACACCCCAGTATTTACAGATTATGCATTACATTAATATGCATTGCATATTACATATTAACACAATATTACATTAACACACAGTACACATTCTGTTAATACACGTGTTAATGCACATGACATCTTACACTAACACAAGGCGTATAACATTATTAATGCATTTCGTATTACATTAATAGCACATTGCCCGTTTTTGTTCATACCCATTACATATCTCAATAATGCGCACTGCATATTATACTAACACCCTCTACATCACGTGATTGGCACATTGCATTACATTTACACACATATATTTTGTTAATAACTCATCACGTGATTACATGACACATTACATGGACATATCGCATTAGCATACGTTACATATTACGTTAGTAACACCATACATTATATGATTGTCATATTACGTGTCATGCTAATCCTGGAGGAAATCTCATCCTTTTCAGGGGCCACCGTTCCAATATTCCTGGTCATCTCCAGTGCTACCTGCAGCTAGACAAATCTGGTGGCACCAATTACTGACAGTTCCCTGCAGGGCAGCTCCTACCCTGGCCCACACAGGCCTCCGAGCCACCCGGGACTGGTGGTGTGGTCTCCCCAGACGTTCCTCTGTGCTGTGTACCCAGTGGGACCCTGGTCCTCTGAATCACTCCCCACGGCTGGAGGCCACACACTCCCCTGGAGGCCGGGGAGGCAGGTGAAAAGGTTCCTGGTTCCAGGTTCCTGCCCCCGCGCGGGGTCTACCCAGCCATCCCACAGCACTCTCACTCCCTACCGGGTACCAGGCCTTTCACTAGGAGAGGGAGAGCGTGTGATGTACAAGACAGAGTCCCTCCCTCTGTGGGGCTTGGGTCTGGTTAGGCAGAGGTAAGACTGTAACCAAAATACTCACTAATTACTAATAACTGAGGACAGTGCTGCATTATATCTAGCTGGGGGAAAAATCATTTGTCTCCACTTCTTTTGGCTTTGCCCTGGCTTTTGGGAAGCTTGCCTGCCTCCCTTCCCCTTCTTGGACCATCGTGTCTCAAAGCCTGCCTTTCCTTATGTCTGCCTCTCCTGCAACACGTGTTTGTGGACATCGCCCGCATCCCTCAGACAGGTTGCAGGGAACCCAAAAGGTAAAAGGTGCTTAAAGCTTGAATTCCACGGAGCCTCGTCAGCTATGAAAATACTTAACGGAAGTGGGAGGAGACGCTTGGTTTACACACATGCAACTTGATGGCCCATTGGGTTGAAACCACTCTCGTACCTATTTAAGCTCCTGTCTTGCTGGATAGAGGGGCTGCTGCAGGAGCTGGTTTATGCTGCTTCCATGTAGGGAGCCCCGAAGTCCCACCAAAATCTCAAAGGCTGAGAGCCCATTTTCAGCCATGCAAGGATATTAGTGGTGCGATGATCTTAACACAGGCTGTCGCGCGGTAAATCCATCAAGGTATCTGCAGCTGTCAGATACAAGGCATGATCTGAGCTATGAGATCCACGAGGCACGATCTTTGTCCCTCACCCTTGGTCTTCCCCCAAGCACTGCAGAGATCTAGCAGGATTCCCCCTCACCACCACATCTGCTTGGAGGCAACGATTCCACTCTTTTCTTTTTCTCATGGAATTTTGGTCATCGTATTCTTTTTTTTTTTTTTTAAGATTTTATTTATTTATTTGAGAAAGACCGCGCGCAAGCAGGAGAAGCGGGTTCCCCGCTGAGGAGGGAGCCCGATGTGGGACCCTGGGACCATGACCTGAGTTGAAGGCAGACGCTTCACTGACTGAGCCACTCAGGTGCCCCTTGGTTCATCCATTTTCTGAGCAACACCTAGTGCCCAGCCCTGCCTGCCATCCTTCCCTCACGGGGAGGCCGGTCTGAGGAGAACCCACTGTACCTGCTGAGTGTGGGCCCACCTCTGGCTACACCAGTGGACTAATGCTGGGTGGGGAAAGGAGGGTGGGGCTGTCAGGTGCTGTACCACACTTGGGCTCCCCTGGGGGTCTCTGAGCAGAGACTGGCTCTGTCATGTTATTCAGGTAGAGACATTCAGAGACATCCCACCCACGACCACACCTGACACCCCCAAAATCCATACTCCAAGATGTTTGAATATGCATCCCAGCTTCAGAATTTTAGGAGATGCTAAGTGTATGAAGAATCCTAGGACATCTTCCAAACCGGGACACTTTTGAGTGTCAAGGGTTGTTATTAAAAACTGTGCCGGGCCGACAGGTGGAAACCGGACATGCGTCACCTTCCCTGTTGGACAAACTCCTGTCACCGCCCACCAACAGAGGAGGCTATGAGACCACAAGACATAGAAGAAAGGGGGATGGCACCTGGTTTTACGTGGTTGGGAGAGCGGAAGCTGGCAGTCCTCGGTCCTGGCGACGCCCATCCTGTAGAATGAACTGAGTGGGAGAGAAGTTGGGCTTTCTTCCCACTGCCCATAGTGTCCTCTGCAATTGTCATGGGGCCACTTTTCTTCTCACGAAGAAGGGAGCAGCACCGATGGCTGGTCACCATCAACCTGTCATTTCCTGTGTGGTCCCGAGTTTAATTGGCATGTCAGTGGAGGGCCTTGCTTGCACCACTCCAGGCTGGCCGGTCCTTGGATGCGTGCCTCACCTCTCCAGGGCTAAATGGGGCTTTGGATATCACTATCTCCACACTCCTTTTACAACCTTCTCCAGCACCAGCATACCCCCAAATAAAACAAGAGCATTAACCTATACCCAAGAGAAATAACAAGAAGAAACAGAAACACAAGTAAAAGAAGTGATGTGTTGTCTATTGGGAACCATGGAAGTCTTGAAGGGAAATCTCATTCAAAATGCTGCTGCTAGAGGGTTTCCCTTTCTCCACATCCTGGCCAGCACCTGTTGTTTCCTGTGGTGTTAATTTTAGCCATTCTGACTGGTGTGAGGTGGTATCTCATCATGGTTTTGATTTGTACCTCCTTGATGATGAGTGATGTTGAGTATCTTTTCATGTGTCTGTTGGCCATCTGGATGTCTTCTCTGGAAAAGTGACTATTCATGTTTTCTCATTTCTTAACTGGGTTGTTTTTTGAGGTGTTGAGTTTGGTAAGTTCTTTATAGATTTGGATACTAGCTCTTTATCAGATACGTCATTTGTAATTATATTCTCCCAGTCTGTAGATTGCCTTTTAGTTTTGTTGATTATTTCCTTCACTGTGCAGAAGCTTTTTATCTCGATGAAGTCTGGTGGACCAGAGTCCAGTGAATTGAATTTCTGGCAAAGCTCAGTCTAAGCAAAGGCCTCTGTGTTTCACCCTTGTTGATGAAAACCCTTATAGGCGCAGGCTGCTTAGAAAGCCCAGCAAAGGGGATAGATCACATAAAGCCTGCTGGTTCTGAATGAGCCACTGCCAACAGGGTCAGCGTATGGGGCCAGAATTTTTATGACATAATATTATAGGCAGCACGGACAAGGATCATTGACACACAGGGTGTTACAGCTGCGGGAGCAGAAACAGACTTTTGACAGAGCATTAACTAGAGGCCAGGCTCTGTTCTAAGCACCTTATAAATATTTCTTTCCTTCGTTCGCTCAGTGACCCCATGTACATGCACTATCATTATCTCCAATCTACAGACAAGGAAACAGACGCACAGAAAGGTTAAACAACATGTTCAAGGACACACAGCTGATAAAGAATCATGCAAGCCACTAGAGCACACCCAAGGTCATAGAGCTGGGAGCCTTGCCCCTACTCAGAGATGTGCATGAATGTGAACATTCAGGATCTGTGCTTTTACTGTCCAAAATCTCCCCACATTCTCCTCACCAAAAGTTAAATATTATCTATATCTTTTCCTTTTTTCCTGGAACTTGCCTAACACAAATGTACAGAATAGGGTTGTTTGTAAGGCATGTTGGATTCAAGCTTAGGCCTCCTGCATTGACTCACCTCTGTCATAACCTGGAAGTACATTTTCTTTCCTTTTACATCATTCCTTCCATCAGTTCATTTGACTAGTCTTTTTCTCTTGAAAGTATAAATGAGGAACATAGACTACATTTATTCAAGATTTAACAAGAGACAGGAAACACAGTCCTGGAAAAGATGATAATCAGCTCAACTTCTGGGCTGTTGCTTCCTTCCCACATGGCCTTAGAAGTCAGCAGACCCAGGGGCGAAAGTAGCACTGGTGCCCCTGCTCAGCCTTGTCTCTGTCCTGCCTGGAGCTTCTCTGGCCAGGCTGGGTTCTAGACTGAGGGTCTCGAGCTTTCTACCAGGCAGTCCCCCAGGCAGCCAACACTAGGGAGCAGGAAGCATTTGTACATCCTTGGGGAAGGGGCATGAAGAGGGACAAAAGCATCCATAGCTCTGGGAACTCAGCTTCCCGGTGTCCCTGCCCACAGGATGTACTTTGCCTCGGTGGGAGTAACACAATGCTAAGCAGGCTCATGGGTTTAGTTTAGCCCAAGGTTTCTCAACCTTGGCACTATTGGCATTTTGGACAAGATAATTCTTTGTCTCTGGGGCCATCTTGTGTGCCGTAGGACATTAGCAGCCCCCTGACTTCCACCACTAATGCCAGGAGCACCTCCCTAGCGTGACCCTCCAAAATGTCCCCAGACATTGCCAAATGTCCCTTTAGGGACAAAATTACCCCCTGTTGAGAACCATTGGTTTAGTCTGATTACTCCAGAACCAATAAAAATTTCTGAAATTGAACTCGACCTTTCTAGACCTCTGGATTGGACCCAGCATTGACCTAATCTCTCCCAATTATGTAAGACCAGTTACAAAATGGCCTCTCAGATTGGCTCAAGGATGGAGGGAGGGGGACAATGCCATTGAGACATGCCCAGGAAGTGAACGCAGCTTTTCTCAACCGCACCTAGTGGTCTTTATGGGAGGTTTCAGAAATAGCCCACAATAGCATTCCACGCTTTGAATGCAACAGCCCTGGAATTCTGGAAGCAAAGTTGAGAAAGAGTAAAAGGTAAACCTCCTGCACACCAAATGTGGACACAGACTACCACTGACCCCCACTCCTTCTGTATTTTTTTTTTCTTTACCACCTTTAGAGTAGTCTTAGCAGCAGTCACCCTAGTGACTGGCCATTGAATTATCCCAGAGTTTGGATTATTTAGGGCATCTGAGAATGCACGTCTGGGAGCCCCAGAGAGTGGGAGAAGAGCTGCCTTGCTCAGACCACACCATTCATGTGCCATCCAATGTCTGTCTCATTCAGTCCACGCTTCACACCTACCTCAGTCAGCTTAGGCTGCTATAGGAGAATACCATAGCTGGGATGGGGTTGTGGGAGGGGTTAAAGAGCAAACATTTGTTTCTCACAGTTCTGGAGGCTGGAAGTGCAAGATTAAGGTGCCAGAAGATGACTGGTGAGTGTCTGCTTCTTGGTCTGTACTTATGGCAGAGAGGGATCTCATGATCTAATCCAGGCCCACGGCCCTACCTCCTGATGCCATCACATTGAGGGGCTTAGGTTTCAACATCTGAATTTGATAGAGACACAAACATTCCTCGAAGCAGAAGACTCAGTTACTGCACCTACAGTCCTAACCACAACCATGTGAAATGATGACTCTTGCTGTTTTAAGTCATGGAGTCTACAGCCATTTGTTATATAGCAATAGAAAACAAATACACTTTCATTTTATTTTGTTGTGAAAGTATGTGTTATATGCTCTTATTTTGTGATTTTTGATGTTCTGGCATCTGGCACCTTGTTGATTGGGAAAAGACTGCCCCTCCCAAGGCTAGGTAATTCTTACAGATACCATAGAGTTTGCCTAGGAGTGTGCCTTTCGTATGCAAACTAACCAATCCAGAACAGAGCCCATACTCCAAAAACCTGCTCTATCTGACTTTTACATTTCAGAAGGAAATATACCTCTACTATAATCATCCCAGGGCCAGAGAGCACAGACAACGAGAGATAGTCCCTATACTCCCGAGACCAATGAAGTCATCCAAACTAGCCAATCCTAAATCTACTTAGTCTGTTTACCTTGACACAATAAAGTCTTCTGCCCATGTTTTCCTCTCATTCTTTCTCCTTTCAGACTCCAGCCCTTCCCCATGTGACCCTGCATGGCATGGCACGCCCTCCCTTCTTGGGAACAATAAATAACAAGTTATCTTTGCAAAAGCTGTCATTTCCTGATGTTTTGGCCCCTGAATAATCATAAAACCCACATTTTAAAACAAAATGGTGAAAATTTCATGTCTACTCAAATACCTGCACAGAAATGTTTATAGCAGTTTTATTCATAATTGCCAAAACTTGGAAGCAACCAAAATGTCTTTTGGAAGGTGATTAGATAAATAGGATATTACTCAGTACTTAAAAGAAATGAACTATCAAGCTACGAAAAGACATGGAGGAACCTTACGTGCATATCACTAAGTGTAGAAAACCAATCTGGAAAGGCTACATCATGTATGTTTCCAACCACATAACATTATGGAAAAGGCAAAACTGTGGACACCCGAAAAAGATTAGTGGTTTCCTGGGGCCACAGTGGGAGAAAGGTTAAATAGGTGGTAGGTAGAGGACTTTCAGGGCAGTGAAACTACTCTGTATGATACTATAATGATGGCTACATGTCATTATACATTTTGCCAAAACTCAAAGAACATACAACACCAAAAGTGCACTCTAATGTAAACTGCAGACTTTGGGTGATCAGGATGTCTCTGTAGATTCACGAAGTGGAATGAATATACCATTCTGATGGGGGATATTGACAATGGGAAAGATTCTGTATGTGTTGTGGGTATTGGGAAATCTCTGCACCTTCCCCTTGAACTTGTAGTGAACCTTAAACTACTCTAAAAATAGTAACAGTGGGGGGACAAAAGATGGCGGATGAGTAAGAGACCCTATTTCAACTAGTCCCCTGAATTGAGCTGGATATCTACCAGACCATTCTGAACACCTATGAAATTAGAATGTGATGCAAGAAGATATATCTGGATCTCTACAAACAGAGTATCTCAGGCGGTCAGTCTGGAGGTATGAAGCAGGAAGCCATGATTCTGCAGGCAGTTATTGGAAAAGAAACAGAAAGGGGAGGGAGCCCCTGGAATCCTGTGCTGCTGGAGCACAAAAGCCTCCTGCACTGGGGACCCTGTGCAGACTCGCAGACCGGTAGCAGCAGGGAAAGGATTTCAGGACAACCCCCCAGACTGAAACCTGGAGCTGCGCCTTGTGGACTGGGGGAAGCTGGCAGTTCTAAAAGCACAAAGGGCAGAGATGTGTCTGGACCTGGAAGCAAGGGCTGGGAGTGTTGCTGTGGGGCACACAACCCAGGACGCTGTGGTTTTTAGCAGTACAGACAGAGACAAAGACAGTGTGGCCTGGAGAGCTCACTGAAGAACAGACTGCCCTCTCTGTCCTGAGACAAAGGTTTGGATATGGTCACTTCTACGCTGATTCTCAGAAGAGAGGCGGTAAGCCACCAGGGAAAGCTGCCAGAAAACAAAAGCCCCCAAAACCTGTTTTTTGTGGAGCTCATCCCCCCCCCCATTAAGGGGCAGGGCAACTTTGCCCAAACAGGGTAAGTTGCCTGAGTAACAACATGGCAGGACCCTCCCCAGAAGACAGGTTGGAAAAACAAAAAGCCAGCAACTCTAAGGTCCTTATAAAATAGGTGCATCTTGCTTGGGTTATGGTCAATAGTCTGGATTCTGTACATTCCCTCAACAGAATGACTAAGAGGAGGAAGCCCCAACACAAGAAAGATTCAGAGACTGTGACCTCTGCCACAGAACTAATGGATATGGATATAAGCAAGATGTCAGAAATAGACTTCAGGGTAATAGTTATGCAGACAATAGCTAGGTTGGAGAAAACTGTTAATGGCAACATAGATTCTCTAAGGGCAGAAATGAGAGCTGATCTGGCAGAACCTAAAAATGCTATCAGTGAGGTCATATCTAATCTAGACACTCTAACAGTTAGAGTAAATGAGGCAGAAGAATGAATTAGTGACCTAGAAAACAAACTGATAGAAAAGAAGGAACAGGAGGAGGCCTGGAACAAACAGCTTAAAATCCATGAAAAGAGAATTAGAGAAATAATGATGCCATGAAATGTTCCAATGTCAGAATTATTGGGATCCCTGAGGGAGTGGAGAGAGAAATAAAGGACTAGAAGATATATTTGAGCAAATCATAGTTGAGAACTTCCCTAATCTGGGAAATGAAACAAGCATTCATGTCCTAGAGGCAGAGAGGACACCACCCAAGATCAAGAAGAACAGACCAATATCCTGGCATGTGATAGTAAAACTCACAAATCTTAGAACCCAGGAAACTATCTTAAGGGCATTTAGGGGGAAGAAATTCCTTATGTACAGAGGGAAGAACATCAGAATAATGTCAGACTTGTCCACAGAGACCTGGCAAGCCAGAAAGGGCTGGCAAGACATATTCAAGGTACTAAACGAGAAGAACTTGCAGCCAAGAATACTTTATCCGGCAAGGCTGTCATTTAGAATGGATGACAAGATAAGGAGCTTCCAGGACAGGCAGAAACTGAAATAATATGTGACCACTAAGCTGGCTCTGAAAGAAATATTAAGGGGGTTCTATAAAAAGAGAGAGACTCCAAGAGTGATATCGAATAGAAATTTACAGAGATAATCTATAGAAACAAGGACTTCACAGGTAACATGATGACAATAAAAACTTATCTTTCAAAAATCACTCTCAATGTGAATGGCCTAAATGCTCCCATAAAACGGCACAGGGTTGCAGTTGGATAAAAAGACAGGACCCATCCATATGCTGTCTACAAAAGACTCATTTTGAACCTAAAAATACATCCAGACCAAAAGGGAAGGGATGGAGAACCATCTTTCATGCCAACTGACTGCAAAAGAAATCTGGGGTAGCAATTCTCATATCACACAAATTAGATTTTAAGCTAACGACTGTAGTCAGAGATGCAGAAGGACACTATATCATTCTTAAAGAGTCTATCCAACAATAAGATCTAACAACTGTAAATATATATGATCCCAACATGGGAGCAGCCAACTATATAAGCCACCTGTTAACCGAAATAAAGTGACATATTGATAACCATACATTAATAGTAAGAGACTTCAACACTGCACTCTCAGCAATAGACAGATCATCTAAGCAGAAAATCAACAAAGAAACAAGAACTTTGAATGACACATTGGATCAGATGGACTTCATAGATATATACAGAACCTTCCACCCTAAAACAACAGAATACTCATTCTTCTCGAGTGCACATGGAACTTTCTCCAGAATAGACCACATACTGGGTCACAAATCAGGTCTCAAACATCACCAAAAGATTGAGATTATTCACTGCATATTCTCAGACCACAATGCTTTGAAACTGGAACTCAATCACAAGAAAAAGTTTGGGAGAAATTCAAACACTTGGAAGCTAAAAACCATCCTGCTCAAGAATGTTTGGGTGAACCAGAAAATCAAAGAGGAACCCAAACTATTCATGGAAACCAATGAGAATGAAAACACTTGGACCAAAACCTATGGGATATGGCAAAGGTGGTCCTAAGGGGGAAATACATAGCCATCCAAGCCTCACTCAAAAAAAACCCAGAAAAATCCCAAATACAGAAATCGTCTTTACACTTTAAAGGGCTTGAGAATCAACAACAAATTAAGCCTAACCCACACACAAGAAGGGAAATAGTTAAGATTAGAACAGAGCTCAATGAATTAGAAACCAAAAATACAATAGAATATATCAATGTAACTAGAAGCTCATTCTTTGAAAGAAGAAGATCGATAAACCACTGGTCAGACTTATCCAAAAGAAAAGAGGAAGGACCCAAATTAATAAAATTATGAAGGAAAGGGCAGAGGTCATGACTAACACCAAGGAAATAGAAACAATTGTCAGAAATTGTTATCGACAACTATATGCTAATAAATCAAGCAACCTGGAAGAAACAGATGCCTTCCTGGAAGCCTATAAACTACCAATACTGAAATAGGAAGAAACTGATGACCTGAATAGACAAATAACCAGTAATGAGATTGAAGCAGTAATCAAAAACCTCCCAAAAAACAAGAGTCCAGGACCTGATGGATTCCCTGGGGAATTCTACCAAACATTCAAAGAAGAAATAATACCTATTATCCTGAAGCTGTTTTAAAAAATAGAAAGAGAAGGAAAGCTTCCAGACTCATTCTATGAGACCAGCATTACCTCAATCCCAAAATCAGGCAAAGACCCCATCAAAAAGGAGAATTTCAGACCAATATTCCTGATGCATATATATGACAAGATAATCAACAAGATCCTAGCTAATAGGATCCTACAGTACATTAAAATGATTATCCACCACAACCATGTGGGATTTATTCCTGGGATGCAAGTGTGGTTCAACGTTTGCAAATCAATCAATGTGATAGAACACATTAATAAGATGACAAAGAAGAACCATATGGTCCTCTCGATGCAGAAAAAGCATTTGACAAAATACAGCATCCTCTCCTGATTAAAACTCTTCAGAGTATAGAGATACAGGGAACATTTCTCAATTTCATAAAATCCATCTATGAAAAACCCACAGTGAATATCATTCTCAATGAGGAAAAGCTGAGAGCCTTTCCCTTAAGATCAGGAACATGACAAGGATGCCTACTCTCACCCTATTGTTCAACATAGTACTGGAAGTCCTAGCAACAGCAATCAGACACCAAAAAGAAATAAAAGGTATTCAAATCGGCAAAAAAGAAGTCAAACTCTCTCTCTTTGCAGATGACATGATGCTTTATGTGGAAAATGCAAATGACTCCACCCCCAAATTACTACAACTCATATAGCAATTTAGTAATGTGGCAGGATACAAAACCAATACACAGAAAAAAGTTGTTTTCTGATACACTAACAGTATAACTGTAGAAAGAGAAACTAAGGAATTGATTCCATTTACAATAGCACCAAAACTCTTAAGATATCTTGGAATAAACCTAACAAAAGTAGTAAAGGATCTATACCCTGGAAACTACAGAACACTTATGAAGGAAATTGAAGAAGACACAAAAAGATGGAAAAACATTCCATGCTCATGGATCAGAAGAATAAACATTGTTAAAATGTCTAGACTGCCCAGAGCACTCTATACTCTCTATGCCATCCTGGTCAAAATACTAATAGCATCTTTTAAAGTGCTGGAACAAACAATCCTAAAATTTGTATGGAACCAGAAAAGACCCCAAATTGCCAAGGAAATGTTGAAAAAGAAAAACAAAGCTGGGGGCATCGCATTGCCTGATTTTAAGCTATATTACAAAGCTGTGATCACCAAGACAGTATGGTACTGGCACAAAAACAGACACATAGACCAAGGGAACAGAGTAGAGAGCCCAGATATGGATTCTCAACTCGATGATCAAATAATCTTTGACAAAGCAGGAAAAAATATCCAATGGAAAAAAGATAGGCTCTTCAATAAATGGTGCTGAGAAAATTGGACAACTATATACAGAAGAATGAAACTTGACCATTCTCTTACACCATACACAAAGACAAACTCAAAATGGATGAAAGACCTCAATATGAGACAGGAATCCATCAAAATCGTAGAAGAGAACATAGGCAGTAACCTCTTCGACATCGGCCACAGCAACTTCTTTCAAGACACTTCTCGAAAGGCAAGGGAAACAAAGCGAAAATGAATTTTTGGGACTTCATCAAGATAAAAAGCTTTTGTACAGCAAAGGAAGCAATCAACAAAACAAAGAGGCAGCCCACAGAAGGGAGAAGATATTTGCAAATGACAGTACAGACAAAGGGTTGATAGCTAAGATCTATAAAGACCTTCTGAACACCTGAAAAACAAATAAATCAAAAAATGGGAAGACATGAGCAGACACTTCTCCAAAGAAGAAATACAAATGGCTAACAGACACTTGAAAAAATGTTCACCATCATTAGCCATCAGGGAGATTCAAATCGAAACCACACTGAGATACCACCTTACACCAGTTAGAATGACAAAAATTGACAAGGCAAGAAACAACAAATGTTGGAGAGGCTGTGGAGAAAAGGGAACCCTCTTACACTGTTGGTGAGAATCCAAGTTGGTGCAGCCACTTTGGAAAACAATGTGGAGTTTCCTCAAAAAATTTAATATAGAGCTACCCTATGACCCAGCAATTGCACTACTGGGTATTTACCCCAAATATCCAGATATAGTGAAAAGAAGGGCCATATTCACCCCAATGTTCATAGCAGCAATGTTCACAATAGCCAAACTGTGGAAAGAGCTGAGATGCCCTTTAACAGATGAATGGATAAAGATGTAGCCCATATATACAATGGAATATTACACCTCCATCAGAAATGATGAATATCCAACTTCTGTATCAACATGGACGGGACTGGAAGAGATTATGCTGAGTGAAGTAAGTCAAGCAGAGAAAGTCAATTATCATATGGTTTCACTTATTTGTGGAATATAAGGAATAGGATAGAGGACATTAGGAGAAGGAAGGGAAATACGAAGGGGGGAGAAATCAGAGTGGGAGATGAACCTTCAGACTATGGACTCTGGGAAACAAACTGAGGGTTTAGAGGGGAGGTTGGTGGGGGATGGGTAAACCCAGGGGTGGGTATTAAGGAG
The DNA here is from genome assembly GCA_028533885.1 of Nasua narica. Taxonomy (NCBI): domain Eukaryota; kingdom Metazoa; phylum Chordata; class Mammalia; order Carnivora; family Procyonidae; genus Nasua; species Nasua narica. Next base: position 190,133,577 of record CM052799.1, read on the forward strand.
GTCACGGATTGCATGGAGCACTGGGTGTTATATGCAGACAATGAGTCATAGAACACTACATCAAAATCTAATGATGCATTGTATGGTGACTAACATAACATAAAAAAATAAATAAAAGTAATAATAGCAACAACAACCTGGTAGGGTCATTTGGTTACATTTCCTTTTATATAGGCACTACTCTGATTCCCCCCCAAACTTTAGAAGTATAAATGCAAAATGAAGATGACGTATCTTTTATTTTAAAGATTTTATTCATTTAGTAGAGTGAGAGAGAGAAAGAGGCAGAGTGAGAGCATGACTGGGGGGTGGCAGGCAGAGGGAGAGGGAGAAGCAGACCCCCCACTGAGCAGGGAGCCCATTCGGGGCTCGATTGATTCTAAGACCCTGGGATCGTGACCTGAGCCTAAGGCAGACACTTACCCGACTGAGCCACCTTGGTGCCCCAGATGATGGATCTTGATCCAGATTGGATTTGGGGAAAAAAAAAATAGAGAACTAAAACATCCTTCACAAAGGACAACCAACACGCTTTTTTCCTTCTTACAGATGTTCAGTATAAGCTGAGAGAAAAATAGAAGGATGGGAAAGATTTTTCCAGACCAAATAGAACGATGGGCAGAGTTCCATTTCAAATGCCTGGTTGTTGCAGGCAGCCAATACCCACTTGTGAAAAAAACTGAAATAAATGGTTGGTACAATGCTTGTCAAAGCCTTTGAAATGACTGAGTCCTGGAATGGACATGCACAGTGCTCTTGATTGCTTCATTTTATACTGTATACTTTCAGACCAACCTTCCTTACATTCCTGAACTCCAGGAAATCACCAATGTCTGTTGCTTTGCTTTTCTCAAAGAAAAGTGAAATCTTCCTTCTCGAGCTAACGCTTCAGGCATTTCCTCTCTAGAAACAAATATTCAAGCAAATGATTGAGCACTACACTCTTTTTTGCTAGTAATATAAAAGAGTTACAAAGAAGGTCAAGATAGGTATTTGTAAATAAATTTTTTTTTATTTTTTAAGATTTTGTTTATTTATTTGAGAGAGAGAACAAGCAGAGGGAGAGAGAGAGAAGCAGACTCACTGCCAAGCAGGAAGCCTGATGTGGGGCTCGATCCCAGGGCTCGATCCCTGGAAATCATGACCAGAGCTGAAAGCAGACACTTAACCAACTGAGCCACCCAGGCGTCCCTGTAAATAAATTCCTTTATTGCTAACTTGTTCTTGTGCAAGTCCTATTCCTTTTATTAATAGCTCCAGGCTTGTTGGCGTCTTTTGCTTTATCTATGCATGCTTTTTTCTCTAAAAGGCAGTCAAGCACTTGAATATATGCAAGGTAGAGAATGTTCAAAAGTTTTTAAATATTCTTAGCACAGAACTAAGCATCTGTTAACTTCTACAGATACAACTAAACACCTGTACCCATGCATGCACGACTGTATCTGTGTCACTTCATTTGTGTGGGATGTGTGTGTGTGTGTGTGTGTGTGTGAGTGTGATATCCTCAAATCAATGAAATAGTCAGTAGTCTTGAATTATGGCAAAAACAACACTTTGAAATTACTTTGAAATTACACACGTCTGTGATTAATGTCAATGCTGCAATATATTGGTTTCATGATTATAACTTTGGATATCTTACTATAGTTGAGCGTCCATTTTTCTTTTTGATGGGAATAATAATTCTTATCTCATAAGGTTGCTAAGGGGTTTAAACATGGCTTTCCCTGTCTGAAATTCTTTTCTTTCCTGCCTGTCTTGCAGTGGTTTCTTTCTATCTTTCAACAGTCACTATTTTAGAAAGCCCAACCTCGACGAATTAGCATAAAGTAACCACTAATGAATGTTCTATTGCTTGGTTTACAGCATTTGTTACTATCTTCTTTGTTCATATTCACTTAAGTAAACATACATCTGACACCTTCCGCAAAGCCAATAAATGGCATGAGAGCAAGGAGTTTGTCTGTCTTGTGCATCGCGCTGGAACATTGAGTGTGTGAAAACATGCCTGGCACCTAACAGTTATTTGTGAGAAGGAAGGACAGAAGGAAGGAAGGAAGGAAGGATGAGGTACGAGGTAGGAAGGCATGGAGGGAGGGAGGCAGGAGGAAGTTTAAATGCCCAGCACTATGACTAGCACATTATATAGGTACTCACTACACTTCATTTATTTTACCTGTACGTTTTTTTTTTTAAGCCATGTGTTAGCCACTTTAATATAAAATGTGATCAAAACTCCATTACAAGAGTTCAAAAAGGCATAGAAAACCAGAGTTTCAGTTTTATTGCAAGTTTTAAAACCTGGAGTAGTTTGAAAAAAAAAACAAAAAAACTTCTGTGCTAATTTCCGCCCAGGGTTAATATTTTTACAACCAAAGTAAAAATCACTACTGGTGAACATCAAAGCAACAAACAAGTACAATTTGCAAATCCAGGTCATAAACTTACTAACAAAGTTAATGATCAGAGTAGGTAAGGGACAGCGCCAGAAACCAGCTGATGCCTCAGTTACATTGGAAAGAAACCTCTCCCTGCCCTAGGGCAGAGAAACATGCAAACAATTCTGCTTCAAGAAATTTGCAGGGCGCCTGAGTGGCTCAGTTGGTTGGGCGACTGCCTTTCGCTCGGGTCATGATCCCGGAGTCTCAGGATCGAGTCCTGTATCGGACTCCCGGCTCTGCGGGAGGTCTGCTTCTCCCTCTGACCTTCTCCCTTCTCATTCTCAATCTCTCTCTCTAATAAATAAATAAAATCTTTAAAAAAAAAAAAGAAATTTGCAAACTGAGGGTTTTGGAGGGGAGGGGGTGGGGGGTTGGGCAAGCCTGGTGGTGGGTATTGAGGAGGGCACGTACTGCATGGAGCACTGTGTGTGGTGCATGAACAATGAATCTTGGAACACCGAAAAAATAAAATAAAATTAATTGAAAAACAAAAAGAAATTTGCATAGAAATAGAAGATGCTAGAGCCATTTTACCTGTAAGTTTTGTTAAGTTCTTTAAATGTTTTACCTCTCACTTCTATTATCTATAAAATGCTAACAAATATGTATACTACCCATCTAATAGAGTTACTATGAGGAATAAATAAAAAACAAACAAATAAATACAAATTATATAGCACTGTATTAAAGTATGATATATGTTCATAAAAATTAACTACTAATACTGTTATTACCCTCATATGACATAATCTGGCAAGGACTTCTTCATTCAATTAGAATTTACAGATTAATGGCAGGAATTCATTCAAATAATGTTATGTTTTTTTTTTAAAAGTAACCATTTATGATATAATTAATAAATAAACCAGGAAATCCTAATCAATATTTATATTTATTAAGTTAATATGACCAAATAAAATGACCAAACAATTATGCCCAAACTTAAACTTTAACACAAGGACTGCATGGCCCCTTAATTAAAAATTATAATCTCCTTTGACACATGGTTGAATCAAACAAACCATTAGGAAACTATCTAAGTTGTTTTGAATCCATCCTTGGATTTCTGTATAGAAGAAGTTGTCTTAAGTTTTAAGTAAGGACAACTTTTTTTTTTTCTGATCTCAAACAGCAATGAAATAGTAAAGCAAAGTGTCATTAGAAAATGAAAATGTCGGGGCGCCTGGGTGGCTCAGTGGGTTAAAGTCTCTGCCTTCGGCTCAGGTTGAGATCTCAGGGTCTGGGATCGAGTCCCTGCATCTGGATCTCTGCTCAGCAGGGAGCCTGCTTCTCTCCCCCTTCTCTGCCTGCCTCTCTCTCCTTGTGATCTCTCTCTCCGTCAAATAAATAAATAAAATTAAAAAAAAAGAAAATGAAAATGTGGGTAATAATTTTCTTTCCATTGTCTGAAGGGTATATAGTGTTCTTTGTCCCTCTATAGCATAACTTCATTTAAGAATTTTCTTAGAATGAAATTCCTCCAGTTACTTTAAGGAAGACTTTCTGTGAAATAGATTAAAATTTGAAAAGCAATGACAAGAATCACATTTTAAGCCAGGAATCGCCTTTTAATTGACTAATACAATGACAGGAATGTCGATGGGGAAGTGGAAATGCCGTTTTTGGCATTTCTATGGCACTGTTTCTTGTTCTCACAGCTTACTAAGCGTTCACTCTCAGACTGAGAGCTTCACGTATAATCCCTAAGAGTAGAGACGGGGCGTCGTGTCTTCGGACAGCAGAAATAGCGGCAACCACTGCCTTCCCCCAAAGTCTGTCATGAAGAGATCGGTGGGGGCTGGATTTTGTACTGACCTGGAGCAAAGGACCCTTTATCACAGTAGCAGCCTCCTGGAAAGAGAAAAGATGTTGTTATGACTGCTGCAGGATCCTGCAAAGGATCTTTCCTTGGCGTTCCTTTCTCCATAGTTACACCAACTGTCTGGGCATATCTGGGCACATACATTGACCACCTGCTTCCACTGTTGCATAACAAATTATGAGTCTCATCAGGCGAGCATGAAAGTGAGATCATAATAATAAAAAGAACAGTAATGGTGTGTAGTGAGGGTTTACTATGTTCTAGGCTCTACGCTGGTCATTCCATGCTAGTCAAGAAAATGGAACTTGGAGAGGTTGTGCAACCTGCCGAGGAATGTACTGGGACCAAAGGTACGTGCCTGTGGCGGGGAGGGGGCATGTGGTGTGCATGGTGTGGACCATAATGACCCAGCAGGAAAACCTTTATCCTCAGAGAACCTGGGAGTCATGCAGTTCTTTTCCATTTCATGACTTTCCTTCCAGTGCCGTCCCCCACCACCACCCTCCCCCCAGCCTCTTATCTGAGATTTCTGGAAAGTGAAGGTGACCAGTCCAATAAATAATAGCATAAAACAGCTTGTAGCTGGAAACGCTCCCACAGTTTGAGTTTTCTCCCAGGAGACTCTTTGATCTGTCCCCCTGGCGGCCTTCCCGCCCACTCAACAATTCTTCTGACATGGAGAGCATGTCTTCATTCTACCCAGCTAGTTCCCAGATCTAAGAAGAGTTGCACTCACTGACAGTGCGATGCCGAGTCTAGCGCTGCATGAGCAGCAATGCACAAGAGATTTGCCCTCGGATAAGGCAGTTGGCCAGCTAGTTAAGGACCCGTCGGGCTTAGAATATGGGACCGTGAGAGGGGCACTTAAGCCTGTTGGGGCCCCAAGAAGGGCCTCCTGAAAGCAGGAGACCCTGAGCTGAGACAATAACATATGTGTTATGTGGGTGAGGACGAGAGGCAGGAATAAACCAGGTGCAGGGAAAGCGACAAGGGAAGGCCAAGGGGCGGGGCATAGCTGAGGGCACGAGGGGGGTCCATTTAGTTTAGTTTGGGCAAAGCCTGAAATCCCATGAGGGGTGGCAAGGGGTGGGGCTGGAACATCAGCAGGGGCAGGGCACCAAGGGCCTGAAAGACATAGCACAAAGCTTAGATTTTGGACTGAAAGGAAAAGGGAGCCCTTCGTAGACTTGTCAAGGTTCTCTCTCAGAATAATGACCCCACGATGATTTCCAGTGCTCAGGAAGAGCATAAGAAGGGTTAAAATGGCAGGAGTGGCAAGGACTATGTCCCCAGGAGACAGGGAGTGGGACTTAGGAAGCTTCAGGCTTTATCAGCTAAGACTGGGATCTTGCCAATTTTAGAGAGCCCCTGGGGGGAAGGGGGATGCTTCAAGAAGGAGCCCCCCCCCACCCCCTGAGCTAAGTAGTCAGGGACGGTATGTCATCCAGTTCATGAACAACATCTCTCACCCTTGGGTCATGCCTGGGTCATGCTCCATCGACCAGGCACATCCGGGTATTCAGGGCTCAATATATTTCATTTCGATTAATCTTCCCCAAACCTTGGGTAAATGTGATTACCCCATTTTAAAGATAAGGAAAAGGCTTCAAGAGAAGCAAAGACATTTTTATGTAGCTGGCTCTTAGTTTAGGCTGCCATAACCAGTGACCACAGAACTGGTGGTGTAAACAACAAACATTTATTTGTCGTGATTCTGGAGGTTGAAAGTCTGAGATCAGGGTGCCAGGAGAGTAGGGTTCTTGGGGATAACTCTCTTCCTGATTTATAGATGGTGGCCTCCTTGCTCGGTTCTCACATCGTGAGAGAGAAGAAGCAAGATCTCTCCTGCTTCTTCTAACAAGAGCATTAATTCCATCACAAGGGTTCCAATCTCTCCACCTAATTGCCTCTCAAAGCCCTCATCTCCAAATACCACCACAACGAGGATCACGGTTGATGCAGATCCTGAGTGCATAAGCTGAGACCATAAGGTGCATAGATGGCTTTGGATAAATCAGTTGACCCGTCCGAGGGCATTTAGGCTAAGTACCTGCAAGCAGAATTCTAGAGATAATGTCCTATGACTTTAAAACATTAGAAAGTTTTTCATTTCTATATTAAAAGAAATTTTTTTTTCTTGGCATAATGATGAATGATCAAGTGCACAACTGGATGTCTACATACAAAAGAATAAAAGTGGACCTTTCCCTTATACTACACACAAATTAGCACAAAATTAGAACTAAATGTAAGTTAAATTATACAACTCTTATTAAGAAATATAAGACACTTTTGTAACTTTGAATCAGGCAATAATTTTTTAGATACAATACCAAAAAACGCAAGGGACTAAAGAATAAAACAGATAAAGTGGACCTAATCAAAACTAAAAAAAAAAAAAATGTACCCTGAAGGACAAAATCAAGAAAGTGGAAAGACAACCCACAGAATGAAAGGAAATATTCTCACATCATGTTTCTGATAAAATACTTGCATCCATAATATACAAAAATACTTGCAAATCAACAGTACAGCAACACATACTTCAATTTTTAAAAAAAGGTGTGAATAGATATTTATTTGAGAGAGAGAGAGCATAGAGGGAGAGTGAGGGGGAGAAGCAGAATCCTTGCTGAGCAGAGAGCCCAACTTGAAACTTGATGAGATCACGGCCCTGAGATCATGACTTCAGCCAAAGGGAGACAACTGACAGAGCCACAGCCAAAGAATTCTATATTATTTATAGAATAGATATGTCTATGAAAAGATACACAAATGGGGAATAAGCACATGAAAACACACTAAGCCTCATTAGTCTTTCAGGAGATACAAATCAAAACCACTATGAGGCAGCACTTCACTTGTGCTAGAATGGCTAACATAAAAGGAAGAAAGACAGACAATGATAGTTGTTAAACAAGGATATGGTGAAATAGTTAAAAACAACTCCTGAATATTTGAGAGTTAAACAACGTACTTCCAGAGAACCCTGGGTCAGAGAAGAAATCACAAGGAGACTAAGAATATTTATAACTAAGTAAAAAATAAAATTAGGATACAGTTTTTAAACTCTGAACTTTTACCTTAAGAGGTTAGAAATGACAAAAAAAAAAGGAAAAAAAAAAACCTAAGCCTCCCCAAAAAAGATGGAATAATAAGCATAAAATGAGAAATCAATGAAATGCAAAATTTAAAAAAGAAAGACTCCCACATCAGTTTCTTTGAGAAAAAAAAAATCCATGAAATTGATGGACCTAAATAGACTTATTCAGAAAAAGAAAGAGAAGATAAAAACCTACCACCTCAAGAATGAAATAGAAACATCACTACAGATCCTATAGACTTTAAAAGGTTAAGAAGGGAACATTATGAGCAATTTTGCCCCAATTAATTCAATAACTTAAAAGAAATAAATTATTTGTGATAATATTACTTTAGTTACATTAAAGAATATACTCATTCTTAGGAAATCATGCAGAAATATTTAAGGTGTAACTCACTTTCAAATGGTGCAGCAAAATTTGGACACCTGGTGACTTTAAGGGCAGTTTATACAAATGTTCATTGTGTTCTTCTTTGCTTTTCTTGTATATTTGAACATTTTCATAATACAAAGTTGGGAAAGATAACCAGGCACAAACTCTTGTCAGTAGAGAGGCTTTCACTCCAGGTTCATCATTTGAAACAGGCTGATCATGGGAAGAACAATGTCTTTCACGTCATGACCTTCTCTCTGGGTCAGGATGAAGCTTCTCAGTGATACTGGAACCTCCTAAAAGACAGACACAGAGAGGAAGGACCTGGGTCACTGGGGGCCAGTCTTGATCTTCCACCGGCAGATTGGGCCAACAAAAATACCGAGTAGCTTTCTGTAGACGTCCAGCCACTAACAGCAACTAGTAAAATGGCTGGGCAGTCAGCATGGGCCTCGCTTTGTAAACAGAGGCCTGACCTACTTAATTCTCCCCAGAGGTTGAAGAAAGAGGCCTTGACTCCCACAGACATGAAACTTTGGCCTAACTGGATACTAATTACTCATAAGGGCTTTGTTGACCCAAACTTCCCATAACCCCAGTTTGGTATGGAAGGAGGGCATGCCCAGAGAAGCAGTATTGCTGCCAGAAAAATGGCAGACCCTTGTTCAGTGTTGAAAGTCCTTTTCCAGAAATGATGTCCCTAATTGCACAAGAATAAACAATGCATGACCGATAAATCCCACATTTAGGGGCTGAGAACAGCTTTTCTATGTTCTCAAGCTGTGTATTTGGAATTAGGAAAAAATGAAAGTGACAGTACTTGGCCACCTGAGACCAGGTTGGATGAGACCAGTTCCCCTATTTTGACGTATCTCTTTGTGACTGGAGCACCTGGGAAGGACACAAAGTGTGGTACCTCCACGACGTTAGTAACGTACAAGGGAAAGAGGCCTGATACCGCCAGTCTCCTCTCGGGCTCAGGTCCTGACTGACGCCGGGCATCGAGCCATCCTGTCCATCTTGAGGGGACACTTGAGAGGGAAGGAGGGGAGCACGAGCACCCAAACATCTCTGCAAGACGCAATCAAACCAGCTACTACTCATTTCCTCACGATCCATTTGTTCTACGAATGGGACTCCACAGTTGTTCGATGATGTCCGTAGGGTGGAGGAAAAGACAAAATATATGGTATTTTTTAGGCAGCGCACATACGGTTCATCTGGCAAAGTCAGAGTTACTTAGATAAAGGGGAGATGTGAGGAAGACTTTGGACGTGGGAAATGTGGGCTCTCTTCTCAGCTGTGCAGCCGGCTTACTGGGGCCTGAGTGACGAGTGCTCTGACCAACCCCTCTCCCCCCACAAGACCTCAAGGCCTCGTCCCAGTGTGCAGAACCTGACCACGCTTCCCGCAGCAGCCTTTCCAGCCCCGTCTTGGAATGGGGGCCCACTTCCCCTCCTGGCCACTGTCAGCCGACACCCAGCCCCTAAAGCGTTTGGCTAACGATGGGAAGAGGGTCCCTACCAGCTCCCCGACTTTGACCATCTCTGATCTGAAGGACTGGAAAATTTCCTTCAGACAAAAAGTCCTGTGGCACATACATTCATTAACCACACTAAGTTCCTGTTCCTTTTGCAAAATGCGTGCCTTTTAACAAGTCAGGGCCATTTTTACTGCAGCACATGGAGGCATGGTGACCTGCGGTAAGAGGCGCGGAGGGACACAGGGCTCTGGGCTGCTGTGCGGCCCCGCCTGCCACTCGGATGATACGGCAGTGGACAAGTCTCCTGGGTCCCCGTGTCAGGAGGAAGCCTCCCTGCGACAACTGTCGTCTCCTCCCTTAGGGCCCTCGTGGTGGAAACATCGAGGACAAAGCTATAGAAATGGTCTGATATAATACCATGATTTCTTCTGATTTCTAGAACATGATAAATAATGAGCAGCACAAGACTGGGACCCAGGACTTATAGATAACTCGTACAGGCCAATAAGAGAATTCAAACAAACAAACCCGTGTAGCAATGGGTACACGTCCTGAGCATATGCTTTGCCCTAGAACAGGGGTCGGGAAATGAAGGCCCCGGAGGCTCAATCCTACCCCTCAAGGTATTTTATAAATAAAGTTTTATTGGAACGCAGCCAGGCCCGCTCATGGATACCTCGTCAATGGCTGCTTTTCCGTACAGCAGCAAGGCTGGGTGGTTGGAGTGGAGACCATCTGACCTGTAAGCCCAAGATGTTTACTATCAGACGCCTCCAGAAACACATGCAGACCCCGGTAACAGAGGAAACCAAGAGGCCAATAAGCATAAGGAATGTGCCCAACATTATCAGCCAACAGGAAAATGCCGGCGAAGCCTATGATAGGATACCCTTGCACACCCAGCAGAATGGCTACAAGGAAAAAAAGATTGGCACCCAGTGTCACAATGACAGGGGATGGCTGCAGCTCCTGTACGTTGACAGCTGACAGGGGAAGTGGCACAACATTGGAAAACAGCGTGGCCGTGTCTAGTACAGCTGAGCGTCCACAGCCGGCATCCCCGGGTGTGTAGCCAGGGGAAGCGAGGGCCCGGGCCCCCAGGAGACATGCATGCCAAAGGTCACAGCACCTTTGTTTCTAATAGCCCCAAACATAAAACAACCCAAGGAGTCACCAACTGCAGGTGAAACGAAACTAATGGCTGTAGGGTCACGTAATGGGACTGTGAGTCTTCCCTGTTTGTTGGAAGGTGAATGTGGCGGGGGAAGTCTCTCCACAGCGTCACTTGTCCCAGGAGCATCTGGGCACACAAAGACACAGGGACAAGGCCTTTCTGGCTGAATCCAAGCCTGGCCGTGCAGAGCAAACACCAGGAACCCTGACATGCCCCAGTCCCCATAGGGTTCCCCCATGCCGCAGGTCCCCACACACATGTCCCAGGCGGTCTGACTCCCAGCGGTCACCACTGAGGGTGGAGATGCCCAGAAGCGGAAGCAATGGGACAGAGTCTCCAACCCCCTCCTGGGAACACGCCCCAACCAGGAAACCTCTGGAAGAATAAGACAGAGGTGTAGGGCGGCAGGTCTGCATTCTCGCGTCCCTTCCGGCCCGTCACTCTTGCTCAGTTAGCAGAGCTCACCGCGGCGGGGCGGGGGGGGGGGGGGGGGGCATTGGGCCGCTGCTGCGGGGTCACTCCCGGACGCTGACTGTGCGCCCAGGGTCGTGGGTCCAGTTCATGATGGGCTCCCGTCAGGCCCCAGATGTCCCCTGGGAGGGGACTTCTACACTCAGTGTCCGGGAGGAGGGCTGCATGGTTCTGGGCCGTCTGTCGGGTGACGTCTGTCCCGCAGAAGCACGAGGGCTGCCCGTCCGACAGACGGACGTCTTTCCTCTCCCCGCAGCTTCGGGCTCGTGGCTTCCGGCTCTGAGGGTTTGCGGGGCCTGCGCTGCGAAGGGCTCCGTGGCCCCGCAGGAGTTCGCTCTGGCTGCTGAAGCAGGACCCCGCAGGCCAGGCGGCTCAAGCCCTCGGCAGGGCATTCCCTCGCGGATCCGGAGGCCAGCAGTCTGAAATCAGGGTCCTTCAGGGTCGCTCCCTTCTGGAGGCCCAGAGGGAGAGCCTTCCCATGCTTCTCTTCCAGTTTCTGGGCGCTGCTGCAAAACGGGGCGTTCCTGGGCCGGAAGCTGCGTCCCCCAAAGTCCCTGCCCCTCCCCCCCGCCAGTCTGAGTCTGCTCTCTCTGCTTGTAAGGACACCAGGCATGTGGGATTAGGGGGTGCGCGGTAGCCCCAGGTGACCTCTTCTCAACCAATTACATGGACAGAGACCCAATTTCCAAAGAAGCTCACCTTCTGAGGCTCCAGGCAGACATGAATCTGGGGGATGCTATTCAAGGCCGTAGGGGCACCAAGCACCAAATGGGTGCGTCTGTCCCCTCGCTCTGCATGTGGCAGAAAGACCTCCTGGGACTACCTCCCGGAGAGAACCTCAGGACGCATGTCGGGAAGGACAGGGGTCTGGGCGCAGCAAAGGTGAGGAGGCCAGGGCTGGAGAGCACATTGCCGTCAGGGTCTCCCAGCTCCCACGGGGTCCTGTCCCTCCCTCCATGGGTCTGGGGTATTCACTGCCAATGTGTCGTACACAGAAGGGCTGTGGGCGGCCAGCAGGCTTTCCTCCTCACCCGAGAGGCGGGTCCATCATGGGGCCCAGGAGCACTTGTCACTCTGGGAGGGGGAGGAATGGCTGCCTTCCAGGAGGGTGCGTGGCCCATGAGTCCTGGGTGGGGGAGCACACTCGATTTGTCACCCTAGCAGTGGATGGAGGACGCTTCACAGCCTAACTCAGGACACAGTCACTCACACAGCTTCCCAGGGGGTTAGGCTTTGCAGGGTAGACAGGAGCTCCAGGGGGTTTGAGTGAGGGGATGGCCGAGCCTGGGGATTCAGTGTCCTCCCTCTGATGTCGCGAACCCGAGATTAGAGACCTCAAGACCCAAGATTAGAACCCCAAGATTAGAGGATGGTAGGTGCTTGTGATTCCAGGAGAGAGGTTCCCTAGGGGGACAAGATTGCCCATGAGGACAGGAGCCCAGGACAGGGACCATGTGCACAGGGTGTGCGTGTCTTCTGCGACCTACTCCCCCCCTCCCAGCGTTGAGTTTCCGGACACCAGAAAGCTAACTGCACAAACATGCCTCACTCACCCTGAGTAGGCCGTTTTGTACCTCTTGGTTTTGCCCATGTGGTGCTCTGTGTGAGAAATGCCTTACCCCTCCAGCTGCCCCCACCCCGATCCCATCACCCTTTAAGGACCCTTGCTACTCCCCATCCGGTCCCAGCAGAGACGGCACATGGGGCCCATGCAGGATCTCAGCTCCACGACCTGAGGGATCCAAATCTTTCTGTGACGAGGTCTCCAAGAGATTCACATGCTGTTTAAAGTGTGAAAGCACCACTGGAACCTCAGCTCATCCATCGGTATTCAGCTCAGAGCCTGCCTCTTCCAGGGAGCCCTCCTGCCCTGCCTTCCCAGCCTACAGCAGAGACAGTGAGAGAGCTGGGGTGGCCCAGCATCAAAGACATCGGAGAAACTCCAGAGACACTCCATGTGTGGGTGGGAATGAAGGTAGCGACACCCAGACTCACTTGGGTCACATAGAGTCACGGGTGTGAGTCCTTCTCCAGGCTCCTTCCTGACCCTGTACTGCCTGCTCTGTGCCCGAGGCTGTCCCTCCTGCCTGCACTCCCAGGCCCTCTGGGGGACGGCCCCGCAGCAGCAGTCCGCGGAGGCCCGGATGGCAGAGGGGGGCACTTGGCCCCTTTCCTGGGGCAGCCCCCCATGGGCTCAGCAGAGGCCACTTCCCTGTCCTCCCTCCAGGCCCAGGGGGGGGACCGCCTCCTCCTGTGGCTGGAGCCTGGGAGCCCCCTCCTTGGCCTTGCCCTCCCCCCTGCTGCCACTGGGGCCCTTCCCCTGGCCTCTTCCTCCTCTGCACCATGTGGGACCAGTGCTCCTGCCTGGGGTCTTCCCTGGCCCCTCAGGCACTCGGCTCTCTGTGAACAAGACCAGGGGGCTTTCCTCTCCTTACACATTGCACACACACGCGGTTTCTTTCCAGCAATTTATTCATCTGTAAACAATTTTTAATATTTCAATTCTATTTTTACATTTTCAGGTCTTCGCAAAACAACTCCAATCGTCTAGTCTCGGCACCAGGCGGTGTGTGCGTGCGCTCGCGCCCACCTGCTCGGGCCGGTGTCTGTCAGCCGGAAACCTTGGTTTTGGCTGCTTATAATTCATAAATGTTAAATAACAAATAGGATCTTAAATAAAACAACAAAGATTAAGAAAAATAATTTTACTACAAAGAAGAAATGGCTACAATATCTTAAGCTTTCCTATCTATAAATTTAAGACTAAATGAATGCTATAAATTTAGGATTAAAATAGAATTTTAGGACTAAAACTTGAATTTAAAACTAAGATTTGAAATAAGGACTAAAACTTGAATTTAGGACTAAAATATGAATTAGGACAAAAATTTAATTTGGAACTACACTAACTATGTCATACAGTTGTCTGGGATGTTGTTTTAAGTTTTCTTTTTCTTTAAACCCATCACAGTTTATTCACATAAATACTGAGTTATTTCGGTACATTTGTAACCAGAGTCCTAGCACACAAATGGTCTTGTTTTGAGCGTCTCTCTCCATGTCAACAACAGAGGATGTCTGAGTCCTAGTGACATGAACTGGAATCCAAACACAAGCCTACAGGACGCAGGTCAAAGGGTCTGACGGGGCAACCGCGTATTGGCGACAATACTACCGAGGCTCCGTCTCTCTCGTCTCTCTCCGCAGCGCTGGGGTTGGGCTGCGACACTGCTGAGCGTGTCCGGTTAGAAAGAGGAGCTTCCGGAGAGAGACCCCCCAGACATCACTCACAGGCCTCCCCGCAGAGGCTGGGCCCAGCCGCCCTGAGCCCAGTCCCCCCCGCAGGGGACCCCGGAGCCTGCGGCCCTCACAGGGGGACCGCCCTCTTCCCCAGGGGCCCGAGGACCCCAGGGCCCCCCTGACCCGTCCCCACCTCCTCGGGCCACGGGCGGAGCAGCAGGAGCAGGAGGGTCACTCAGGAAAGGCAGGCGGTTGGACTCCTCATGGGCCAGCGCCTGCATCAGCTGGTCATTCTCTCTCCTCAGCTCCTGGAACTTTCTCTCGCTGCACACGGCTGCCTCCCAGGCTTTCGCGGCTCTGTCGTGATGGAAGAGGATCACCTGGCGATAGTGGGAGCTGCTTCTCTCCTGCTCTTGGACCAGGTCCTGGGCCATCTTCTTGTACAGGTTGCGAAACTGGTTGGTGATGTTCATTTCTCTGTACAGGCCGGCCAGTTTCTTCTTCATCTCCGAGAGCTGGGCCTCCCCTCGAAACATTCTTCTGTGAAGTTGCAGGATGAGTTCGTCCTGTTCATCC